>ML801111.1:43101-116259 GCA_009831015.1 Picea engelmannii | reverse complement strand
GTCGGGAACATATCGTGACCGTCGGATTTCCTAACTACAAATGCATACTAATGCATACTAAAGAAACACACTTTTACCTAACGACATATTAGACCAAGTAGATCTTAACTAACTCCTAAGTGTCTAAATATCCTAACAGGCAGATCTCTCAGAATCCTTAGTGATTATGTTTCTTCAGTGAACTCTTCGGCAGAGTTCTTCCTTTGTGCACTCTTGGCACTGGCTCAATGACCTCCTGGCAGAGCTTCACAGAACTCCTAAGAGATTTTGTCTGCAACTATGTCTCTCCTACACAGCATTGCCTCCTGAGGTGTTCTGCAACCTCATAGGTCTTTTCTGGGTTGTTGATTCCAGTTCTTGTGCCAGCAACACATCCTTGTATGAACCCACAGAATTCAGAAATGCACCTTCTGTGCATGGTTATCAGAACCTGCAGCGTTCTGTCACACCCCCCCCGATGTGAAGCCTCAACGACTTCTAACCCTGGAAATCAAACACACTCCTGTAAATGAAAACCTACAACATACATATACAACATACATTCATATCATATAAAGAACACTCACAGACATTCATTCAACACATGAAAGATGTAGGAAAAACTACTATTCGTATTAAATATGGCAAACACCTGTATTTTACAAGGTGTTCCTGAGCACGGCCTGTAACAAGGTATCGACTCCTTCTCTTCTGCTCCCTACTCGTAGACTCTCCTCTATTCTATTCTCGCTCTTTCAAAATGAGATCCTCCCTGATCTTTTTACCTGAGGGGTGCTCTTATAGCTCTTCCCTCCAATCTACCTACCCTATTCAATTACATTGAATGGGCTATCTAGTCCACAAATCAGATCTAGATCTCAGCCTTACAAACATTAAAGGCCTATATACTTTGTGCCTACTCAAAGGCATGGCTTCATAGCTCAACAACTTAAACATTAAATTACCTTCAATTCTAAATCAAAATGAGGGCAATGCCTCTCTTCAGCTTTGAATGTGTGCGCTTGATGTGGCTGGTTGGATGACGTGGAGAGATTCTCCTGCATCATACTCCTCAGCTACAACATTCATAATCTCTTGCTCATGAGCTTCCCATCTCAGCTATGGAAATCGTCCTGGATCCCAAGTCATCCTCTAGATCTGTTCATCTGCTCCATATCCCTGCAGCTGCTACTGCTGTTGTCCTTTTGTTCAGCCTCTCCTTGATGACAGTTTCTGTAGACTGGATCATCAGCTCTCTGATCATGTCGATCACTTCGTCCAGTTGTTCCCATGGCTGGTCCTATTCATGTAGTCTCCTCAGCTCCAAAAACCTTCGGCACATGGGAAGATAACTGTGATCTCCCATGCCTTCTTCTTCATCAGCTTCCAACTTCACCTGTTGGATGTGCATGCTCTACACCTTCACCCTTCTCTCCAGGGCTTCAATTTGTTCCCACAGATCAGCAAAGAAAATGTTGTCTGCTTTTTCTTCTTCTTCATCTGCAAACTCCCAGATTGTAGTCTTTTCAGTCTCCTGGCTAAAAATATTGAGCCATTCATCAGAATGCTCATCATCTTCTTCTACTTCTTCTGCTGTCAGCTTCAGCGCTACAACTTCCTCAGCTTCCTGGCTGAATATGTTGAGCCATTCCTCAGAATGCTCATCTTCTCCCATGTCTATTTGGGCAGCTTCCAAAGTCTGCTCCAATTCTTCTATGATAGTTTCAGCTAGCTGTCCCTCTATTGTTGTTGCATCTACAACACATATTTCTGCCTCCTCTTAGGCAAGTGGTAGGAATATCTCGATTCCCCCAATCATCATAAGTCTCCTCAGATTGTCCTCTCGGATGGTGAAAGTTTTCAACTTGTCATCGTCTTCATTCACATGGCCTAGTAAACCACATGAATCTTCATCCTCTGTCAGCTACATCTGCTGATCTAAATCTACCTTTGAGCCCACCTGCTCTATCAGCTCCTTTGGCTGATTCTGACTCACTTCTGAGTTCATGAGACCCTCAAATAGTCTCTTCGGCTCATCCCTGCCCATCTGGAAATATGGGATGCTTCCACTACCCTCCTAGCAGTCTTTGAGATCCCGCAACAACCTCATTTCATTGCCCACCTGGAAATGTGAATTTCCTTCGATGTCCTCTTGACAGTCCCTGAGATCCCGCAGTGATCTCAACTCTTTTCCCTCCTGGCAATTTGGAATTTCTATTCTTCCCTCCTGACAGTTCTTGAGATCTTCAACTGATCCCATTTTATTCTCTTCACCGAGAATCTTCCCAATCTCTGGTTCACATATCTGAACCATTTCCTTAGGTCTGTCGAGGTTTTCAGCATGCCTTAACCATCCTTTTAACAGTCTACACTGTCTTCTAGCCATCAACTCTTTGACTGGCCATTTTGCCTTTGTCTTCATCATGGGCCATTCATATACCCATCTCGACTTGGTATTCTGCTGCATCCGCAGTTCAAGCTTCTCCATTCTTGCCCTGATATTAGCAAGTTATTTCTCCCTTTCAGCTGTGCTCATCAACTTTGGGTTTTTCTTTCCAGTGTATCTTCGGCCTTTAGTAGCCATGTTGTTGTCTCTGTCTGCCCTCCTGGAAAATATGTTGCTCACTCCTGCAAACCTGAGTGCTTCAGCCTCTTCCTACAGTCCTATTGACTGTCATTCTCGATTTTTTCCTACCTGCAAACAATCGTCACAGAGTCTCCAGCGCTCTGTCTTCCTTTACTCCTTCTCACTTCACCTGAAATATACAAGTGAAGTCCTTCTCTGATACCAAACTGATGCTGACGCCTTCAACATGTAGGTCGGAAGGTCCTCGTCGATGTAGGATCTTTCCTTTCTCATGGCCCGAAGAACTCCAAACGGTTCTTCTATTTCCCTATTGGGAAATATGCACCCACAACAAACTCTTCACAGGATCCCCTCTTTACACTCAAGGGATCAGACTTCGCAACTCGCGAGGTCAGTGGTCGATCATTGGACTCTCGAATCCCTGAATCTTGATACAGTCAACACTGACCTTTTCCTATCGGGATTTTCCCTATCGTGATCTTGGTGATCGCGATTTCCAACAACTTGCCTTTCCGACTCCCGAACCCCGATATGTCGATACTCTGACACACTCACAAGTTGACCTTTCAGCGCCCTTCACCTCCTCGGCATTTCAGACTTCGAAATATCGTGAATCCTGATGCAGTTGTTTCGCAACTTCTTTCCATGAAACCCCAAAATAGCGTGCCACCTGTCCACTGACTGACTTCTCCGTGGCCCCACACAATTCCTTTAACTATCAGGATATCGTGTTTCACGATTTTGCGATTCCCGTTACAATGTTTACGGGACTTCAACCTATGAAACCCCGATATCAAATTCCACGTGTAAATCTAATGGCCCTTGTGGCTTGGATCTACGGTCCTTCCTCTTCTGAGCTTATCCTTATTTTCAAATCCTCGAAGGATTCTTCAAATCCTGCACCTCTGCAAAGTATTCACATGCATATAAGGGTGGTATCCACCCTAAGATTTTCCTGTAGCTTCGACCTCCAACGAAAACTTGTCCTTTTTCCTTTCTCCCTCAGATGGAGAATTTGGGTGCCTCCTGTCTATCCTTTCCTCAAGCAACCTCTTGCTAAGACTTTCAAGGTGTTCAGCAACCCTGTGAAAGGTCCTTCTCCTTGGATTCTTCCTCAATCTACAGAACTCAAAGAGTCTTGTTCTCATGTGCCTATCTGCGCATCTACTTGATGCCCACCTAGTAGAGTATCTTCTTGCAGAATGTCCAATAGTTTTGTCCTTTCCTATGCACCTTAAGTCCCTGCTCAATGCCCTCCTAGCAGAGCTCTCAGAATCCTTAGTGATTCTATTTCTTCAGTGAACTCTTCAGTAGAGTTCTTGCTTTGTGCACTCCTGACACTGGCTCAATGCCCTCCTAGCAGAGCTTCACAGAACTCCTAAGAGCTTCTGTCTATAACTATGTCTCTCCTACACAGCATTGCCTCCTGAGGTGTTCAGCAACCTCACAGGTCTTTTCTGGGTTGTTGATTCTAGTTCTTGTTCCCATAGCACGTCCTTGTCTGAACCCGCAGAATTCAGAAATGCACCTTCTGTGCACGGCTATCAGAACCCACAGCGTTCTGTCACACCCCCTCGGTGTGAAGACTCAAAGACTTCTAACCCTGGAAATAAAAAACACTCGTGCAAATGCAAACCTACAACATACATTCATATCATATAAAGAACACTCACAAACATTCATTCAACACATGAAAGATGCAGGAAAAACTGCTATTCGTATTAAATATGGAAAACGCCTGTATTTTACAAGGTGTTCCTGAGCACGGCCTATAACAAGGCCTCGGATCCTTCTCTTCTGCTCCCTACTCTCAGACTCTCCTCTATTCTATTCTCGCTTTTTCAAAATGAGATCCTCCCTAATCTTTTTACCTGAGGGGGGCTCTTAGAGCTCTTCCCTCCAATCTACCTACCCTATTCAATTACATTGAATGGGTTGTCTAGTCCACAAATTGGATCTAGATCTTAGCCTTACAAACATTAAAGGCCTATCTACTCTGCACCTGCTCAAAGGCACGGCTTCATAGCTCAACAAGTTAAACATTAAATTACATTCAATTCTAAATCAAAATGAGGGCAACACCTCTCTTCATCTTTGAATGCATGCGCTTGACGTGGTTGGCTGGCTAACGTGGAGAGATGCTCCTGCATCAATTATGCATGGTGCGATGACCTTCCTTAATAGGGTTTTGAGAAGAGAAAGACAATCACTTTCCTCATGGAAAAAGACTCTTTTGTATTTTCTGGGAACATCAACACAAGTTGTCAGTGAATCACTGGGGTGACCAAAATAATGTGTAACAGTGGTGTGAATATAATAAAATCACTTAGCACAACACCAAATAATTTCGCTCAAAGAATTCATTGGTGTATGAGCCGAAAGCTTCCTAGTTAGAGGTATATTTTGACTCTGAATCAAATCCAGAAAGAGGAAAGAATATTATCGATGCTGAATCCAATGCAACTATCACTACCACCAAAGTCCATCCAAGTGAACCAGAAGAACCAGAGGAAGGGGAACACCTTTTTCACTCACATATGTGGGTAAAAGGGGTTTCACTTCATTTCATTGTTGATAACATAATTCAGAAGAATTTGATCTTAGTAGAGGTCATCAAGTGGTTGGACCTTCCAGTGACACCACACCTTTATCCCTACACCATCGGCTAGCTCCACCAAGGAAGATATCTTCACGTCATCCAACAGTGTCATCTTCCCTACGACATCAGGCCCTTGAAAGATGAGGTATTGTATGATATTACTCCCCTTGAATTTTGTGATGTTGTGTTAGGCCACTCATATTTATGGAAGTGTCATGCTATGTATGAGTCTAGACCCCGCAGTGTTATTATTTCTTTGGGTAGAAAATTGTATAGGATACCATAGGTAGCGCCACCTACCAGTATTTCTTTAATATATGCTAAGAAATGCAGTAAGGTCATTTCATAGACCGAGAATTTTGTCATCTTTATGATCCATGCTCACAGTGAACATAAGGTCGTCACCACATTCATGACCTCTACACAAAGCCTCTCTTTGCAACATAAGCAAGTGGATAGGATCATGGAAGAGTACATAGACATCTTCTCCTCACCCACCAGAGTACCAATGCACTGTCAAGTCAAGCATCCAATTGATCTAACCCATCATGCACCTCTACCCAATGGACTAGTCTATCATCATTTGTTGCTAGAAAATGACGAAATCAAGCGCCATATCCAATATTTTCTTCAAAAGAGGCACATCCAACCCAAATCTTATCATTGTGAAAGCCTGATTGTATTGGTGCAGAAGAAAGAAAAGACCTGGTGGCTCTACATTGATTACAGAGAATTAAACAAGATCATAGTCAGGAACCAATACCCAATTCCCCACATTGATGACCTTCTTGACCAACTCAAGGGGGAAAATTTCTTCAACAATATTGACCCAAATTCTGGATACCGTGAGGTTCCCATAGAACCAACTGATGTATGGAAGACAAATTTCAAATCTAAAGAAGGTCTCTTCGAATCGTTGGTCATGCCCTTTGGCTTATTAAATGAACCAACAACTTTCATGAGGTTGATGGATGATGTATTGTGACCCTTCACCAACTCTTTTGTGGTGGTATATTTGGATGACATTCTCATCTTCACTAGAGCTTGGGAGGAACACAAGTAACATATTCAGTAGGTTTTGAGAACTCTACAAAAACACAAGCTATATGCCAACTTGGAAAAATTATCCTTTGCATGAACATGGTCAATACTTGGGCTACATTGTGGATGAGCATGGGGTAGGTTGGGCTTGAGATATGATCATTTTCATGATGGTTACTATACACTTTTTCCATATGTATATATGTGTTTTTCATCTTTTGAAGGATCTTTTTGAAGAATTTGATGGTAAAATGGTATGATCGGCATAAGGTACGTGTAATTCATGTTTAATGATTAAATCAAGATTAATTCATCATGTTCTATGATTTCTAAGAGTTAATTCGTGTTTTTCTGCTGTTACAGGGCAAAATGCACCATGTTTATAGTTTCGGCACTTGATCCGACTCTCGTTCCAACACTCGTTCCGGTACCTGATCCGACACTCATTCTAGCACTCAGTATTGCACAAAAATGCAAGGTGAGTTGGTGGTTATGGCATCGGAGGCCAGTGATGGACAAATCAGGCAAATGGGTTTTCTTCATGATTGCCCCCTCCAGTTGATAAGATCTAGACAACTCAGCTTCAGTTTTCCAAAGAAAGCGATTACTGTATTGCTCTGTTTTGTCAGTTAGAGAATCATTTATTGTATTTTTCAAAAATTAGAAGTGGTTCGACCCTCTTGTGGTCGACCATTTGGGTTGTAAGATTATAAATACTGATAGGATGGTCATCAGATTGTTAAACAAGTAGCATGAGCATTAGAATTGTCAGAAAAATGATTTTGCTCTGTTTTGAGTTTTACATTGCCAGAATTGTGCCAGAACTGCGTTTTCAATCTTTCATGGTGAATTCGGCCTGTGAATTTCATGGTGTGCTTGTAGGAGGTAGCCATGAATTTCTAGGGGTGTTACACATGATTTTGGTAATCTTGGTGATGTATTAACAATGGTGTATTCAGGCTCCCAACAAGGACTTTTAGCCTGAGAAAAATGGATCTTGTCTCCTTCCAAAAACATATTTTCAAAGTGATTTCGCAGGCTGCATATGGCCTAGGGTGCAAGAATCCCTCATTATCGCAGGACACCTTCATCTAGGGTGAGAACTTCTCGCAGTTTTCTCCATACATAGGGTGCGAACCTGTTTTCAAGCTTGGAAAAGAGAAGAGGTCTCGAGGGTTCTAGAAGGGAATCTTCTAGAAAATGAGTTGGCATTCATATGGTTTTCATTTTACTGGCTTCACAAATTTGATGGGATCATCCTCATCTATGTAACCATATCTCCTTCTCCTATATATTGAAAGGATTCTCATGGAAAAGGTTAAGCAAGATTAATTGAAGAATTGGTGAAGGAATTGTGTGAATAACCCTGCTTGGACAGAGGCTTGAAGGCTCTAGTTGGTCTATCAAGAAGAATTGGATCTTCTTCATGAAAGTACAGAGAAAGTGTGTGTGTTGGAACCAAGATTCCCTGAAAGGAAGCCTGCGACATCAAGGCGATTAGGTTGTATCTTCTACTTTCAATTAATATGATACAGCGACATGTCCCTTTCCCATAAAGTCACTCTTACTTTATTGTGTAATTCCTTGATCATATGCATAAGTTGACGTTGAATACATTTTTCTATCTTCACTTTGGTTGGTTTGTGTTGTCTTGGTCTTGACCTCATGAGAGCACTGGAACAAAGTGGGAGCAGCAGAGACCTAAGGAAGTGATACAAAGTTATGTCACTTGTTCCTCCTTACTAGCTAATTCAATGATTGCAACTTAGGGAAAGAGTCACATCCTGTCCTGTTTTGTTCTAGATCCAGGTGGATCTAGGGAGATCTGTTAGTGTCCACACTTACCGATTAGTCTGATAACAAAATTGGTGACTCCATTGGGGATGCAACCCATTTTTTAGTGGGTTTTGGTGTTTTCCTTGGCCATTTTCTCTTGCCTTACCTTTTTCCATTTATATCAATCTCTGAGTCCTCAAGAGACCCTGACAGACTCTCTGGGTCCAGAAGTCCTTTAATTTTTTTTTGTCTTTTTTCCAAATTTTGCCTAGTTTTAGTCATTTTCGCAATGAACCCTTCTTTTGCATGCGAGAACTACTGGAGTTCGCACCCTATTGTGCAGTCTAGTGCGAACCTCTCACACCCTGCTTATGCATAGCCGGCGAGAATGATCCATTCTCGCATTGTACAACATTGCTTGCCTACGAACCCATTTTGCAAAATTTTGGGATTAGGGTTTTTGTATGCTCAGATACCCAGATTTGTATGTGTGCCTGAAGAGAACTTCTTGGGCCACTGATTGATTGTTTGTTGACTTCGGATTTTGTGAATGATCAGTCTTCGGAAATCAAAGACTCTTCTTGTTCATTATTTTTCTCAATTGTCATCTCTTGACCTTTTCTTAGCAAGGATATAATCTCTAATCTTGGAATCTGAGTGCTTGTTTGGTTGGGAGCTGGTGATTGATTTAAAAGTCGGGATTTATTGTCTTTCTCAAATGCCCATTGCTTGGAAAATTGTTGCTCTCATGCATTTGAAAAGACTAGCCTTGTTTGCTTGTCATTTTTGTCTTCATTGAAAGATTGGTTTGGATTTTGTATGTTGCTTGTCATTAGTTATTGGTTTTCCTTAGTTCCACCACTGTTGTGTGGATCTTTTTGAAAAGTAAAAAATATTTTTATTTTGAAAATATTGGAAATCAATTGTTGAAATATAACAAATAGAGAATTGTCATTGTTACGTGATACGTTGATATTGCATTTAAAGAAGATTTTATATCATAGTTCAAGATTGTTCCAGAATACTCCTCTTTCCCTCCTATAAATAGGATTCATCGAAAAAGAATTGATATTTTTCATTCTTATCTATGCATTGTTGGGTCAGAGTCTCACACAACATTGGTTTCATTTCCATCACCTTTGAGTAACAACAACCTTTAATAATATTGCACAATTTTAAAATTTAACTAGTAACTCTTTTCTAGGACTCTATTACACCAACAATTAGCTAGGCTAGAGCTTTGGAATAGGCAGAGAGATACACTCTCCAAAGCACAAAACACACAATAAAATATAGTGTTAAGGAGTGTCAAATTCCATTTGCAACATTTTGTCTTGGGAAGCCATTCTCACACAAGGGTCAAACCCGAGGTCGCATTGATATTGACAGACTTACTCACCCTTCTTTGTTGATATCAGTGTAGAGAATGCACGTATTACGAGGGTCACTTGAAGGTATACCCACAATGATGAGTGGAAGCCTCTCAAGTTGATTCCGGGCTAGATACCCTGCCCTTGCATGTGGATCAGACTGTCAACTGCCCCCCCAGGCTTTATTATTGTCGGTGGTAACCTTAGTGGCCTATCTTCTTAGGGTCTTACACAAGGTGACTGTGAAGGGGAAAGTCTTCATGACACCTGGAATCGACATTGGCCAAACTCACTCGGGATCCTTGGAGGGTATACCCACGATTATGTGTGGGAGCTTGCACCAGGGTGTAAGTCTATTAAGCAGGTCGTCAACATAAATTTTTCACCCTAGCCCAGCCCCTTCTCATCTCATTATTGCGACGTTGGATTTCATCACCAACTAGTAACTTCGGAATTAGAAGGTCTTGTTTTCTTGGTGTTGTTTCCTAGATTTTGTTTACTAGTGCATGTTAATTCTTTACCCAAGTTGACCATAGAATTTACTTCGTAATTTTTTAACTCGTTCACAATAGACCCTCCATGTCATTCACGTAGAATGCAGGGCTTACCCCCAAAAAATATGGAAGGTTCTCAACCCTTGCCTACCAGCTCACCAGAGAGCTCTCCTCAACAGAGTCAAGTCCAAGATGTCACCACCCCACAAGTGGAAAGAACTGACTCTCTAGAATGGTTCTGAATTACCAATTCTTGAGAGGACTTTTGACTTCACCCTGATTTTGAGAGACGTATTATGCGAGTGAATTCTTCCAGAGATTTAGTTGTTTTGTCTTCTGGATCACCGAATGGACCTTTTCCAAGACCTGAGGGCCAAGATCCTTTTTGGACTACTATCATTTTTAGACAGGATCTCTTTGGTTCAGAAGTGGGCGTTGATATCACCATCTCACCTGCATTCCCGGAAACCTCTGACCCAGATGCAATACCTTTTACTATTGCTTATTACTTTCCTGGTACAGAAGCTCCACGAGCTGACCACATCTTGACTCTCCCTTTACAAATGGTCCATTACACAGATACTACAAGTATTCACACCATGATTACCACGACTAGCCAAGACCCTATTGGCACACTATTTTCACCCAGAGTCACCCCGACTCTTCCACCTGGATACCGTGTGTTGAATGCCTCTATTGCTATTCCTACGCAAATCACATATGAAACTCCTGGTGGTCCCTCTTCTTCTGGGCACTCCCCTCCCAGTTTCATCCTGACACTTCCTCCACCCCCTTTCAGAGGACCTTCTTCGTCCTCTATTGATGGTACTGATCCTAGTGGCACCATTCCATCATTCACACCAAATTACTAGATTCCTGTCGGTGGAAAATTTCACCAAGGAGGTTTGACTCAACCCCCTCTTTCAGAGAAAATCCAAATTGGAACCCAAATCCCAATTGGAATACAACCCCCACTGACCCCACTCTATAGACAAAACATACCTCCATCCTTGGCCCAGTATTGGAACCATTTGATACAACATAATCCTCAATCGACTGGGGGACAACAACCTCCAGCTACATCTATTATACCCCCTAGTATAGGCCAACCATATCCAGGTACGTCCAATCCTATTTGGGGATTGAATGCTTAACCCCATGCCCCTGTTCAAGGATACAATCCCATGAGCTACTTTCCTCCACAAAAACCACCGAATCTACCTAGGTCTTCGCATTATATGCAGACTACTTATGGTCCCACTCATTTTCCGATGGGACTCCCTCCCCAAAGCCACCAGTACCTACATGTGAATAGATAGTTACCCTTCTTAGCTACTTTGGACCTCCCAGATCTGTCGAGGATTTTAAATGATCCAATCCGTCACTCTCCCCAATGGCCCGCTATACTAGCCAGGATACCATCTGTCATCCCTAAATTCGATGGAAAAGTGGGAGAGAACCTGAACAATCACTTCATGACTTTTCACCTCTAGTGCTCATCCAACTCTTTGATGGATGACTCTATTCATTTATGCCTTTTTCAGTGAACTCTCACGGGTTTTGCCACAAAGTGGTATATAGAATTACCACGAGGTTTCTTTGCCAACTTAAACACCCTATCTTTGGCTTTCCTCATCCACTACCAATTACCGATCCGTTATGAAATAGGGACCGAGATTTTGAGTTCTTTCAAGAAAAACAAAGCCACTTATATCTCTGATCACATTCATGAGTGGCAACGAAGACGACGTCTCATCAAACTCGAACTTCCCAATCAGTTGCTGGTAGAGTGGTTCACGAAATCATTTGTGAATGACATTGGTCCTTACATCACCATGGGTGGGGTTGTCATGGAAGAATAGGCCATTAGTCATGCTCAATAGATTGACCTCATTTACTCACAAATGGGTACTCTTTATGACTTACTCCCTGATGCACCTCGTCCTTCCACTTTCACCACTTCAACTACTCCTGTTGCTTCTCATGCAACCGATGGTGTGATTGGAACCTTCCATGCCCAACCACATTCCACTCAAGTAACAACCCCAAACCCATTTCTTCTAATGTTCAAAATGCTCCGTATCCTACCCCTCCCACCGGAAAGACTTCTGAGGTAAATGTGGTTTAATCTACCCCCGCCGGTAAAAACAAATCCAGAAAAGGAAAGGGTAAGAATAAGGAGGATAAAAATACTTCGCAAGAAGAGAGAACCAAAACTCTGCCCATTGACGATAGGGATAAGAGTAAACCTTGATACCCTTGTCTTATCTGTGGTGATGATCACTACACAAAGGATTGTCCATGTCAAGTCGAGGTTACTAAGTTCCTTCAAGGGACCATGAAACTTCCCACTCTGGTTGTATCATCACAACCTTTCCCTTCTCAACAACAGACCCAATTGGTCATTCATGACCAACCATCTCCCTCCACTACATCTTATGTTTTAATCTATACAGGTGATTCAAAGCAAAGTGACATCACACTTACCACTCAAGCCAAAGATTATTCTCCCTCTAAAGAGAAGGTTGATGTTATACCTCCTTCATTGGTCCAACCATCTCCCACGAATCCACCTACCAACAGTCCTCTTCATCTCGAACGACTGAGCCTTGACACAATTCTTCGCCCTCCTCCAAAGGGAATTGTTCAAAAATCGGCTTTCAATATTCATGCTCATGCTGCCCATAACTACAACATTGTTGAATATCTGGCCCAAGCACCATATGCTATGTCAGTGCTCGAAGTCCTTCAAAGTTGTCCCATACAATGGAAGGCGTTGTTGAAAGCTATCAGTGGAATCGACCTGACGGATATGAATTTAATAATTTTTGACTTGGAAGATCACATTCCAAGGTTACCCCCTCAACTCACATTCCAAATACAAGTGATTGTCTCCAACAAAAACATTTATAGAACTGTTATTGACGAGGGTGCCTTGACGTGTGTCATGTCTATTACCTACTGGAAAGCCATTGGCTGTCCCTCTTTGATTGAATCCCATAACACACTTAAAGCCTTTAATGGATCAGGTTTTAAGCCTTACGGTGTCCTTCCTTCATTTCCAATCACGTTAGAAGGCAAAATGGTCCAAGTTGAAGTGGAAGTCTTTGACACTCCTCTTGATTACAACCTTCTTCTTGGTCGTAGTTGGATTGATTCCATGTGCACAGTTGTGTCGATTCTTTTTCATGTTGTACATTTCCCACATCAAGGAAAGATAATTACCATTGACCAATTAGCCTTATTTAACTCGGATACACGTATTGGAAACATACCGATCATCGCCAAACTGCCCCCCCCCCGAATACGAGAACGGCGGTGTCAGTCTTCTCAAAAACTCCTCGTTAATGGGTACCTTCCCCATTCCACCACCCAATGTTCCACACCCATCTCTCACTTCAATTAACATGATCTCCACCTCGATTCATGGAACCCCTGCATCTCATGACCCATGGATGGTACCCGACCCTGGCAATCATCTTCGTTATAGTGATGAAATGACTTTGAGTCTAGTCGAATCTGCCTATCGGGCCATTCAATCGACAATCCCTTCTACCCCCTCTCTTGGTGATTTATCTCCAGATACTTTCCACGTCATTTTTACCACGAACGATATGATTATGTCCGTCATGGAAGACACCCCTTGGAATGATGGACATCATCGTTCCATCCTCTTCCTGGAACAACACACCATCGAGAGCTACCAAAGGATCTCAACCCCATCGACCGTTGTCATCATTTCAACTATTCTCGAGTCCACACACGATGTGTTTTCCAAAGGGAACTTAAGAAATATCTCACCCACTATTCCCCTCGACATATCCATCAAACCTGAAATTGTAAAAAATGTGCATATCGGAGCTTCGTGTTCCCCTGATGAAATCGTCACCTACAAGTCACTTTTCAAAGAATTTTGTGACGTCTTCGCATGGAGCTATGAATAAATGTTGGGTATTGACCCGGACATTGTGATACATGATATTAAGACATACCCAGATGCTAAACCCATCCAGCAACGCCTTCATCCAATTCACCCACGTAAAGCTGTTTCTATCAAGCTTGAAGTCGAGAAACTTCTCAAAGTCGGCTTTATTTACAAGGTGGCCCTCACTGACTGGGTTTCCAATATTTTCCCGATCGACAAGAAACAAGGCACAATCCACGTTTGCATTGATTATAGGGATATTAACAAAGCTTGTCCTAAAGACAACTTTCCTACCCCCTTTGTCGATCAGATTGTCGACAATTGCACCGGAAGTGAAATCTTCTCTCTAATGGATGGTTTCTCTGGATATAATCAAATCAATATTGTTCCCAAGGATCAACAAAAAACTGCTTTTATTTGTCCTTGGGGCACTTTTTCTTATTGAAAACTTCCTTTCAGTCTTAAAAACGCCGGCGCAACTTTCCAGTGTGCTATGTCTTATGCCTTCCATGATATCAATCACATCGTGCAGCCATATCTTGATGACTTACCCACTCATTCCATGTGTCGGGTCGATCATCCCATACACCTCTGAGCCATTTTCCTCCGATGTCGGTTTTACCATATACGCTTGAATCCTCAAAAATGTGTTTTCTGCGTAGAATCTGGCCGACTTCTAGGCTTTATTGTTTCACATCAAGGGTTCAGGGTAGATCCTTTAAAGGTCGAGGCTATTCTCAATCTCCCTCCTCCTTCTACACTTTGCCAGTTACAAAGTTTGCAAAGGAAAGGAAACTTTCTTCATCGTTTCATCTTGAACTATGCCAAGATAACTCTTGGATTTACGTGCCTACTCAAAAAGGGGTCTGAGGTCGTATGGGATACCATCAAAAACAAAGCCTTCAAAGCTTTGCAACTATCCCTGACACGTGCTCCGCTTCTCTTCCCCTCTGATTACAGTCGCGATTATTTTCCCTAACTCGCAACCTCGGATTACACCATCGCTATGGTTCTTGTCCAGGAGGATGATTCTCATGACGAACATGTTATCTATTACTTGAGTCAAAGTCTAATGCCTATCGAAACCAAGTACTTACATGTCGAAAAACTGGCCTTGGCAGTCGTCCAAGTAGTTCAACGTTTCCGGCACTATATCCTCTCTCGCAAGACTACAGTAATTTCTAACTGCAACCCTATGCAACACATTCTCACACGTCAATTGCTAGGGGAAAAATACTCCAAATGGATCGTGATACTCTAGGAGTTTGATTTGGAATTCGAATGAGCTAAATCCAAGAAGTCTATAGTGTTTGCTGAGTTGATATGTGACTTTCCCTACTTTGAAACGGAAAATGTAGCAACTGATTCATTACTTGATGAATCCATTTTCCTAATTAGTTCCGATGATATTTGGTACGATGATATCATCATATATCTCCAAACCCAGACTTTCAGGCCCAATTTGTCCAGTACTGACCGACGTTGAATATGCTACCAAGACCGTCAATATATTATCCTCGGTGATACTCTTTATCGTCGTGGGATTGACTCAGTTTTTCAACGCTGCCTCACGTTTGACGAAGCCGAGAAATCCTTAAATGACTACCATTCTAGAGCCTGTGGTGGTCATATGTCCGGGTATTCTACTGCCCAGAAGATCTTACACGCAGGGTATTTTTGGCATTCTTTATTTAACGATTGCATAATCGTCGTCCAAAAATCCCACGCTTGCCAGACCTATAACCATAAAATATGGTCACATCCTGCTCCTCTTCACCCTGTGGTCTCCATTGGTCCCTTTGCAAAATGGGGTATCGATTTCATGACATGTCACCCCCACTTGGTCGGGGGGCATGGATACGTTATTGTAGCTATAGATAATTTACGAAATGGTCCTAGGCGATCTCGACATTTGACAATACTAGAAAGACTGCAACATTATTCATTTTCAATCACATCATAGCTCATTTTGGTGTTCCTTAGGCTATCGTTACTGATCACGGTAGCCACTTTAGAAACTTCATGATGTACGAACTCATTGAAAAGTTGGGTCTTCACCATGAAAACTCAATGCCCTATTACACGCAAGCCAATGACCAAGTCGAAGCAATTAACAAAGTTCTCATAACCATGCTTCAATGAATGATAGGGACTCACAAAAAAAGTTGGCACATAATGTTGTTTTCAACATTGTGGGATTACCGGACGTCCGTTAAGTCTGCTACCAAGTTTACACCATTCTGGTTAGTCTATGGTCCAGAAGCCATCCTCCCGATTGAATGTGAGATACTCTCCTTAAAACTAGCCGTCGAACTCCTACCAAACACTTATGTCGAGGAAGAATGTCTGTTGTATCTCATGCGATTAGAGGAAACTCAACATGATGCTACCCTAGTCATAGAAGCCCAGAAGAAACGTGTTAAGGCCTAATATGAGAAACATGTCAAGCCTCGCGTTTTCTCCAAAGGAGATCTGGTTCTCCTCTACGAACAAGATTGAGATATGCTAGGAGCTGGAAAATTCGAAGCCATGTGGCGAGGTCCTTATATCGTTAGATGATTTTTGAAGAAAGGATCTTACAAGTTAGTAGATTATGAAAATATCCCTTTGAGTGAACCCATAAATGGGTTGTACTTAAAGAAGTACTATGCATAAGATCACCTGTGCACGAGTACTTGTATTTTATTGTATCATACTTCTTGTGTGTTATTGTAGGATGTTTTTTTTGTTATCTGGTCTCTGCCCTTATGTTACGTTGTGTTTGGTTTCCAGATGTCGAATTCTTCGCTACCCCACACTGGCTTCACTGATGGTGCTATCCGTAGTACTCAGAGCCTTGCTTCTGTTGCGTGGGCAATTTATGCCCCTACAAACAAACTTATCACTCTACGAGGTGTGTGCCTTGGCCGTGCGACCAATAATATTGCAGAGTATAGCATCGTTATCGAATTGTTGATTGATGTTATCTCGATCGGTATCCATCACTTGGTTGTGCAACTCGATTCACATCTAGTATTACTATAGTTAAGTAATGTCTATGCTATTCAAAGTCCTAATTTATTATGGGTATATTTGCGAATTCGCCTCTTGGAACGTTATTTTGATTATATTGAGTATCAGCATATTCCTAGATGTCTAAATACATTAACTGATGCATTAGCTAAATATGTATTAGATAGACATTTGAGCCATTTATAAACCAATAACATCACATGCATCATATAACACAAGATAAGCCGGTAGAAGCCGTACATATGTATATAACGATCAAAAAGTTTTTTACAAAAAAGTTCTGTTGAAGGTCCAAAATTTCAAAATCTGAAGCTCATAGATTCTACAAAGTAACATCATGGATGATGCTCGTGATAACACATGACTACCTGGGCAACCCTACAAAGCAGTCAACCAATAGACTCTGACACGCCCACCGTATGACACTGATAACGCCACGGGACCTCTCCGAGAGGCATGTCCAGAATGTCAGCAGTCAACCCCTCTAAGTTTTGTTCCACTGCCTCATAATCTTCAGTGTCCCATTGTGGCACTGGAGCCACCTCTCCTCGTCGCTGAATAGGAGAGGTACCCGGAGGTCGATAAGTCCCCACGTCTGTTTCATCAAAAAGAATTTTTGTAATTAGACCTTGGACAAACATAAAAACATTTGCATATGATAAAACTCACAAAAACATTTAAAAAGTGAAAAAATGTGTACTTCTTACCTATATCTCCCCACTGAGCGCCCTCGGGTAGGGCCAAGTTTATATCCCCTCGAAAGTCTAACCTGGCATAGGCATAATCGTCGACCATCAACATCTGTGGCCACAACCAATCAAAAAATGAATCATTGTATTTGATGATTGGTCTAGCTACATGTCGGGCCATGAGGTTACACCACCTAAACATCCTCAGATCCTCTAGAGTCGGTAAACCCAACTCAACCTGCAATCTCAGCAAGGGAACCCTCTCAAGAAAGAAGGACACCAAAAGTGATCTGTACCCGAATTTCTTCAGGTCGCCTTTCCTACATATAGTCAACTGCCTCTTCATGCTACGAAGGACTGCATCTGACCAGTTAAAGACCTGAGGCTTAGTGAACTCTATGGCATACTGAAAATATATCTAGAGAGCCATGTGTGGAGCAGCGCTCCCAGCCATACGAGCAATGGTGAACAAGATAGTGTGAAGGGTCAAATCCTAGACCCCCCAAATGACCATTTTTCCTTTTCTTCTTTCCGCCTCTGGAACACATTACTGACAACAATACTCACTCATAGGTAGCCCACCACCTCAGCTACTGGTCAAGATAGTGTGGTATCCATGCCATGACAGTCCTGTTAGGAAATAAACGTCCTCAATATACAAGGACAATGTGTGTACCCCCACGTGGAATACTTGTTGGTCCATGTCCCACATACGAATGAGGTACTCCAATAGCCTGACTTGGGCCCTCATACCCGGGATCCGAAAGAATTTCAGGAGACCACAGTCTCATAAAGCGGCAATGGTGCCTGGGTCATTCCCGACAATAGCATCATCTTCTTCATGCTCTGTTTTGCACCATTCCAGAACCATCGTGGCGGTCAAATGCCTGCACAAGAACCATAAGAAGATGGTCAACAACTCTTCTCAAGCCTTGGCACATTTTTCATTGAGCCAAAATCAAATCAAATTTTCAATTTCCGGTTCTCGTAGGTTCCCCTTTAGCACAGTGTGAGGTTCTCACAAGTGCCTTTGGGGTCACCTGTGAGAATCACGCATTCTCACAGGTCCCATATGGATAGCCTGTGAGAATGCCTAGACACAAATTTTGGCCCTAAAACAAACTCAAAACTTGAAATTTGCAAATGAAAACAAAAAATTGAACCATGAAAAGGTAGAATACAGGGAGCTTACCTCACTGACGGAGATGGTTCGCCAAATGGTTGTTTGTACCTTCCATAATTGAGCACTAAATATCAAGGGAAAAAGAGGGGTTTTGGGCTAAAATCTTGGTAAAGTTACAATGACTATGGTAAAAGAACTTTTACCCACTTATATTTACTTTTTACCATTTTTTTTGGTTTTTATAATTGTTTTATTTATCAAACCTAATGCCTAATAGCCCTATGAGTGCGATTTTTTGCAGATATGACGACTTTGAAGTCCACACAAAGGAGTATGGATATTCTCTCTTTTTCATCGCATGTTTAAATTGTTTTTTATGGTTTTTAGACAAAACCTCGAGCTTGTTCTTTGTTTGTTCTCACGCTCAAAAATACATGAGAATGTAATCGAACAAACTTTATCACTTTTTCAAGCTCAACAAGGTTATATGAAAAAGGAACCCCCTAGAGTCCTCTTTAAGCTCTTTTTAGACTCTCTAAACATGAAAAGATTACCGGGTGATCTTGCTATTTTCACGTTCGTTAAAGTATTTGAAGAAAGTGTCTATTGGACAATAATTTATCTCGTTTTTGGTCTCATCAGACTACTTTATAAAAAAGGAACTGAGAAGTTCTCTTTTAAGTGTTTTTCCAGACTCTGTAATCATGAAAAACCTTCGAGTTTTCGATCTTTGGACTCATTAAACAAACATCAAAAGACCCATAATGGGACCGAACCACTCCTTCCTAGGGTTCATTAAACATACTCTAAGGGAATCATCTGAATGATGAGCTTACATCAACAAGCATATGTTATCCTCCTCAAGCTTGCGTAAAAATAAAGAGGTACTCGCCAGAAATGGTGGGGGAAAATTTGGGAAAGGGATGTGTTTTCGTATTCATATTATTGGCAGTAAGTGTCGCTCTTGAACATGACACCCCCTATTCATTATCTGAAGCCGTTTTGGGAAATCCATTTGTCTCTCATTCGATTTGTTACAAGGTCATATCCTAAGTCATCTCTGAGTCAGTGCTGCCAAATCATTGGTCGTGTCATTCATATGTTCAAGAGAAGTCCATATGAAACCTCTATTGAGTCGACCATCTACAGTTGTCCATTCTCTCCGTGTCGACCTTCCCTGTGTCCAATTCCACCAATATCATACTCTGTTCCACCTTCAAAATCTATTAGTCATTTCATGTCATTGATGGGGGATACATCAAGGCCCTCCTGTGACGAGTTTTGTTTCGTCGACTCCAGCTCATTATCCGGAAACAAGACTTAGAAATTATTTGGTACCTTGGAACTTGCATGCCTCAATGGGAGGTTTCCTCACTTTTGACAGTGGGTTTTCATCACTGACCCCTGATCGGGAGATTCCATCGAATGTTCAAACTCAACTCATTTATTCACATTCGATAGATTGTACTAGTGCACCTTGAGAGTCATTGACATTAATGGTTATTTCCCTCGCACTTGTTAACGGTTTCATCAATGACCAATAATCAAGTGATTTCTACCATGTTCAACTTCGTCACATGTAATCACATGGTTAGATTTGTACTTCCAGGTGATGGGATTGAAGACCCTGGGTCTCATTTCTTTTATCCAGGCTACGATGGAGTATGTATGATTTTCCTCGACACATAGATCCACTCTGTATGTCTCATGGCTATGTCGTCTTAATTTAAATCTACTTGCATAGATCCACAGTGTATTCTTGGTGGCTATGTGATATTTTGACGGCATGGATCCATGGTGTATGATTGGTGGCCATGACACATGTTCATGATGTCATCTGTTTGTGATCTGAGTATGGGGATGCCTACCTCAGAACTGGTATTATATTCTGTAGATGCTTGGTTGTTTGCAGGTTTCTGATTAGGTGCACTCCTGGTTTCTGACACACACATAGTTTACAAAGCATTTCGGTTGTCACTGATTCTAGCCTCATACTTTGGGGGGAATTCTGTTACACATGATTTTGGTCATCTTGGTGATGTATTAACAATGGTGTATTCAGGCTCCCAACAAGGACTTTTTGCCTGAGAAAAATGGATCTTGTCTCCTTCCAAAAACATATTTTCAAAGTGAGTTCGCAGGCTGCATATGGCCTAGGGTGGGAGAATCCCTCATTCTCACAGGCCACCTTCATCTAGGGTGCGAACTTCTCGTATTTTTCTCCATACATAGGGTGCGAACCTATTTTCAAGCTTGGAAAAGAGAAGAGGTATTGAGGGTTCTAGAAGGGAATCTTCTAGAAAACGATTTGGCATTCGTATGGTTGTCATTTTACTAGCTTCACAGATTTGATGGGATCATCCTCATCCATGTAACCATCTCTCCTTCTCCTATATATTGAAAGGATTCTCATGGAAAATGTTAAGCAAGATTAATTAAAGAATTGGTGAAGGAATTGTGTGAAGAACCCTGCTTGGATAGAGGCTTGAAGGCTCTAGTTGGTCTAGCAAGAAGAATTGGATCTTCTTCATGAAAGTATAGAACAAGTGTGTGTGTTGGAACCAAGAGTCCTTGAAAGGAAGCTTGTGACATCAAGGTGATTAGGTTGTATCTTCTAATTTCAATTAATATGATACAGCGACATGTCCCTTTCCCATAAAGTCACTCTTACTTTATTGTGTAATTCCTTGATCATATGCATAAGTTGACGTTGAATACATTTTTCTATCTTCACATTGGTTGGTTTGTTTTGTCTTGGTATTGACCTCACGAGAGCACCGGAGCGAAGTGGGAGCAACAGAGACCTAAGGAAGTGATACAAAGTTATGCCACTTGTTCCTCCTTACTAGATAATTGAATGATTGCAACTTAGGGAAAGAGTCGCATCCTATCCTGTTTTGTTCTAGATCCAGGTGGATCTAGGGAGATCTGTTAGTGTCTGCACCTACTGATTAGTCCAATAACAGGGGGGCCCACCAGTAGTCTGGTGACGATAAGTGTGTTGTTTATGCATTTCATAATTTAAATTGTTCTTTTATTTTCTGTACATGCATGTTTTATTGTGTTAATTAGCTTGTTGTGATTTAATTGTTTTATTGCTCTTTTGCAGGTTCGTATGATGGGTTATGTTAGCATGAATTAGCTTTGTAGATTAGGAATAGACTTGCAAGTCTCTATATTAACCCCATGTGCATTTAGATGTTAAAATTATTCTTTGATTTATGGTTTTATAATCAAGTTGAAAACAAAGTTTTTAGAATTAAATATAGTTTTATTTGGGTTTCCTTTGACAGGGACTTTGATGGATGAATGGAATAAGTTCTAGTTTTAATCATAGCTTTCTTATCTTCGTTTATATAGATCTCATCTAAATTAGTTGTTGGTTAATGTAGATTACTCATTTACTTTTTATATCATGTTTTAGTCTTTGTTTTTGAAGCATTGTTTTAATTGTAGTTTGAATTATTAGTCTAGACATAGCATGGTTTCATTTGTGTAATTTCCTTTTCTAGAATTGAATTGCAACTATATTTCTTAGTTAAATGATTGAGTTATGTATGAATTTTGATTATGTAACCTAGAAGTAGAATGATGATCTCATTATGATGTTAATGGTTTATACATGAATATGCAGGGTATTTAACATTATCTTTCTCATGGTTAAATTCTCGTTGGATTGTTTAATACATACCTTCCATTTTTCCATTGAGATTAATATTGAGTTTATACCACTCGAATTGTCCTTTGTTGTCAAGTTCCATCGAGATATCATCCATCACCACCGAAGGCATTCACACAACCACCAACATTATATTTGAGTGTTTCATAGATTAAATATAGTTTCTTGCTTTTGTATATCAGAAAAGATAGTTTCTTGCTTTCATAGGTTAGAATATAGCTTTATTGTTTTTGTAGGGTAGTTAGTCTTTTGCTTCAATAGATTTAAGAGCAGTTTTGTTTATCATAAATTAGGCATTTAGTTGGTATTCCTTCTTGCTTTCAATAAAATGAATTTCCTTTCATGCATTAGAAATAGTTTTGCATCAAGCATTTAGTCCACTTGCCTCTTAGGCTAGATAGTTGTTCAATGAGAAGTCTTTGCTTGCTAGTTTATTTTTCTTTAGTATGTTAGTTAGGTGTATTTGATTACTTGTCTATTTACTTTATTGTTTAGACAGGTGTCTTTGCTTACTTGTTCATTTATTTTCTTTCATGGGGTAGTTTCTCATTGAATGTAGGTTGGCAAGTTAAGATAGTTTTCTTTTGTCATTTTCTTATTGATATGCTTAGGTAGTTTCTTTTGCTTATTGTCATGAACTAGTTTCTTTAAAGTAGGGTTTTCGCTTTCTTTTCTTAGAACCATCCATAAATCCTTGGCCCAAAAGTACTTAGGTTACCTAGCTTCAAGTTGCTTAGTAGGGTTTTCTCATTAGAGAAGTTTGCTTGAGTAGATTAGCCTTATATAGTTGCTTTCATTAGTTAGATTATACTCCTACCAACCTTTTACCTTTGGCATATATTTTTCTACAACTCTAAGTTTACTTACCCCGGGTTGACAATTTAATTGAGGGTAGTTTAGTGTCTTTTTAGTACATATAAATCACCTAACAGGGTACATATGGATCTAGATAAGATCCAAGTCATATGTGACTAGCTAGTCCCAACCACAGTTACCAATATTTGAAGCTTCGTAGGGATTGCCAACTTCTAACATAGGTTGGTGTTGGGATTCTCCCATATTGCATGGGACCTCATCCAAGTGACCAAGGGCATTGGAAAGGAAAATTTCGCATGGGTGAAGGAAAAACAATGAGCATTTGATGATCTGAATTTTCTCTTATGCTCAGCTCTAGTACTCTCCTTACCCAATCTGCAACAACCATTCGATATGGATACTAATGCCTATGACTATGATGTAGGCACAATTCTCACTCAGCATGGTCATCCAATGGCATACCATAGTGAGACACTCTGAGATACCATCGGAAAATACCCCACCTATGACAAGGAAATGTATTCCATTGTGAAAGCCTTCCACCAATGGAAACATTACATTCTAGGAAAGGAGAAAATCATCCACACTAATCGCAAGTCTCTGCAGTTCATACACACACAAAAGAAATTAAACAATGACCGCCATCAAAATTGGTCCACATACCTGCAACAGTTCCATCTCAACATCAAGTATAAGATAGGGAGCAAAAATCGTGTCGTTTACTGCCTCATTCAACCTCCCATTGCTCCATTCACCACCATGCTCCATTCTTATGGGCATGATGCATATGAGTGGCCCCAATTGTATCAGCATGACCCTAAATTTTCCACCACCTATTAGCTCTTGGGTATAGGTGAGGATGTCACAGATTTTCACATTTAGGATGGAATTTTATGCCATTTGGGACACCTTTGTGTTTCAACAAGCGAGAGTGAAAATATGATTTGGGAGGATCACTATAATCATATGGTAGGACATTTTGGCATGGGGAAAACTGTGGCCGTTTCACATAATCATTTTTATTGGCCAAGAATGTGATAGGACACCAACAAGTATATCATATCTTGCACTTCCTGTGAAATTGCCAAGCCAACCATCAAGAAGCAAGGCCTGTACACTCCTCTTCCTACTCTTGAGAGGCCTTAAGAATCTGTCTCAATGGATTACATGTCTAGCCTTCCATCCACCAAGAAAGGAAATGATATTGTATTCATGGTGGTTGATCAGTTTTCGAAGATGGCCATTCACACAACCTATAATAATAGCATCACATCGTCAGATACTGCCAATCTATTCTTCAAATGTGTGTGAGTCCATTTTGGGATACCATAGACCATCATATCATATTGGGACAACAAGTTCCTCAAGACATTTTAGTTGATCCTATAGTCACTGTTGGACATCAATCTCACTAAATCCACTTCCTTCCACCCTGAAACCAATGGCCAAAATGAGGTCATCAATTGGATGATTGTGCACATTCTGTGCATGTATAACTCTAAGAATCCACGTACATGGGATGAGAGTCTTTCCTATGTTCAACACAGCTACAACAGGGCTCTCCATAGCTCCACCAACCATATCCCATTTCTCGTGGGGCTGGGATTCCAACCCTTGGGTCCCATGGATGTTGCACTGCCTCTTGCAACCACACATGCAAAATATTCCCATGTTCATTCTGAGGCCAACAAAGCCACCCGATTCATTGAGTGGATTCAAAACATCCACCAACAGGTCCATGAGATTTTGTAGAAATCCAATGCTAAGTACAAGCAACTTCATGATCAACACTAGGTACCACACAAGTTTCAGGTGGGAGACAAGTTCTAGTTACATTTGAACAAAGATTGCCTCACAAGGCCCCATCGAAATCTCCATACACTTCACTATGGGCCTTACACTATCACCAAGTTTGTGGGTGACAATGCTTTTGAGATCAAAAATCCACCCTTCCTTGGTTTTCACACAGTTTTCAATGTGGACCTCCTTCGAGCATATTTTCCACCATTATTGGACACCTATGATATCGCATAATAGTTGACACCAACAGAGATCAACCCTGACTGTATGGAACAAGCATCCACTAATCAAATAGTGGACACATACGTCAATCTTCCTCGCCAGTAGAGGATCCCACATTTTCATGTTGTCAAGGTAGGGCAAGACCTGCACCAAGGAAAGTGGCTTACCCAGGGCCAAATTCAACAGACATTTTCCCACCTAATGGGGGTTGATGAAAACCCCCACCACTCCTATGGGCTTGTGAAAAATCTCGTTCTAAGGATCGTTCAAACTAAGGAGATGAATTAGCTCTCGGGCCCTTGTTGAGCCCTCAAAATTATTTACCATAGGCCTTTCCCTTTTTCCCTTCGCGCAAAATGCCTTTGCGAGGGTCTTATCACTCCAGTGGAGAAATCCACATGACCTCGAGCCAAAACCGTAGGATAACATCTTCAAATAGTAGGAACTCTGCCACTTTGGAGGTCTGGGCTTCAGGAGTTCCAACATAAATACACGACGATGATCCCAAACACTGAACTCGTGAATAGTCTAACAAAGTAGGGGATCAATGGCTCACAATATGCACTGTGATCTATGGTTCACAAATATTTCGGGACTCTGTGATTCAAGAGTTTTCCCCGTTCAAATTTCCAGCACCTCTGACTATGAAAACTTTGAATCTTACAGATCGAACAGCTCGAATTAGTTTCAAATCAATGATCTACACATACTCTGTGCTCCATGCTTCATATTTTTTCGTGACACATTACTCCAATTCCTCCAAATGTTGAACTGGAGAAGGGATAGGATCTGCAATCCACATGTCCCTCTCTACTGACGATCGATATCTACTATGGCCTTCAGGCCTTCGGACGTTCTCAAACCTTAATAACTTTCACCCAATATTTTTTTGGAGCACCTAACTCCGAACTTCCACGATCTTTCGACACGTACACCTGACGCCAATAGTCAGGATCTGCTCTGGGTTTTGGAGCTTCGAGAATTCAACTCACTCTTGAAATAGTACTTCATATTCTCCAGATACGTGAATGATCCAGATTTTATGAGCAGAACGAAATGACTACAAATTATTAACAGATGCTTACCACAAAATAACAAAGATACAATAAAAGTAGTTTTCTATTCAATAAGGAAATAAATTGAAACTGTAAAATGCAGCGAAAAACAAGCTTGCTAGAATGGTGGTGGCTTATCTCTGAGAAGAGATGTGACAGCTGCACTCATTCGCAAGATGATGATTACAATGAGGCTTTGAAGGCCTTTTTACAATAAACAGGAGTGTCAAAAATACTAGACATCCAAAAACCTAACCCTAGGATATGAAGCACCAAAAGTCATGTGGGCCTCATTTGGGTACGTTAGTACTTCAACTTCCGGGGGTCGTAACTTTTGCATAAAATCTCCGTTTTAGGCATATAATAGCCCGTTGGAAAGATCGATTCAAGGAATACAACTCTTGATGAAAATTTCATGATGAAATTTTATGATTTACATATACCCAAAAAAACATCATTTAGGACCTCAAAATGGCTCCGGAAGTTTAGGACCCGAAAAAGTGCTAAACATAGTAAATTGACAGAAAGTTGTTTTGAGCTAGATCGAAAAGGTGGGTGGCCGCCGATATCCACCTGGATCAATCCTCCCTCCTTAGGAAGCAATGGTATCCTTTGTGTTGATTTCCCCCATCATATGAGTAAATTTTTGTTGAATTTGGCCCCGAGTGAGCCACTTTCCTTGGTGCAGGAGCCGCCCTTCTTTGATGACTCGATAAAGTTGGATCCTTTGTTGTCGAGTGCCCTTGATATGTGTGTAAACAATCTGATCATTGGATGCATGTTGTATGTAGTGTAGGTTGAGATCTGTTGGTTTCATCTGTTCTTTTATGTCTGAGGTGTCCAATAATGGTGGGAAATAAGGTCGAAGGAGGTCCACATTGAACACTGGGTGAAAGCCAAGGAAAGGATGAATGTTGAGCTCAAAATAATTATCCCCCACAACCTTGGTGATGGTGTACGACCCATAATGAAGTGGGAGAATATTTCTATGGGGTCCTTAAGGCGTTCTTTCTACAAGTAAAACCAAACTTTGTCACTCACCTGAAACTTATGTGGCACCCGATGTTGATGATGGCACTGCTTGTACTTTTCATTAGACTTCTATAGGATATCCTAAACCTATTGGTGGATGTGATGGATCCACTCAATGAACTAGGTGGCTTTGTCAGCTTCAGTTGGAGCAGGAGATGAATCAACTGAGGTGACCACAAGGGGAAGTGCAACATCTATAAGACCCAATGGTTGGAATCCCATCCCCACCTGAAAGGGGTTGTGGTTGGTTGAGATATGCAGGGCTTGGTTATAGCTATGTTGGACAT
This sequence comes from Picea engelmannii, assembly GCA_009831015.1. Taxonomy (NCBI): domain Eukaryota; kingdom Viridiplantae; phylum Streptophyta; class Pinopsida; order Pinales; family Pinaceae; genus Picea; species Picea engelmannii. Next base: position 88,773 of record ML801111.1, on the reverse strand, counting down.
AGGGAAGAATCTCATCCCATGTGGGACGGTTCTTGTAATTGTACATGCATAGGATATGAAAAATCATTCAATTTACAACCTCAGTTTGGTCATCTATCTCAGGGTGGAAGGTTGTGTATTTGGTGAGCTTGGTGTCCGGCAGTGACCAGAGGCTTGACCAGAATGTGCTGAGAAATCGCCTGTCCCGATCAGAGAAAATGGTTTGTGAGATTCCAAAATGTACCCAGACTTGTTCAAAGAAGAGCTTGGCAGTGGCTTCTGTTGTGATGCTCTTCTTGTAGGGAACCAGAATCGCCATCTTAGAAATGTGATCAACAAACAGAAAAAAATAGTCATTTCCCCGCTTGGTGGATGGGAGGCCCAACATGTAGTCCATTGAGATGGATTCCCATGGCATGTCAGGAGTAGGAAGAGGGGTGTACAGGCCCTATTTATTATTGGTCAGTTTGGAAATAATGCAGGAAATGTAGGACTTGATATACTTGTTGACCTCCTGTCGAAGTTTCGGCCAGTATAAATGTTTATGTAGCATCGCCACTATATTTGCAACGTCGAAGTGTCCTTCCACCCGACTGTAGTGAGATTCCCATATCATTTTTTCTCACTCTCTTGATGGAACATAGATATAGCTAAGATGACAAAACAACCTATCCCGAAGATGGAAATTATCGACAACTACGTTTTCACCCAACATTTGGTAGGTGGTGGTGAAGTCTGTGTATGTCTCATAGAGTTGGGGGCATCTAGAGGTCTCATGGCCAAAAGATTCTAGAACCATGGTGACTGTCACGACTGGCGGTCTATTGAGGAAATCAAGGACGTGGTTGGTTCTTCCTATTTTATACTTGATGTTGAGGTGGAATTGTTGTAAGTATGTGGACCACTTTTGATGGCGGTTATTCTGTAATTTTCTTTGTGTCTGCATGAACTGCGGTGGCTTATGATTAGTGTGGATGACTGTCTCCTTCACAATAATGTAATGTCTCCACTAGTGATAGGCTTGCACAATGGATTACATTTATTTATCATAAGTAGGTTTCTTACAGACAACATATGATAGTGTCTCACTATGATAGGCCACGAGGTGGTCGTTCTGAGTGAGAACGATGCCCACAACATAGTCTAAAGCATCTATCTCAATCTCAAAGGGATTTTTGAAAGTATTGGGGTTGAGCACAAGTGTTGCTTCAAATCATTGAACGCTTGTTGTTGGGAATGACCCCACGCAAATTTTTCCTTACCACCACCCCTGGTTATTTGGTTGAGGGCCCATGCAATATGGGATAATCCCAACACAAAATTGCGGTAGAAATTGGAAAAATCCAAGAAGCTTTGAAGCTCAGTGAGTGTGGTTGGGGTTGGACAATCACAGATTACTTGGATATTGGTTGGATCCACATGTATGCCATGCTGATAAACAATGTAGCCTAGGTAATGAATCTTGTCCATGACAAAGGATCATTTTTCCAAGTTGGCATATAACTTGTGTTGTCACAGGGTGTGCAGAACCTATTGAATATGCTGCAAGTATTCTTCCTAAGACTTGTTGTAAATGAGAATGTCATCCAGATACACCAATACAAAAGTATTGGTGAATGGTCACAGGATATCATCCATCATCCTCATGAAATTGGTTGGAGAATTAGTCAAACCAAAGGGCATAACCAACCATTCAAAAAGGCCTTCCTTTGACTTGAAGGTAGTCTTCCATACATATTTCTGCTCTATCGGGACCTGGTGGTAGCCATAATTCATATCAATCTTACTGAAGTATTTGGCCCCCATGAGTTGATCAACGAGGTCATTGATTCGGGGAATTGGGTACCAATTTCTGACTGTGATTTTATTCAAGGCCCGGTAATCAATGTAGAGTTGCCAGGTTCCATCTTTCTTCTATACCAACATGATTGGGCTCCTGAAAGGTGATGAGTTGGGATAGATGTGTCTCTTGTGGAGAAATTATTGGATCTATCGCTTGATATCCTCATTCTCTAACATAGAGTGACGATAGACAGGACCATTGGGCTACGATGCGCCAGGGGTCAAATCGATGGGGTACTTGACCTGACAGTGCAGAGGTACCCCAGTAGGTGAGGAGAATATATATGAGTAGTCTTCGATGACCTTATCTACTTTCTTCTACTGTGTGGAGAGGTTGGCCGTAGCGACCCTGGATGTGGCTGTGATCTTTCTCTCATTCTGAGAGAAAATCATAAAGAAGACAAACTTCCTCGTTTGAGAGATGACCTTCATGCGTTGCTTGGAAGAGATCAAGGAAATAACACTAGGTGGGACTACCTTGGGTATCCTGTACAATTTTTTGTTCAAATTAATAATAACACTACGAGGCCTAGATTCATATACAACATAACGTTTACATAAATAAGGTTGTCCCAAAAGAAAATCAAAAACTTCGAGAGGAGAAACATCACACAATATCTCATCTTTGAAGGGCTTGATGTCATACAATAGTCGACATTGTTGGTTGACATGGAGATCTCTTCCTTGGCAGAGCCATCCAATAGTGTAGGGTTGTGGGTGCGGTGTTGTCGATAGGGCTAGCTATTTGACAACCTCTTCTGAGATGAGGTTCTTTTGTCTACCACTATCAACGATGAAGTGTAGCGGGGTAACTTTTACCAACATCTATGAATAGAAGAGGCACTCTCTTTATTCTGTCTCATCTGGTTCATCAGGCTATAGCTTGGTGGTAGAAACGGTGGCACTGGGTTCCACGTCAATGATCTGTCTTCCCCTTTATGGTTCTGACTCAGAGTCAAAACTTGCATCTGATTCAAAGGATTTCACTTCAGCCACCAATGACTACTTTGAGAGGAAGTCATCAGTGCTATGCCAAGGGATCTTATGGAATTCATTGTTGTCCCTTGGTTATGGAAGGAAGCGAAGATCAAGGAAGAAAAGGTGAAATGACAACTACACGGAAAACACAGTGACTGTTACTAGGTCGAAGTGAGAAAAAGAGAAGAAAAGATGGAGCGAAGCCCGAGAAAGAAAGTCGTTGGATGAGGAGATCAAGGATGATAGATCATCAAGGAAGAAGGATCTTGGACAAATCAGCAAGTGGAAAAATCCATCATTAGATGATTTGGAGCACCGCACGAGAAGGAAGGAACTTTAGGCTGGCAAAACCTTGAAAGTGCGGGTCAATTTGACCTAGGGTTTAGACACCTAGGGTTTTGGTATCTAGGGTATTGACACCTAGGTTTTAGCCTAAGGATGTCGGTGAGATATTGTAACATACAAATAAATGTCAAGAGGACTTGGGTTGGGTTGTTGTCATTATTCCTAGACTTGATCTAGTTGTTGTTGGTATGTTGTGAGAGAGAGAGAAGTGTTAAGTGTGAGAGCCTTCTGGTATTGTAAGATCTTTAGCTGGGTGCGAAGATCAATCCTATAGTTGGGTGTGCAGGGAGAGGGGAGAAAGAGATAGAGAGAAGAGAGAGACCTGATGGTTAAGAGTGCAGATTAGAACTGTATGCTTTGATCTTAATATATTATAAAGCACAATTTTGTTGATGTATCCCTAGAGAGAGGGTGAACGACGTATATTTGGTGTTGTGTGTGATTGGTATTCTGTATTTGTCCTTGATATACTGTGATTGCATTATTATGTTATATCTGATAAGTAGATGTGCGGAATAGATCTAAGATGATAGGTGATATATGGATGCTATGATGTTCTTGTATTAGATCCACTTGATATTCCCCTTGGTTGTAGACATCCCTGTCCTGCAACACCATCATAGTTTCTTCGGGTGAGACTGCATCTACTTCACAGGTGTAGATAAAAGGGACTATAGTTAGGGCTTGTTCGTGTGCTCTTGGATATAAACCCTAGTTATTCCCCTGTGCCAACAAATGGTTCTATTGTCAGGGAAAAAATCTTCATGAGGGAATGTCAAGGTGGTTCCCATCAAAGACAAAGATTCAAAAGTGGATAGAGGATCAAGAAAAGGACTTCATTGAAGCCCATAACAAGAACCCTAATTTGATTACATAGGATTGGTTGGAGAGACATATTTTTACTGATATACACGAGATATTCTTTGGAGGAATCCATTAGGAACTATACGAGTGGTTAGCCAGGTTGGCAGATACCTAGTTTGAGGTCAGATCTAGAACTCATGTAGTTTATACATCGAAGTTTATCAATAAGGTCAAGATATTTGATAATGCCATGTCAAGAGCAGTGGATCACTGGTTCGATAACACCATTGGAGGCTACATCATAGAGTTTGTTGTGGACAGAGTAGAATCGTATAGCCAAGCTGAGAGATATTTTTTCAAGGAACCTAGAGGAAAATTTTGAAGTTGATAATGAATATGTTGTTGCATGAGAAAAACATCTTGAAGATATAGTAGATTGGTCAAATATGAAAAGGCTAATGTTCAAAAAATTGGACAGCGACAGCGACACAAAGGATGGACATACGTGTAGTGGGAAAGTGTTTAGGGAAGTTTATCTTGCGAACTTGTTCAAGAAGAAATATGGAGACGAGGATTTCTACACTGGAGAAGAAGCAAATCTGACTGACAAAGATCATTTAGAACCCACTAGGGCAGAGGAAGAGGAAGCCAAAGAACTTCCCCGGGATGATCTAGAAACTTCAGGAACTATGCAGACTGTTAAAGTAAGTTCTAGTATCCCTCATGTTTATTCAGTAGTAATAAGAAATCAGAGTAATCCAAGTCACCAGAGTGTCTAGAGCACCATCACTAGTAGTCCACCACATACTCAGTCAGGGACCCTAGGAAGATTTATGGCAGATGAGATGATACTCCCTATATTTAAGGGAGATGGATCTAAAGATCTTGACCAACACTGGCTCCTATGTGAATATGTATGGAATATTAAGAATGTCACCAACGAAGTAGTGAAAAGAACCCAGTTTAGTACTACCCTAAGAGATCGTGCACTAAGTTGGTACATGATGCTTGTCCAAGGCCTTGCACAGCATAAGCCACTGAATGATATCAAGAATGCGCTAATTGCAGTATTTAAGAAACCTAACTTAGAGTCCCAATGTATTATAGAACTAAAGGAGATCAAGCATAAGGTAACTGAGCCAGTTTGGGAGTTCGATCAGAGATTCAAGACCCTAATAGGCCGATTGACTTTTCAAATTCCAGATGAGCAGAACAAGGAATGGTTCATTGCTTCCCTCTTACCACACATCAAAATTCCTCTGATGTAGCAGAAGATTGCTTCGTAGGTTGAGGTGTTGGAGATCACCATGAATTTAGCATCAGCCCCTATGGGAGAATCCAGCTTGGGTATGAGTCAGATCTTGAGTTAGATGACTAGTTTCTCTTTGTAGGTCGAAGATATGAAGAAAGACAAGGGAAAATATAAAAGAGAAGACATCTGGTGTGTTATATGTAGATCAGAAGGCCATGACAAGGAGCACTTCCCTCTATTCCATGAATACTTGGCCTCTGGAGCTCCAAGCCCTTTGAAGAAAGTCACCTTACCCTGGTGCGAGGTATGCAGAAATAGGCATTTCCCTGGTGAGTGCTATTACATGAAAAAATATGTCCAGACACCCACAAATTTGTATTTCACGTTTTGTAAGTTCATGGGACATCATGATAGGGATTGTAGGTCTTATGATCTCATGCATGAAAGGTCAAGAGACATATACAAGATTTAAGGCAAAGTACAACAAGAAGGAAACTCTACACAGTACAACTCCCCTGGGAGAGGAAACTTCAATCCTCGTGGTGGATTCAAAGGAAGAGGACGAGGAGGAGGTATGGGTCAAGGTCGAGGATAGATCATCTGTTATAACTGTGCATAGCCAGGACACTTGGCAAGGGACTATCATAAACCTTGCACTACTTGCAACTACTGCAAGTCCTTCGAGCATGTTATTGAAGAATGTCCAGCATTGTTGGCTAATATTCAAGAGAAATGTAGACCTCAGCATAACCTGCAGATACAGTTGATCAAATATGAACCTTGCAGAGAAGACCCTAGAGTCATTTTTATTACTATAGGAGGCATTGTTACAAGAGATGATAGAATGACCCAAGGGAAGACTACATAAGATTCAAGAATTAGGAAAGCTGTAGAAAAGACCCAAACCTTTGATGTAAAGAAAGAAAGACAAATATTTGAGGAAGCCGGAAAAGAGTTCAAAGGAGACCAAGATTCTTCATCAAAGACAAGACCAAAAGTAAGAGAGTATGGAATGCCTCAGGCATTTGATCAGTCTGCTTCACCAAGAGAAAAAAAAGAGGTAAGCAAGATCATGGAATTTCTATATACTTGTGGTAAGTTAATTCAGGATGAGAGCGTTGTCCAAGAATTACAAAATTTAGTCAGACAATATGAGCTAGGAAATATAGACCCCTTACTGAATAGGGAAGTACATAAAATCGGTAAGAAGAGAAGGACCAATAAGGAATTACATTTGAATTCTCAAATAGGTGAATATGATATAGGTTATGTAGTCCTCGACTTAGGGTCGGAGGTCAATGTCATGACAAAGAAAACCTAAGCACTAATGGGAAAACCAAATTTTATATATTCCCCTATCAAGCTTAGGATGGCCAATCAACAAGCTGTAAGTCCATTTGGCAGACTGGAACATGTCCCTGTGGACATTGATGGAGTAAGAACATTTGCAGATTTTGAGGTAATTGAGATAGTTGATAACAATTGCCCTTATCCTACACTGTTAGGAATTGATTAGGCCTTCAATAATTCCCCTATGGTTGATTTAAAGAAAAGACGTATGAATTTTGAAAAATATGGCCTTAGCATCATTTCACCCTTAGATCCTAATGAAGGTTAGCGATACACAGAGCCCATTAGAGAAGAAGACTGTGCATATGAACTGGAAAATATATACAAATTAACAACTAGACAACAGGATTACATTAATCCTATGGCCGATGGAAACTTAAGCTCATGAAGTGACAGCATATGCTCATCAGACTTAGAAGAATCACTGGAGAATTGGAAGAATAAAAAGTATGAAGTATCTACAAGAAGATGTGCTAGACTAACCAGATAAGTTCATTGGATCGGCACAACAGTAAGTAACTTACCCACCTTTGATGGTCTAAATCCCTTAGAAACCTTCTTGTTGAACTTTGAAGAGTGTACGAATGAAACAAAGACTGTTGGCGATGGATGAGGCCCTGAAAGAAACCCTGACAAGATGGTGGGGGGTGCACAAAAGTAATATTACAGAGTGGGTACAGTGTCATACCTTGATGACAATGCGATTCCCAGCACAAGTAGAAGGTTGTGAAGTTAGATACACAGGTCAAATCTGCCCAAAGGACCATGTGCGAAGCTATGAGGAAGCTTGGAGAAACATTCCTCAAGAACAATGGGTACACAAATTCATCAACACACTAGACACGACACCTATCAACTGGTACCTTCAAGTAGAGTTGCGCCTCATCACTATAGATTGGAAAGGTATGACTTAGAACTTTGTAACCACCTTCTTATTTGAAAGTCAATATCCTTCAGTAGATCAAGCACTATAGATTTTCAGATATAAAGTATTTGAGGAGGCCTCTAGCCTCCCTTTGGAGAAAGACAAGGACGAATGGACTGTGCCTCTCCAACAATTGCAAGGTTGTTACACATCAATGCTAATGAAGACGATGATCCAAGAAAGGTGAACATTACAAAAACAGAAGGCCAAAGAGACGTGGAAGGACCAGGAGTTGAGTTACCATTCATTGGACACCAAATCAAGATTAATAAGGTCAATATTGGAATAGAACAGACACCGAAGCTTGCAAATGTTGGAGATTATTGGGATGTTTCCACTATTGAAAAGATTACATAATTACTACATGAATATCAATACTTGTTTCCAACCAAGTTCATTGATATGAAGGGAATTAAAGGGCCTATGAGAGAGATCAGTATCCCTTTGAAGCCAGATGATATACCATTCAAACAGAGACCCTACATATTTAACCCTAAGTACAAAGAGAAAGTGAATATTGAGCTCTACAGAATGCTCGAAGCAGGGATCATAGAACCTATCGGAGAGTCAAAGTGGATTATCCGTATGGTGGTACAAGACAAGAAGACAGGAGAGATCAGGATCTGCGTAGATCTCAGAAATTTGAATGATGCTTACTTGCATGACCCCTTCCCTACAACATTCACTGACAAAGTGTTAGATAATGTGGGAGGCCAGGAAGTATATTCTTTTACAGATGGATTTTCAAGATACCATCAGATCCAGATTGCCAAGGAAAATCACCACAAGACCACATTTGCAACAAAATGGGGGTCTTGTCAGTATATAGTGATGCCATTTGGATTAAAGAATGCCCCAACCATCTTTTTCAGGGTGGTGGTCAAAGCATTCAAGGATTTTTTGCATAAATTTCTAGAAGCATACTTTGATGATTGGACTGTTTTTAGTTTATTAAAGAATCATATTGAATGTCTAAGGCTAATGTTGGACAAATGCAGGCAGTGTCAAATTGTTTTGAATCTGAAGAAGTGCATCTTCTTCTCACCATTTGGAGTGTTGTTAGGTCATATTGTATGCAAGTAGGGATTGTTGATTGATCCATATAAATTTTCCATTATAGTTGATATGCCACCTCCTACTTTAGTCAAACAACTGCACATTGCGCTCGGACACACAATATATTACAGGAAGTTCATTAAAGTATATTCTCATATCACAACACCTATGGAGAAATTGTTGAAGAAATTTTGTCAGTTTAGTTGGACAGAAGAATGCTAATAGAGCTTAGACACACTAAAACAGAAAATGGTTACTGCGCCTATTCTAGTTTTCCTAGATTGGACCAAGGAATTTCATGTCCATGTCCATGCATCTTCCATTGCTTTAGGATCCATGTTAGCACAACCCAATGAAGGAGATATTGACCACCCGTTATCTTTTGCTAGCAGGAAGCTATCAAATACTGAGATCAATTACACCACCACTGAGCGAGAAGGGTTAGCCATGGTGTATGCATTGCAGAAATTTCTCGACTACTTGTTGGGAGGACACTTTAAAATGTTTACTGATCACTCCGCACTGAAATACCTATTCAACAAGACAGTGTTGGGTGGAAGGATATGCATATGGCTTCTGCTATTTTAGGAATATGATTTTGAGATCATAGTAAAGCCAGGAAGAATGAACAAAGGTCCTGACCACTTGTCAAGGTTGGAACATGGTGAAGAGCCGACCAGTTTGGAGGATGCACTATAGGATGCAAAACTACTGGCCATTAGAAAGATCGATGATCACTTAGCAGAGATATTCCAGTTCCTATCAACAAGAATGGCACCTAGTGAGTACACAATTCCCTAGAAGAAACAACTAGTAGTGCGCATTGCAGACTTCTCACTTATAGTTGGACATATATACAAGATGGGACCTGATGAGATATTGAGAAGGTGTGTTATGGAGGCAAAGCACCCACTGATCCTCACAGAATCTCATGAAGGCATCACAGGAGGACATTATGTAGGTAAAGCAACTGCATAGAAGGTTCTTAGAGCTGGACTTTGGTGGCCTACCTTACACAGATATGTTAAAGACTATTCCAGATCCTGGGACGTATGGAAAAGAGTTAGGAAACCATCTAGAATAGATTAAATTCCATTAGAACCATATTTGACCCTACAAGAATTTGAGAAATGAGCCATTGATTTAGTGGGACCTATAAACCCACCAGGAAAGCGCACAGGAGTAGGGTACATCATCACTGCGACAGAATAATTCACCAGATGAGCTGAAGCAAGAGAAGTTAAGGAATGTAGTGAAAATACAGATGCATGCTTCATATTTGATGACATCATAACCAGGTTTGGATGCCCAAATATTCTTATGAGTGATCAAGGCACACATTTCATAAATAATACTGTTGAAGCCTTGACAGAGGAATTTGCAGTCTTCCATCAGAAGAGCACACCTTACCAACCAGAAGAAAATGGGAGAGTGGAAGCATTCAACAAGATCTTAGAGAAATCACTAACGAATATTTGTAGTGTGAACATGGATGAATGGGATTTAAGAGTACTAGAAATACTTTGGTCCTATAGAACCACTTGCAAGAAGCTAACAATGCAGACCCCCTTCAAGTTAGTTTATGGTATCGAAGTTGTTGTTCGAATGTAATACTTGGTGCCAAGCTTAAGAATTGTTTCCTTTACAGACATGGATGACAATGGAGCTATTCAAGAGTGGCTTGCACAACTTTTCGAATTGGAAGAAGACAGATTTGTTGCAGGATTCCATCAGCAAGTACAGAAGGAAAGATAGAAGGCCTACCATGACAGACACATCAAAATGAAGGCATTTAAACAAGGTGATCTAGTATTGGTATATAAAAATAATTTCATGAAGCATCCTTGGAAGTTTAGAACGCATTGGCTTGGACCATATGAGGTCTCTCATGTTACAGAAGGAGGATCTGTGCAGTTGAAAACTTTAAAGGGAGAGTGGAAGGAAGGATTAGTGAATGAGAGTCGACTGAAGTTGTATTATCACAACCAGCTGCCTCATAGCTCTCAGTAGAAGCATAAGGAAAAGAGTCTAGGTACCAGGTGCAGTTGAAAATGGGTACTGGACACAGAAAAGACAGTCTGCATAAGGGAAGGAGAGGAGACATAGAGTAGAAAGCAAAGGTTGCACTGCGCAATCTGAAGTCAAAGTAAAATAGAAGAATTAGATATAAAGTACCTCGGGATGAGTCACAGGTGAGTGTTGGGGGATTTTTGGCCCTTGGTTATGGAAGGAAGCAAAGGTTAAGGAAGAAAAGGAGAAATGCAAACTGCGCGGAAGACACAATGACTGTTACTAGGTCGAAGTGAGCAAAAGAGAAGGAAATATGGAGTGAAGCCCGAGAAAGTAAGCTGTTGGATAAGGAGATGGAGGATGACATATCAGCAAGGAAGAAAGATCATATACAACTCAACAAGTGGAAAAATCCATCGTTATATGATTTGGAGCACCACACGAGAAAGAAGCAAAGCCAGGTTGGCGAAGCCCTGAAAATGCAGGTCAAGTTGACCTAGGGTTTAGACACCTAAGGTTTTGGTATCTAGGGTTTTGACACCTAGGCTTCGGCCTAAGGATGTCAGTGAGCTATTGTAATGTATAAATAAAGGTCAAGAGGACTTGGGTTGGGTTGTTGTCATTATTCCTAGACTCGATCTAGTTGTTGTTGGTATGTTGTGAGAGAGAGAGAAGTGTTAAGTGTGAGAGACTTCTGGTATTGTAAGATCTTCAGCTAGGTGCAAAGATCAACCCTAAATCTAGGTGTGTATGGAGAGGGGAGAAAGAGATAGAGAGAAGAGATAGATCTGTTGGTTAAGATCGCAGATTAGAAATGTATGTTTTTATACTAATATATTATAAAGAATATTTCTTTGGACGTAGCCCTAGAGAGAGGATGAACCATGTATATTTGGTGTTGTGTGTGATTGGTATTCTGACTTTTTCCTTGATATATTGTGATTGCATTATTATGTTAGATCTGATAAGTATATGTGCGAAATAGATCTAAGTTGATATGTGATATATGGATGTTGTGATGTTCTTGTATTAGATCCACTTGATATTCCACTTAGTTGTAGACATCCCTAACCTGCAACCCCCTCATAGTTTCTTTGGGTGAGACTACATATGCTTCATAGGTGTAGCCAAAAGGGACAGTAGTTAGGGATTTTTTATGATCTCTTGGAGTTGAACCCTGGGTCTGCCCCTGTGCCAACAGTCGCACCACTTCCCGATACTTTCTTTGTCTTTCTAGTGTCCTTCTTTGCTTGTGGCTTGGACTGGTTGTCCTAATACTGTCCATATTTTCTCTATCCTTTGTTCTATGGTTTGGGGCCACCCTTTCCTATATTTTTCTGTGATGGGTTCCCAGGCCCAAATTGTCACGTCTTTTGTTTGAGCTTCTTCTTGATTTTGAAAACATATCGGTAGGCCGCACCCAAGGATAAGATTTAAAGAAATTCCATTTCAGTTTGGATGTATTTATGTAGAGCACCACAATACTTGAGCACCAAATGTCACTTTGAATATTTGATACCCAACTTGGTGCTCAAGGTATGGAAGATATTTGTGAACTTTGGCACTGCTTGGTCTCTTTCTTTCCGCAGTGTGGTCCATTTGGTATACAAGTCATCATAACTTCCAACAGGGTAGTATTTTTTCTTAATAACATCCATAAAGGATTCCCAGGTGGTCATGACTATAAATAACAAGGGTTACTCTATTTCCTTTTTCTCACATAAATTTTCCCACCAATGTTTTTCATGGGGAATGGATTTGAGGAGAGAAAAAGTAATCTTCTCTCTATTCGAAAATTTATGGACAAACAAATACCCTTATAGTAGATTCAACCACTTGTATACACCATTTGCATCTATCTAACCTTCAAATAAAAGAATATCGAAGTTTATTAGTACCTTGAAGGGGGCAACACCTCCACTCGAAGAAGATGCATTTCTTGTTGGTAGTCGCCGAAGGATTTGTGCGAAACTATCCATTATCTCATTCATGTGTTGCATGAGGGCTTCCTCAAGAATTTTTTTGAAAGGATCTTCTATCCCATCATCTTTATTTTCTCCTTCCATGAGAGGTTACTTGGGCGTGCGAGAGCTTTGGTCCTCAAGAGAAACAAGCGCAAGACCCAATTCTTTGTACTCCGACCTCGTTGGGGACATGCATTAAGATGACAAGGAGTAGACCGCTCTGATACCACTGATCCAAATTTTATGAGAAGAAAGAAATGAATATAGATTATTAATAGATGCTTACCATAGAATAATAGAGATATAGTAAAAATGGTTTTCTATTCAATAAGGAAATAAGTTGAAACTACAAAATGTAGTTGTTACACATTATTTGGTCACCCTGATGATGACTCTACAAGCATGTGTTCAGGCCCTCAAAACAATATTTTACATGAGGAAAATGAATGACTTCTTCCCCTCCAAGGAATTTTTTTATAATGATGCCACAGGCTGATAGTGTTACACAATGTGGAAATCCTTGATTTTCACAGGCTACTCTATGCCTAGCTCGTGGGGTTTCTGCAGGCTCCTATATAGGCAGGGTGCGACAACATTTGAAGATAAATAAAGGAAGAGATTTACGAAGGTTCTAGAAGGAGGATCTTCTAGAATGTGAGGTGGAATCTGTATGATTTTGATTCTACTGGCTTCTCTGATTTGGTGGGATCATCCTCATCTCTTTAACCACTTCTCCTTCTCCTATATAATGATAGGTTTCACATGGAAAAAGTGAAGCAAGATTGAGAAAATAATTGCTAAAAGAATAGGTTGAAGACTGTGTGAAGGATCCTGTTACAACTGATGCTTGAGGCCTCCATTTGTCCATCAATATTTTGTGGACCATATTCATACAATTTTGGAGCAAGTGTATGTGTGTGTTGGAACAAAGGACCACTAAAAGGGAACTTGCAACATCAAGGCAATTTGGTTGTATATTCCACTTTTACTTAATATAAGACAGTGACATGTTTCTTTCCCATAAAATCATTAACATTTTATTACATGAATCCTTGATCAAATGTTTATGTTTTCATTGAATCTACAATTGTTGCTTTCACTTTGGTTGGTTTGTGTCATTGCAGATTTGTTGGCACAGGGGAAGACCCAAGGTTCAACGCTACAACAACGCACCAAAAAAACCCCAAATACCGGCCCTTTCAGCAACAACTGCGAGGAAGATGAAGCCTCACCTGAGGTAGAGGTAGGGGTGGTTGCAGGACTCAGATGTATGAAACCTTAGCTGGGACACAAATTTGTGATTCTAACACTCAACAGAGAACTCAACAGTTAACATTCATCAATATTCAATCTCAGTTACAGCGCAATTAAACCCTAATCACAGAGGGTTGCAATATTCATTCAGATCTAGCATCTAGCAACACTTATCACAACAAAACAGATCAGATCTAGTAGATTCAAGTACTAAGCACATGTATATAATTCAGATCTAACATCCATCCATTAAGCACTAAGCATCAATAGATCATTCACTAATATTAAAGCACTAAGCATATTAACATATAAACACATCAACACATCGCACAAAGCAGAGCAACACAACATATACGTGGTTCACCCCCACCCTGGGGATATGTCTTCCAATTCTTCTCTTCATTATTAGCTTCTTCAATTAGTTACATGCACAGAGCCTCAAAGACCCTACTCCGCATAGGATAGGAGATTCGCTTGCACCTCGCCATATCCTACTTCCCTGAGTAGATCTAAGCACATAGCCTTCCACAGTCTCTTACAATGACTTTCACTTAACTCTGCAAGTCTCACACAGTATGCACAAAGAACTTACAACTCTTGATCACACAGATCCAATTCTAGTACTTAGCCAACTTGCAACTGCCCCTTTTCTTACATTGCCTAATCTTCTATTTATATGTTACAAAATAGGCCTAAGCATGGGTAAACCCATGGGCCAATATTCCCATACTTGTTACATAATACCAAATCCCAAAAAGGGCCCTAAAAGGGGACGATATAATGTGATCTCTGCTTTGTCCTACACTCTGCCTTTGACAGCCTGTTGAAGTCCCAAAATAGGTCAAACATGACCAAGAATCCTCAAAACTTGGTCAAGGGCCAACAGGCCCCCAACACTCACCTGTGACTCATCCCATGTCACACTAATCGGACTTGTTCTGCTTATAAAGCCTTGATCTTGGATCGAGCTGCTTAGACTTGTTGATATGCCACATCCTCTTGTTCAACGAACTCTTGTATGACTACTTTGTTGACAGGTTCCTCTAGGCGGTGTTCAGCTGCAGTGGCAACTTGCTCCAGTTTTGTTCCTTGTCCTTCACTCTCGGGGAACAGTTGGTAAGCCTTATCCTGTACAAGTTGGAGTCTCTGAGTTACTTCCATAACTTTGCATTGAATAGTGTGGACCTACTGCTGGGAAGTGCACTGCTATGGGATCGCTTCATTCTTTCCACAACTGACAGGGGCTTCAGTTGTACGTGTATCATTTTTTCTCGATACTTCGCCTCTTGGAGATGTGACTCTAGTGCCTTCAGTTCTGGATTCTCAGTGAGTTGCTCATAGGTCTGGGCACTACAATCAGTGATTTTCTTACATTCCATGGTAAGGGATTTTATTCTCTCAAATGTGCTTCGAGCAGTTGCTTCTCTTTGGTCCCTCACATCCTGTGGGGTGTTGGGCACTATGCTGAGCTCTAAGTCTACTATTCATTGTTGTAGCTGCTTGATAGCTTCTGCGAGCTGCTATACTTGATGCATGACTCAATCTTATTCTTGTAGCTCTAAGCCTATCACAGAGTGGAGTTCTCTTTTGACTGCGTCCTTCACTTCAAGTTTCTCTGTGAGCAACTATTCTTTTTCTTGTTGCATCTGTACTTTCTCTTCTTCAAAATTTGCCTAGAGAGAAACCTTCTCCTGTTCTACAACTATGTGTTGTTCTACAAGTATTCCTTTCACTTTATTCAAGGCCTGGGTTTCTTGTTCTATTTCTTCTTGAGCACGATGAAGGCGATCTTCGACCGCATCAGCTATTCGATGGAGTTGGGTTGGCTCATTTCCCAACTCTGGTTCTGCTGATGGCAGGGGCATAGTGGAGACTGTGCAACTAGACTGAAGGGCCTGTTGGACCCCTTAGAGTTCGATTTCAATTCTATTGTACATTTCCTCCTGCTTGGCTTCTTGTTTCTCCACAATTTCCAGCAAAGATTCTTTGAGACTTGCTATGATGAAGTCAAAATCATCAGCAGTAAGCAGAGTCTTCATATTGGTCACAGTGGCTTTCGATTTCTTCTGGGAAGAAGGTTTTAGGGGAGAAACCTTCCTCTTCTTCAGGGGATCGACCTTGTCTCTGGGTGGTGTTACATCGCCTGGCTTCTGTTCAGTTCCTTTTCCATTTAGTTCTTCTACTTTGTAATCACCCCCTCAGTCAGGTGATACTGAAGAAGTCTTTCCTAAGGCACTACTTAATTCTTGGACATCTTCAGTCTTCTTCATTCTACGGGGCTCGATGTATCATGTTCTTTATGCATGGTCTCTGGGCTATCAGGGTGAGACATATTTGCAGGGTCTACGGACCAGTCCTTACTGATCTCCTCAAGGTCCTCTTCTATGACCTTGTAATATGACCGAAGCTACTCCTTATGTTCATCGGCTCACGTTGTTATGTGGATGAAGTGTCAATCTGTGCAGAACTTCATCAGGGGTCAGAACCTCTGTAGGGTGCTTGGGGTCATGCACAATTTAGTTTTGATGGTTCTCTTTAGCTGAAGCTAGTATGTAGGAAAAACAACATTCAACTACCATGGTTTGTTCATATCACTGAGTACCAAAGGGTAGTGAACTTCACGACAAGCGGTTCGAATGGTTCAATATCTAGGAAGGTCGCACCTTCTGGCATCTCCAAGGAAACAAAGGTGATGAAGATCAGGAGGCAGCTAAAGTGAAACTCGTAGCCCTGATGTTGTGGGTGAAAAAACCCCCTACAGACTAGCACGAAGGGTTTTGTAATGCATGCAGAAATGACCATCTAAAGTCTCCTACTTTTTACTATCATCCCAGCATAGACCCCACATTCAAGTATAAAACACAAGGATAAAAGGATTTGGTAACTCTACCTTGAACCTCCGCGTTTGGTGTTGATCCTTTTGCGTTCGTTAGCTCCTTGACTGCAAGTTTCCTCCCAAATCCAACCTACATTCATAAATAGACAAACAAAGAACTCCAAATATGCATCTTATATATGAATCTGTGGGTTAGAGGTTCTAATCAAATATAATCAAAACTGAATATTTGAACATCTCATATGGTGGGACAGGAAAAGTACTTCTTTCTTATTAACCTCACAAAAGTAACTTACAATGGTGAGATCGGCCATTGCTCCTCGAACCTGGTCCTGGGCTCCTCTTCAACTATGCACTAATTGCTTCCACATATGCTTCTCCTCACAAAATGGTTGCAAACGATCAGGGCAAGGGGAATACAAAAAAGGGCAGAGTTTCTTTGCTATTATCTTCCTCCTTTTCAAATGGGACCCCTACCTCTTATTTTATAGGCTAGAAGAGGGTAGTTATCTGGTTGAGTGAGTGACTATGGGTGGTCAAATGGTTTAGGCAATTACCTGGAAATCTATCTTCCATCTACAACTTTCTATTTTTTTTTTCTTTTGTCAGTATATGCATGTTGTAGTGTCTCAGTTAGTGTATACACATGTGTAGGAGTGGTGTAGGGCCCGTATGCCTTCAAAAGGATGGTTTTTAGAAGAGTTGTTCAGTAGTGGCTTGGCAAAAATGGCAAGTGAGATGGCTTGAAGCCAGGTATGCATGTTTGGTGCAAATTAAGGTTATAAAAGATGCCCCCTAATGTGTGAGGTCAGAAGAGAATCTGATGGATGAAATGCATTACCAATCTTCACCAACGTACCAAGCAAGTGAGCCCAGGGACCAGAGTTCGGGAGGTTCCATCTGCAAAATAGCAATTGTCTCACCGAGGTGGGAATACCCATGCTCGGAATGAAATAAAATCATGGTTTCCAATCAAATACACTACAGATCCATGTCATATAACTATATAAAGTGTATCTGTGAGCAATACACAACAGATCTACAACTCCAAATAAAAAAGATATACATGTAGAGTATCCATATTCAAGAAGAAAATGATGCCTGATGGCTAGAGATGAGGCTTTTAGAGCTCAAGAAACAAATTCAAAGTATTCATAACTTGGGTAAGAGTGTAATATGGGTGTATGACTTCACTACCTAGAGGTCTTCAACAACTCATCAGGAACAAACTAGAGGATTTTGATGATCAGGATTAGGGATTTAGTAATTTTGAGCAAATATTTGATTGGGATTTTAGGATGGTTGGGCATGAGGTCAAGAGACAAACTACAGAAGGGATAACTCGAGCTTGGTAAAAACTTCCCTTGGACAACAACACAACAAATGATGAGACTCAGGCAGCATGGTATTGACATAAGTTCATGATGCAGGAGGCAATGCAAACTCTCCATATGTTTGGAAGAATAACCAAACGGAGGAGGACACAGCTCTATGTAGTGAGAACAAATTCCTAACGTCATACTAAATCCTAGAGCTTGATGAACAAACGAAAGGATGTGGATTGTCCAAGGGAGACTCATTGTGCTACCAAAAAAAGAAAATACTTTTCCCTTCCTCTTTTTGGGGTATATTTGATTTTTTTGTCTTTTTTAATAATTTTTGGGAAGCTTGAAAAATAATAAAAGAATGATACATTACAAAGGAGGAACGAGTGTCGAAAACATACTAGTTCCAAGCACAAGGAGCACACTAATGTTCATAGCAAGAAAACATATGCAGAAAAAGGACACTCGGGAAAATCCCGCCATGGGTCAAGGTGTCAATACACAGAGGAAAAAAGTACTACAATGATTGCATATAAGGTATGCTTCAAATGGTTCAGTTGAGGCCAACATGGAGCCAGAATTAGGCCAAAGATGTAGGAATGCAAATGAGATTAACAAGACATAATGATAATGTCATTCGATGTAATTTTAACAAACCAAGAGAAGGTAAGCTTGGCGTTTTTTCATTTTTAGAGAGTATGAAAAAACGTAAAGGGAGACTCCATTGAGGTACCTTTTTTGAAGGTAGTCTAGTTGGTTCGAGAAAGGGGTAAACTAGCACTGAAAAGACGTCTATTCAAAACCATTTTAACGAGTGTGATAAAGACAAGATAACTCATAAATCTTTTCATATTTAAGGAGTCTAAAAAAAGCTTAACTATGGACTCCATATAAGATGTTATTTTGGACTATTTTAACGAGTGTGAAGGAACAAGGTCACTCGACGATATTTTCAATTTTAGGGAGTCTGAAAAGAGCTTAACTATGGACTCTGTGGGGATTCCTTTTTTGTAAATTTAGTTCCTCAAGCCCGAAAAAGGGGAAAAATTATACCTGATAATACTCTTCTAGAGAATTGAGGCTCCTAGAGTATACCTTTGTTTGTACAGTTGACCATCCGGACTGAAAAAGGGGTAAACTATTGTCGGACAGACGTGCCTTCAAATTTCAGTTTAGCGAGAATGAAGGGCAACAAGATTTCTCAACAATATTTTCATGTTTAGAGGGTTTGAAAAGGGCTTAAAAGAAGAACTGTTGTGTTTTGGGAGTCCCAAGGCTGAGGTCAAGAGTGATAATGAATCATGCAAATGAGGCTCATACTCGTAATCAGGAAAAACTAATAAGGACTCCTAAGCCTTTAGTCGTTAGTGACGACATGGATACCAAAAATGCAACCATGATCTACCTAGGGAATCCATGAAAGGGGGAGGCTCTACCACTAAATTATGACACTTCTAAAGCAGCAATGATGGTTCTGTGTCACAACTCGGTGGGGTTGATGTTATGGCAAAGTGACAAAGACAACGAGATACAAAAAGTGGAGGTGGAATCCTAACTTAGTTGCAACAAGTTGGAAAAATGAATTTTTACCAAAGGACCTTAAAAATAACCCAAATCTCCAAAACATTTCCTAATACCCAAAGAAACACTTATCGTAACATGCCCTAAGAAACTCTTGAACCATATTACATGATTTTCAAGTTAGAAAAAATGACAAAGGGGTCCAAAAAATGACAAAAGGAGCCAAAAAGTCTATAAATACAAGCTAGTGGCTCATTATTACCATTGCTAATTGAGAAATTGACTAAAAAGCCAAAAACACCCCTTTGTCAAAAGAGTTGATTTCGAGAGCTTCAGTGGAAAAAATGAACTTTTGCTTGGACCAGGTAAGTACATACTAGCCCCTCTTGCATTTCAATTAGTCATTTGTGCATTTCTTTTTATTTTTTGCGGGGACGCTAATCTTTAAAAAGGTCGGCCCTATGTATACGTGAGTTGTCCTATGACAGCAAGTGTATGCATGCGTGTAGAGAAAATACTACACATGTGCATACGTGACTGTGTATACTACAACCTATGTATACCCTCCAACATGTTGAAAAATTTAAAAGATGCAAGAGTTAACCCCCCCCTGAACTTGTCAAATGAAAGATGTATGTTCATTGGAGGGAGAGGGAGCATGAGGACATTGATAATTTGGTTGGAGAGGACCCTGATTCTACTTCCGCATTGGCGCAGTGTGGTTTGTTGAAATTCTTCAAGTGTCCATTTATGCGGGCACAACTTAGGCTATTGAATGCCTTGTTAGATTACTGACATCTGGATGGAGAGGCATTCATACTTGAGGGAAAATCCTTGACTCTAACGACTGAAGATATCTAATTTATGATTGGCCTCTCAAGGAGAGGGGAACCAGTCAACTTTCGCATGTTTCTCTCTGGGCCTCACAACATAGAGGAGTTGATTGGATTCGATTGCGAGGCTAGCATAGACAAAGTGGGGAAACAGGTGCCGATAAACAAGATTTCTAACCTACCGCTGAAAGCGATAGTTCTACTCATTGGGCGGATCA
This sequence comes from Picea engelmannii, assembly GCA_009831015.1. Taxonomy (NCBI): domain Eukaryota; kingdom Viridiplantae; phylum Streptophyta; class Pinopsida; order Pinales; family Pinaceae; genus Picea; species Picea engelmannii. The sequence continues at coordinate 68,281 of ML801111.1, read as the reverse complement.
CTGGATCCACATCTTTACATCAGGTTTCCCAGGTGCACATGAATTGTGCATTTCAATTCTTAAATGCACAAATTTTCTACTGGAGTACCACATTACTAGACTGCATGAAGAGGCAACTAATAGAGTGTCGTATGTGGAGACATAGAAACTTTGGGTTCGGGACTATTTTGTGTTCCTTTTCCTTTGAGAGGGTACCAAGTATCAGCCCTAGAGAGATGATACGAGGGCATGATCCCTCTCTCCCAGCGTTATGCAGATGGGTAGCACTATTGCTGCGAAAGAATGGGGGGAGGACTATTGAGGCCTTCGACGACAAGTTTTTTTCTTGGTGGGCACGAAAAATTTTGGCCATAGAGGACTACCCCTATGCTGGGATCAACTATTATAAAGATCCTGAAATGCATGTACCTCCCGGAGAGGAGTGAGGAGAGATGGGTAAGTTTGGTTTTTGTTTTCAAATTTATTTAATTTTTATGTTTTTTCATATATATAATGTTTTTTGTATACCAAAGCATCCGACACGTATGTATCCATTATGTGTAGATGTGGGGCTGGTGCATCCAACAAACTTCGTGAGGACTAGGCGACATCCTCAACCAGAGGTGGGACCATCCACAACTGGTGGACCAGTAGCAGCAGGGGGACCTCCAGCCGGAGAGGCTGAGAGAGTTTTGAGACGGGTGGAGAGGAACCTCACCACTCTTACTCGTACAGTTCCTATGGAAAAGATCGAGGATCTCTCACCGTCCATGTAGACTCATGTTATTGGGGCACCACGGACCTAGGTTCAGCATATTCAACATTTGGCCAATGTCGTTGTTCACTATGGCAGAGCCAACAAGCCCCACCCTTATTTAGGCTAAACTTCTTACATGCTGAGGGCACATTTTGTATATTTTTTAGGGCATAAGCCCCTTGACTCTTTATTGGACACATATTTTTTGAGGCACTCATGCCCACCTACGTACTCTAATACTTTGCGATATATATATATATGTGTTTTTACATATTTTTGTGTTTTATGGATGGCATTTATTTACAAATGTATTTACATGTGTGTGTGTGTGCTTTTTCTTACATGTGTGTAATATGCCAATCTAATATATGATTAGCTAGAGTATCTTTAACTTGATTCAATATCCTAGGAACATGGATATATGTGATGTAATCAAAGCATCGTTCTAAGAGACGTACCCTAAGGAATCGTCGATGTAGAGTAGGATCATAAACGTGGTAAACTCCATTTAATTTATACACAACCAGCTGAGCGTCTAAGTAGACTTAGAGGTAAGAGATACCATGTGACAAAGAGTCACAAAGCAACTCTAAGATTGTGTTGTATTCAACAAAATTTTTTGCGGAGTCACCTAAACAGATACCTCCTGAAGGTAGCAACTGGCCTTGAGGTGTGAAAATCACCCAAGTTGCGGAAGCAAACCTCCAAGTGTGTCAGCTAGCATCGCCCGCAAACCCAATGAACACCTCTGATTCACTTGACATATGCCACAGTGAAAATGATGACATAAAAAATGACACTTCCATAAAACTAAAATGATAAAAAATACAAAAACAAATGTACAAGAACTATACATATGTTACAAGAAGTCACCCGAGGTGACCTACCTACAAGTAATACTTCTTGAGGTAGAGCCCATTTCTAAGCTCCGCCAAAGTATTTCCCTGAAATTCCACCGAATAATAAGCACCCTTCTTTAGAATCTCTTTTACGATGAAAGGTCTAAACCACATGGGTTTGAACTTGCCTGCCCCCAGGGGGTCCTTATCTTGGTCATAGACTAAGACAAGGTCATCTTCAGAGAAAATCCGAGGGCAAATGGACCGATCATACTGACACTTAACTTTTTTATTTTGAGCCTCGTTAGCCAAGGTTGAATCATGACGTTGCTCATTGAGATGTTTGAGGCATAATAAACGCTCTTCAAGCGGTGAAGTGTCTGGAAATAACTGTACTACGAATGTTAGAGACAGGATCTGGCACTCTATGGAAAAGACTGCTTCTAGCCCGTAAACGAGTTGAAAAGGTGAGAAACTAGTTGTAGTCTTAACAGACATTTGATAGGCCCATAATGTCGAGTATAACATCAAATGCCAATTTGACTTGGCCAAATTGATCATTTGCTGTAGAATGGTCTTAAGAGAATTATTTACAGCGTCCACCTGACCATTCGCTGTAGAATGGTCTTAAGAGAATTATTTACAGTGTCCACCTGACCATTCGCTTGTGAGTAGTAGGGTGATGAATGTTCTTGCCTCAACCCAAGATTTGATGTTAACTCAGACATCATTTTATTCTAAAAGTGACTACCATGGTCAGTGACAATCTCTCTCAGGACGCTGAACCTTGCTATAATCTGGTTAAACAAAAAGAGAGTTGCAGTCTCTCCGTCATCTTTGAACATTGGCATAGCTTCGACCCACTTGGTGAAGTAGTCTACTGCTACGATGATATAATGGTGCCCCCTTGATGAAGGGGGATTGCATGTAGTGTAATCAATCCCCCACTTAGTGAAGGGACCAACGGTAATTATAGGAAACATGGGAGCGGGGTGTGCCCTCATTTTCCGAGAGAAGATCTGACACTAGTGGAACTTCTTGACTGATTCAACACAATCTTTGATTAATGTCGGCCAAAATTAATCGACTCATAGAATATTTTGGTTTGTTTCCAACCTAGACAAATGAACACCACATTCTCCACTGTGGAAATCATTAAGCATGATTTCTACTACTTCATGAGTGAGACATCGGCAAAGGATGCAATCTACACCTCGATGATATGAAGTGTCCTCGAGTATGAGATAGTTCTTGGCCTGATGGAATATATGACGACGCTGATCATGAGAAGTAGAGGTGGGGCACTTCAAAGTCTGGATATAGACAAGTACATATACATACCAGGGGTCTGAAGACAGAATCAAAAACATTTCTCCTTTAATAAGCGACTCTTCGGGCATAACATCACCTAAATCGACTGGAAGTTCTAAGATGAGTTCCACAAAAACCAACGGCTTTTTGGATTTTTCCGAAACAAAATCTAAGTCAAATTCCTAGAGGACAACTATCCATCTACTGATATTTTTTCCAATTAATCGTCATGTCAAAATGTACTGAAATGGATTCACAACGACAATGATGGTGGTCTTATGAAACAATATGTAATGACAGAACCGTTGGACAACATGAACTGTTGCCAATGCAAGTTTTTCAATGTGGGAATAATTGAGTTCTAGTCCAACCAGACCTTAGCTCAGGTAATAAATCACACATTCTGAGAGTAAATGATCCTCTCAAACTAAGACCATACCAATGGTTGACTCTACTATCGCCAAGTATAATAAGAAAACCTTATTATAATTGGGTGGTCGAAGCAGAGGGGAAGTCGTGAGGGCGTGGTTCAACACTTCTAAAGAGCTTTGAGTGGCTTTGTGCCAATGAACGCATAAATCCCTTTGTGATCTCGGCATAGTTTGTGATGAAACACCGTAAAAAGTTCGCTTTTCCCTGTAAACTTTGAAGCTAAAGGATTGTGCACGAAGGGGGCAGTTGAACTATTGCCTCAACTTTGAGAGTATCGACCATGATCCCTGTTTTTGAAAATATGAAACCTAGTAGACAACCCAACGTCACACAAAAACTGCATTTGTTTGGATTCAAGCGAATCCAGTAGTAGCGACATCACTCAAAGATAAGTTAGAGTTGCATGGGATGATCAACTCTCTTATGAGATCATGATGCTAAATCATTAAGGTAAGCCTCCAATATATGTTTGAGATTGTGGAAAGAAAAAGACATGGCCCACTAAAAGGTAGCTCCAACATTTTTCAGACCAAAAGGAATCTTCCGATAAGTGAATGTACCCCATGGGAAAATGAAATCGGTTTTGTGTTGGTCTTCGGGTTTGATCTGTATTTGATTGTATCCCAAAAAACCATCCATGAAAGAAAAGACCTCGCAACCTACATATTCATCGATTATCTGGTCAATAAATGGTGTGGGAAATTATCCTTTGGACATGCTTTGTTCAAATCATGAAAGTCCGTACATACACGAATTGTACCCTGTTTTTTGTCGACTGGAATGGGATTTGACACCCATTGAGTCGAATGAACGGGGTAGATAAAACCTGCTTTGAGCAGTTTCTCTACTTCAACCTTAATAGTTGTTGCTTTCTTAGGATTGACTGGACGAAGCTTTTACCGGACCAGTTTAGCATCAGGATAAGTCATGATTTCGTGTTCGACGATTCTTGGATCAATGCCTAGAATTTCCTTGTAAGACCAGGAAAAAATGTCGTGAAATTCTTTAAATAAATCCATGTATATTTGAATCTCCTCAAGGGAACAATCAACTATGACAAGAATATTCTCTACGATTCCACGGGTTCTAGAGATATCTATAGGTATCATTTCAGTGATGGTTTCCATATTACCCTCAGCGTAAACCACATGTGTAGCCAAAGGATTGATAGGACAAGACCTATCTCTAGTCATAGTCAACGTGAATTCACCTTCTTCAATTCTTCTTAATTCTAGGAGGTAGTAAGATCTGTGATGGAGATCATCCCAGGGTCTGTCTGGACTAGTCATTGCTTCAATGATCACTTCGTCTAAAGGAAAGACTAAGTCTAAAGAGTTAGTATCGGTAAGGGAACCTTGAGCCCAAGTAGGCTCAAGAATCAGATCTAACGCGTGTATAGGAGTTGGATCGGGGTCGACGAAAGATTTCTAGAATATTGAGTACACAACTTCTACCATGGACAAGGGCATGGCCATGCCAAGGTTCCCTATCCCTTCCATCGTGGTTGATGGGGAAGGAAGAGTCCATGGATCATTGAAGTAGGTTGTACGAAACGATGAGACTTGAAAAATCTCAACCTTAGGTTGGTGTGAAATGAAATTAACATGGCCGGAAGGAGGTGGGTAATCGAAAGTACGCATCAAAGGTGGGCACAAACCAACCCCTATATTGATGATGTCGGGTTGAAGGTTATCAATCATCAGGACCGTGGATGCCCCCGATGAAGGGTCTGGACGGGAAAAAGACAAATGATCAATGGTCACAATCCGACCCTCATGTGAAACAACAATACCTAGAAAATTATAGCAACCACTGCTTGCATAGAATAGGTCCAACTCCTTCCTAACAGAGATTGTAGTCGAGAGACGCATCGACCAATTCAACCTCGACGCACACGGTCTTCCCCCCTAACTACACGGGAAAAGAGGGGATGATGTCACGTGGTCAGAACGAATGATCGTCAAACGCAGTAAGAAGAGTAGGTGATGGAGAAAAAACAGGTTGGACAATGGCCTTCCAACACGCCAAATACATCACGCATGTTGAGGCACCCTCATCAACCACTGTGCGAAAAATATTCCAAGTAAAAGTTTTTGTGGGGTAAGACACTACTATTTGAAATGCTACGTGGTAAGGGAGACTAGGTTTTAAGTCGGTCATATCAAGAATGATCGTGCCCAGATTACAAGTCTCAGCAGATCCTAAGGCAGCTAATAGAGCCTTTCTCTAGAAAGGGAGGCTTTGGAGGACCTCCAAAGAAGACATCGCACAAGGGGTTTGAGACAAATTCTCCACCACAGAGTAGCTCTGGGACGCCCTTGCATTTGTATTGTGGTAAGCTTTCTTGAACGCACCTTTTGGGATGTGTGTCATTGTTTTACCCAATGTATTCTCGATATGGAGAGGAATATATGGGTTTTCAGCTTCTTTACTCTTCTCAGAGGTGTTTGGAATTCCGTAATCATGTGTGCTAATCGATATATAGGTATCACCTTTTATCATACACACATTTGCAGATGAAGAATTACTCGAAGATGAAGGAGGTCCTTCACTACCCCCATCCATGCTTGGAGAGGCTTGAGTTAAATTTTGCCCATGTTTAAATGGGTTCATTAACACAACAGGCTGCTACTGTTCCAATAACTTTTGGGCCTCCACAAGCCGAGCGCACTAGTGAGTCAAGTGGTCTTCCATGCACAAGTTACATAGATACTTTGACTTCTTCTTTTCATTGTTTCCCCCACCAACATTATCTGTAGGTTTATTATCCCCCTTACCCTTCTTTCCTTCAGGTTGTTGGGTGGCCTTTGGGTTATTCTATTGCACACTGTGTACATCCAATGTTTGGGTAGGGGGAGCAGCCAGACCAATAGTCTGGCTAGCCGCTTTTTGTTGTATTGACAATTTCTGCAATTTTTTTGACAACTGATCAGTGGGATTCATTTGTGCTGAAACAACAATACCATTGACATGTGGCCCAAATCTCTATCTAATATTGTCAAGTATTGACCATGGTGCATCCGGAAAAATTTCATAAAGTAAATCAACTCTAGTTGTTGAGTTCTCATTATTTCATCTTCTTCGGAAAACACTCCCGACGTTGTGACATCTTTGGATAACTGGGGTACCAAAGACTTAAGGAAACACTCAAGTAGGAATGTTGGTGGGACTCACACTTTTATCAAACTCTTCCAACGTCTCCATTCTCGGATGTGATCAAAGATATGGTCTGCCTTTGTCTGCTCAAAGTTGGCCAACAATTCAGTGTCGACATCATATCTCACATGTAATTGGAAATGGTTTAAGAAAGCCATTGCCAATTCACCAAAGGAAGAGTATCTCGAGCGGTCGAGATAAATGTACCATTTCACAGCACTCCTAATGAAAGTGCATTGAAACAAACACAACTGGACGAAGTCGTCTTTCAACTAATTGGATGAGCACCAAAGAAGAAAGGTAGTGACATGATCTCCAGGATCTTCGTTGGGCTTGGCCTCGAACTTTGGGATGTCCGAAGGAAACTTGGTCGGCATAGGAGGCCAACACGGATTGTGACAAATGGGGTCATTCAATAACCTTGTCAAGTTTGGCAAGTGCAGAGTTTCCAGGAACAATAGTTTGGGTTGTTGATTGTGACCAGGGAAAAAGGGATCTGGAGTTTGGCTAGCACCAGGTTGCTAGGAAAAGTTAGGTTGTTGGCCAGGGTTCTAGTCATAACCATGGCCTTGACCAATGTACAAATTATGTGCTTGTTGATATGTCATCGGTTGACTCTCGTAATAGGACATGAAGGGATGGGCTTGCATTGCATTCCAAGGATTTTGGGAAGGGTTTCCCCTTGTCAATCCACCAGGCATAGGTGTTGAGCCTTGCTCAGGGTTCCATTGGCTATGGAAGGGGTTTCCCCCGATCAACATAATTGAAAAGGGAACCGATCCTTGCCATGGATTACATGGTCCTTGTGAGGAAGGAATTCCTAAGTTTTCCCCTGTGCAGGAATATTACACTGTATAGGATTTTGTTGTCCATAACTAGGGTTGCCCCCGGCCGAGAAGGTATTCGATGAGAAAGAATTGTTACCAAACATGTTGAACAAAGATAATGGTGTCGAACCAACCAACATGTTATAATAAGGAAGTCCTTGACTACCTTCTCCAAACGAACTAAAATTTACATTCAGCCCGGCGGGATGCTGGTGAGCACCGTCGAACGAAGGGGACAAAGGAGGTGTATGACCCCCTCCGTAAGGGAAAGAATTATAGGAAGATGAAGTTCCCCCCATGGATCCTTGTAGAGGAGTGTTGGAGCTCCTTGCCTCAAGACCTAAGTTCTGTAGAGTGGAGTAGGAAAGTACAGGGATTGTACTGAAGCCAGGCATCCCGTATGAAAATGGAGGGCCTGTCACATTCTAGGTAAACAGAGCAGTGATCGCTGCCATAGATGGAATCATACCATTTCCCAAGGTAGATGCAGTCGAGACCATAGTGGCATGGACCGATGAATATTGGTTAGGAAGTGGAACACCCCCTGTAGTGACAGCCTTAGAGGGAATATGAGTATTCCCTAAAGAATTCATAGCATTTTCTTCCATCCCTGCTTGTGACACTATTAGGCGCTCGTAAGGATAAACTTGTACAATGACGGGCATCGATAGATCAGTGTTCGAAGGTTCATATGGACCAAGATATTCATCTCCAAGGTCTGAAATGGTTTGTTCCACATGAAAAACCTATTGTTCCACATCCCACATGTGGACCAGATACTCCAGTAGACTCAGTTGGGCCCTCATGCCCTGAATTTAAAAAAAAATTAATAACCTGCATTGTCGGAGGGAATTCATAGTGACCAAATCATTCAAGGCATCATTTTCATCATCTTCGTGCTCCCTCTCCCTCCACTCTAGCATTTTGATAATCAAATACCTGCATGGAGATGGTAAAAGGGATTTAACATCCTCATTTGTTACTTTGGGAAATTTCTATTAGCTAAACACATGCAAAGTTTTTTGGGTTTTCCGCTGCTACAGGTAGAGATTTAACATGGTTCTAGGTTTCTACAGGTGATCCATAGGGATCCTGCGAAAATCATTGATTTCCACAAATCCCGATACTGGTCACCTACGGTAGCTCCAGCATGCACCTACCGGCCAAAATTTCACTCAAAAAACCATTTTTAAACCATTAACAATGAAATTTAATCCGATGAAAAGAAAGAGAATGAAGAGATTACTGTTTTGATGGAATTCATTCATTGAACGATCACCCATGCCCCCCATAATCAACAATGAAGCATGAGGTAAAAATAGGGTTTCTAGGCAAGTTTTGGGCAAAATACAAATGAAATAGTAAAAAGAGTTTTACCCCTATTTATTTCACTTTTTACTTTTTTTCTATTAATATTTTATATTATTTAAATGCATTTTTATCAAAACCTAAAGGTCTAATGGTCTCACGAGTATTTTTATCGCAGATAGAGGAACTACGATCCTGGACAATGAAGCATGGATATTTTTTCATGATTTGTTTTTTTGTTCGTCGCATGTACATATACTTTTTAGGGTTTTTCAAAAAAACCTTGAGCCTAGTCTTTGTTCGTTCTCGTGCTCAAAAATCAATGAGAACGCAACCAGGTATACTTTTATCATCTTTTCGTACTCGTCATGGTAACACTAAAATAGAAACTCATGGAGATCCTTTAAGCTCTTTTCACGCTCCATAAAAACGAAAAGATTGCCAAGCGACCTTGTTCTTTTCACGCTCGTAAAAGTACTTGAGGAAAACGTTTGATGAGCAATAGTTTATCACTTTTTAGGTCCCATAGAACTACTTTATGAAAAAGGAACTGAGAGAGTTCTCTTTAATTGTTTTTCAGACTCTATAAACATGAAAAACCCACAACTTTTCTATCTTTGGACTCATTAAACAAACATCAAAAGACCCATACGAGACCAAACCACTCCTTCTTAGGGTTCATTAAACATACTTTGAGGGACTCATATGAAGGATGAGATTACATTAACAAACATATGTTATCCTCCTCAAGCTTGCGTAAAAATAAAGAGGGACTCACCATAAATGGTGGGGAAAAATTTGAGAAAGAAATGTGTCTCTGTATTTGTGTTAGTGGCAGTAATAGTCGCTCTTGAACATGACACCCCCCTTCATCATTTGAATATGGGTTTGGAAATCCATTTGTCACTCATATGGCCTTCTGCAAGTTCATATCTTGGGTAGTATTTGAGTCAATACTGCCAAAACCATTGTCATGTCATTCATATGTTCAATATAAGTCCAAACAAGCCCTCTTTCGAGTCAGCCATCTTCAATTGCCAATTCCTACCATATCAGCCTTCCTTGTGTCACTTTCGAATCATTGTCATACTTTTCTCTACCCTAAATCTGTTACTTATTTTGTGTCATTGATGCAGGATACATCAAGGCCCTCTTGTGACGAGTCTTTTCCTATCGACTTCAACTCATCATCTAGGAACAAGACATAGAAATAATTTAGAAACTCAGATCCTGCATGCCTCAATGACAGGCTTCTTCATTTTCGACAGTGGATTCACATCATTGGTCCCTGATCGAAAGATTCCCTTGAGTGTTCAACTTCATCTCATTTATTCACATTAGTTGGATTGTACTAAGGTACCTTGGGAGTCATTGATATCAATGGTGATTTCCCTCGCACTTGTTAACGGTTTTCATCAATGACCGATAATCAAGTGGTTTATACCATGTTCGACTTCAACACCTGTAATCGCATGGTTAGATTTGTACTTACAGATGATGATATTGAAGACCCTGGATCTCATCATCTTGGTCCAGGTTGTGATGGAGTATTTACGATTTGTATTGACACATAGATCCACTTTGTATGTCTCGTGGCTATGTCATGATTTCAAGTTTGTTAACACATAGAACCACAGTGTGTTATTGGTGGTTATGTATCGTCTTGATGACATGGATCCACAGTGTATAATTGGTGGCCATGACTGACATTTATGATTAAAATCATTTGTAGTATGAGCATGGGAATGCCTACCTCATAAATGGTATAATATTGTGCAGATGATTGATTGTTTGCAGGTTCCCAATTGGTGTGCTCCTTGTTCCCAAGATACACACACATTTTACAAAGTATTTTGATTGTCACGATTTCCAGCCTCATACTTTGGGTGGCATTCTATTACACATTGATTTGGTCACCTTGATGATGACCCTACAAGCATGTGTTCAGGATCTCAAAAAAATCGTTCACATGATGAAAATGACTGAGTTATTCCCCTACAAGGCATATTTTTAGAATGACACTGCAGGATGACAGTGGTACACAATGTGGAAATCCTTGATTTCCACAGGGTGCTCTATGCCTGGCTCGTGGGGTTTCCGCAGGATTCTATATAGGTAGGGTGCGATGACGTTTGAAGCTAAAGAAAGGAAGAGATTTACAAATATTCTAGAAGGAGTATATTCTATAATGTGAGGTGGCATCTGTATGATTGTGATTCTACTGGATTCTTTGATTTGGTGGGATCATCCTCATCTCTTAAACCACTTCTCCTTCTCCTATATAATGATGGGTTTCTCATCGAAAAGGAGAAGCAAGATTGAGCAAATAATTGTTGAAAGAATAGGATGAATCCTGTGTGAAGGATCATGTTACAACTGATGCTTAAGGCCTCCATTTGTCCATCAATCTTTTGTGGACCATATTCATACAAATTCGGAGCAAGTGTATGTGTGTGTTGGAACAAAGGACCACCGAAAGAGAACTTACGACATCAAGGGAATTTGGTTGTATCTTCCACTTTTCTTAATATAATACGGTGACATGTTTCTTTCCCATAAAATCCTTAGCATTTTATTGCATGACTCCTTGATCACATGTTTAGGTTTTCATTGAATCTAGAATTGTTTCTTTCACTTTGGTTGGTTTGTGTCATTGCAGATCAGATCTCACAAGAGCACCAGAGTGAAGCAGGGACACCAAAGACATAAGGAAGTGATATCTAAAGGTATTCCATCTATTCCTTCTTTGGTAGTAAACTCAATGATTGTAACTTAGGGAAAGAGTCATGTCTTGTCTTGTTTTGTTCTAGATCCAGGTGGATCTAGGGAGATTAGTTTATGTTTGCATTCACCAATTTATCCAATAACAACAGTGAAAAACAAGCTTGCTGGAATGGTGGTGGCTTATCTCTGAGAAGAGATGTGACGGTTGTGCTCATTCGCAAGAAGATGATTACAATGAGGCTCTGAATGCCTTTTTACAATAAACAAGAGTGTTAAAAACCCTATACATCCAAAAACCTAACCCTAGGAGATGAAGCGCCAAAAGTCATGTGGGCCTCGTTTGGGTAAGTCAGTACATAAACTTCCCGAGGTCGCAACTTTTGGATATAATCTTCATTTTAGGTGTACGATAGCCCGTTGGAAATATCTATCTGAGGACTAGAACTATTGACAAAGATTTCAGGATGAAATTTTCCAACTCCTACATACCCAAAAAAACGTCGTTTAGTGCCTCAAAATGGCTCCGGAAGTTCAGGACCCGAAAAACTTCTAAAAATAGTAAATTTCTAGAAAGTTGGTTTGATCCAACTGGAAAAGGTGGGTGGCCACCAATATCCACCTGGATCAGCAAAGTTTGAACCACGCTCTATTTGTAGACACGTACTCAGATCCGACAACCAAGATGCACTCTAGCTTCGGGACTTTTGTCTCATCCATGACAAAAAACTAAAAACTTCCATAGTAGCGAAGTTCAAAGGAATTAATAGGTTGATGACCATGCTTCTCCCTCAGATATGAAGACTAGGAAAGATCTGACTCCTCCTTGAGAGGTTCTTGTCCACTCAACCCGCATAATGAAAATGACTCTTCCTCCAAAGACTTTTACTCGTTATTTCTCCTGAGATTTATCAATCTAAGTGACTTGAACCTCTACGCACTCCTTGTGCTCACCTTCCTTGTAGCTTAAATATTTATGAAAACCTTCAGCGCACTCCTTGCGCTCATTCTCTTTGGAAATTTTCAACAGGTCACTAAGTGTTTAGCCTGTGGGACTGACCTTCGATTTTTTTATACTCAGCTGAGCATACGTGCACTCCTTGCACTCACTCTGCACAACTCACACTATCTCTCCTGAACTATGGAGCATGTAACCGACTCTTCCTTCGCACTCCTTGCATGGCCACTATGCACTCCTTGCACCAGGAATTCAGAAGAGAAACAATTGAAACTTACAAAACATCAAAGGCTCATTCATTCAACCATGAAATACACACACATACATATAAACACATAAAAATAGATAACATACCATTAACCTAATAACTCATAGATAAGTAAAATCATACATGTGAAGCAAATCTCCTCTATTATATTCCTTCATCTTAACATTTACAAGATTCCAGCAGCTCTCAACTTCATCTCTCAACAACAATAATAATAAAGTTCAACAACGATTACACTAATCTTAAACAAACTCATTTGGGAATAGATTGCGTATATTTATACACGAGGGGCTTCTTGAGCCTTCCCTCCAAACTGTCTTAGTGATTTCTTATTGCATTCAAGCATCCTACCACTAAATATTATTACAATAAATGAGATATTACAATATAGATATGATTCAATGCTAAATATTTGTACAATCCTATATGTATTAAAAAAAAACACATCTCTTGGAGCTCATACAATGGCTCAAGATTCAAAAACTTTATGGGGCCTTTAATTACAAAGGTTCAAAATTAAAATGATGTTCCCTCCTTGGAATCCAAACCAATTTTGAATACATGCATTGGATGTTGATTTTTCCTCCACTTGGCCTCATTGAATGTTGATGGAGATGCTCCTGCATCATAATCCTATGGACAAAAAGATTAATGGACTCCTGTCCATGAGATCCTCCATTGTCTTTCTGGGTTTCTGGATATCAGTTCCAATTATCCAAACGGCATCTTCTGGTGGATGATCTTTCCATTTAACCCGATACTCATAATAAATTTTTCTTCTAGTCTTCTTAGCAATCCTCTGGTCCAAAATATTCTCTATATTTGGATTCTCTGCTATGGGCATCTGTTTCTTCCATTGAATCTCCTTTTGATCATATGTCCCTTCTGTATCATCCATCCTGTAAGGGTATAAGTCTACTACAATGAATATTGGCAATATTCCAATGTCTTATGGCAATTCAATCTCATAAGAATGTGTAGCAAACTTTTTGAGGATCCTACAAGGTCCTATCTTTTTCATCTTCATCTTATTATATTTCCCTTTCAGAAATATTTCCTTCCTAGTTGTGCTAATACTTGATCTTCGATATCAAAATTAACCTCACTTCTTCTTTGGTCTACTCAGCTCTTGTATTTTTGGTTGTTATCTTGTCATTGCCCCTTTATATGATCATGCAACTTCTGCATCTCTTTAGCAAAATATTTTTCTCCTGCACTTCAGAATCCATAGAATCTTAAGTCTCTCAACTCTAAAATTCCTCTTGGATGCATTCCATATACTATTTGGAATGGGATTTTTCCAGTACTCCTATTTGGTGAGTAATTATATGCAAAATCTGTTTGGGGCAGAATTTAATCCCACTGATTGTTATGTTTAGTGACTAAACTCCTTAACAAGTTTCCTAAGCTTCAGTTCACTACCTCAGTCTTTCCATATGTTTGAGGGTGATACATTGAACTGAAAGATAAATGTGTTCCCAATATTTTCCAAACATTCCTCCAAAAGTGTCCCACAAATTTAGTATCTTTGTCCGAGACTATACTTCTAGGAAACCCATGAAATCTGACAATCTCCTTGAAAAAAAAATTCTCTACATGAGTAGCATCATTGGTTTTTTGACATGGTATAAAATGTTCAATATTTGAAAATATTTCAACTACCACAAATATAGAATCATTTCCCCTATGGGTTCTTGGCAATCCCAAAACAAAATCCATACTTATAGCATCCCATGGCCTATCTAGAATAGACAATGGTTGATACAATCCAGTGTTCTACTGCTTTGCTTTTTCATATTGGCAGTTTATGCATATGTCCATGAATTTCTTAACATTATACCTCATACCTGGTGAATAGTATGAATAAATCAACAGTACATATGTTTTATCATGTTTGAAATGTCCAGCTAATTCTCCATTATGTTTCTCCTTTAGAAAATTGTCCCTCATTGAGCATTTCGAGATACACAACTGATTACCTTTGAAAAATATTCCATCTTGGATTAGATACTTCATACACTAATTTTTTTCCCTTAGCAAAGGGTTCTCACATGCTTCATAAGCTTCCTTGAAATATGGATCTTCTTGATACATCTCCTTGAGGTGTTCAAATCCCAAGGTCTCCACTTGAAATTCTTGCAATATCAAACATCTCTTGCTCAAAGCATCTGCAAATTTGTTATCACTTCCACTAATATGATTAATAACAAAAGTAAAATTCTACAAAATTTTTACCCATTTGGCATGTCTGTGGTTCAACCTCTCTTGTCTGGTTATAAACTACAAAGCCTGATTTCTAGTATACAAAAAAAACTCATTCGGAATAAGATGGTGTCTCCACTTTTTCAAGGATTGAATTACAACATAAAATTCCTTGTCATATTTTGAATACTTCCTCTTAACATCATTCAAATTCTCACTAAAATAAGAAACATGCATATTATCTTGACTTAAACTATGCCAATGGCTACTCCACTTGCATCACATTTAACTTGAAAAGACTTCTTAAAATATGGCAGAACTAAAACAAGTTTTTCTGTTATCTTTTCTTTCAACAATCCAAATCCCTTCTTAGCATGTTTTTTCCAATTAAAAGATCCATTCTCCTTATTTATGGTATCCAGTATGGATGCACAAATACTGCTGAAATTCCCGATGAATTTCCTATAAAAACTCACCAACCCATGAAAACTTCTTACTTCAAACACGCTTCTTGGAGAAGGCCATACTCTTATTTCCCTCACCTTTTATGTATCCATCTTCAAATCATTTAAAGAGATTACAAATCCAAAATATATAGGTTCTATTTTCATAAAAGAACATTTCTTCAAATTCACCAACAACTTTTCCTGCTACAAAATCCTCAACACCATCTTCAAATGTCTTAAATGCTCCTCTTCAGTCTTACTAGAAACTAGGATATCATGTAAATAAAAAATCACAAACTTACCAATAAAATATTTGAGTACTTCATTCATTAATCTCATGAATGTACTTGTATCATTCGTTAATCCAAATGGTATAACAAGCCACTCATACAATGCTTCATTTGTTTTGAATGTTGTCTTCCATTCATCTCCCTCTCTCATCTTTATCTGATGGTAAGCACTTTTGAATTCTATTTTGGAAAAATAATTATCTCCACTCAAGAAATCCATTAAATCATCCATTTTGGGTAAATGAAATCTATACCTGATGGTTATCTTGTTGATGGCTCTAGAATATGTGCACATTCTCCAACCTCCATATTTCTTTAGACACAACACAATTGGTGTTATGCATGGGTTCAAACTTTCCTTGATCAAACCTTTATCCAACAACTCTTGGACTTGCTCCTTGAGCTCTTCATTCTCTTGAGGAGTCAATATGTATGTTTCTTTGTTTGGAAGACTTTCTCCTAGAATAAGGTCAATATGATGACTGATACTCCTAATGGGCAGTAAAGTGTGAGGTAGCTCATCCACCACAATATCAACAAACTCATCCAATAAATCCTGAAATTCCATAAGAAAATCATTCATAGAAGTGATCCAGGTGGATATTGGTGGCCACCCACCTTTTCCAACAGGCTCAAAACAATTTTCTGGCAATTTTGGTAATTTACTATTTTTGGCTGTTTTTCAGGTCCTAAACTTCTAGAGCCATTTTGAGGCCCTAAATGATGTTTTCTGGGCATCTACTGGTTGGAAATTATCATCATGATATTTTTTTGTCAATAGTTGTATTCCTCGGATAGATCTTTCTAACAATGTATCATGTGCTTCAAACGGAGATCGTATGCAAAAGTTATGACCCCAAGAAGTTGATGTACTAACTTACCCAAATGGGGCCCACATGACATTTGGCGCTTCATCTCCTAGGGTTAGGTTTTTGGATGTCTAGGGTTTTTGACATTCCTTTTTATTGTAAAATGATTTCAGATCCTCATTGTAATCATCTTCCTACGAATGCGAGTAGTCATCACATCTCTTCTTAGAGATAATCTGCCACCATTCTAGTGAGTCTTTCACTCTGTATTTTTATAGTCTCTGTACATTTCTTTCATTAATAGAAATCGTGTATTACTGTATCTTTGTGTTTATGGTTGCATCTCTAATACATTTATGTTATATTATTGGATATCTATGATATCTCTGTGCATTTCTTTATTATATCTCCGCTCTCATTTCGTGCCGAAAATAATCTAGATTAGTGGTATCAGAGCAGGCTACTCTTGATCATTTTTCAGTGCATTTCCCCGACGCGGTCTGAGTATAGCAAGTTGGGTCTCAAGATTGTCTCTCTTGAAGACAATCTCTCTCTCACGCCCAAGAAACCCTCCATGGCAGAAGAGAAGAAAAATGATGGAGTAGATGATTCTATCAATCTGTTGCTTGAGAAATCTCTCACGCGACAAAAAGATGAAACAATGGAGAATTTTTCCCACATCCTTCAATGCCTGCCGATAGAAGCAGGTGCACATTCATCAAGAGGCCACTTTGAAGTCACCTCACCTTTCAAGGTACAAGTTAATTTTTATATTCCTGTATTTGAAGGACAGATAGATAAAGAAGCCCTAGACAAATGGTTAAATATGCTAGAAGGTTATTTCTCTGTTGAAAATTTTTTCGAGAGAGAAAAGATCACATTCACACTCCTTAAATCTCTCCCCCATGTCAAACATTGGTGGGAAACTTACTGGGAGCAAAGTTCCACAGAGGAGTCTGGAATATATGGGGTTGATCCCACTTGAGATTTTTTATGGATGCGGTAAAGGAACATTATTACCTTGTTGGAAACTATGAGGACCAATACATGAGATGGAACACACTACGACAGGAGAGGGGCCAAGTAGTTCCATAGTTCACCAATACCTTTCATACCTTGCGCACCAAGTTGGGTATCAAAGAATTTGAACGACATTTGGTTCTGAAATACCGTGGGGCTCTACACAGATACATCCAAATTGAAATGGATTTTCTAAAAATCTCATCACTCGATGTTGCTTATCAATATGTTGTTAAAATAGAGTAGAAAATTAAACACCAGAAAAAATGGGAGTTCGGGTCCACAAATCCACAAAAACCAAAGTATGACTAAGAAGGCCCTAACAAATAGTTTCTTGAAAACCAGTCCAACCCACATGAAAAGAAGGGTCACAAGAAGCCAAAGAAGGACACCAGAAAATGGTGCGATTTCAACAAAATACCCTCGCACAACACCGAGGAATGTTTCTCAAAACAATCATTGGTGGCTGAGATCAAATACAAGGAGCCAAACCCTGATTTAGAATCTGATTCTGAAAATACTGGTAAAAGACAGATCATTGACACAGACCCCACTGCTATTGTCTTGACTGCAACAATTCAACTAGAAGAACCAACCGATCCTGAAGAGGGGGAGCACATTTTTCATTCATAGATGTGGGTGAAGGGGACCCCGCTGCATTTAATTGTTGATAGCAGAAGCCAGAAGAACCTCATCTCAACAGAGTTCATCAAACAATTAGGATTGTCGACAACACCACACCCACAACCATACAACATTGGGTGGCTTCGCCAGGGACGACATCTTCGTGTCATCCAACCGTGTTGATTATCATACGGCATCCAACCCTTCAAGTATGAGGTATTATGTGATGTTTCCCCACTAGATTTCTGTGATGTTCTCTTGGGCCAACCATATATGTGGAAGTGCCATGTTTCTTATGAGTCTCGACCCCTCAATGTCATTATTTCTTTAGGGGGTCATCTCTATACAATACAAGAGGTAGTTACGACTATTGTTCCACCTAAACAGTTCCGCAAGGTAGTATCTCATACTACAAAATTTAGCTTCTTCACAATCTGTTCAAAAGGTGAACAAAAGGATACTGCAACCACTATAGCCTCGACCGAAGCACCTTCTTTCCAATAGAAGCAGGTCGACAAGATTGTAGCAAAGTGTAAACATTCCTTTTGCACACAGGCATCTCATGTAGCCAAACTGGTTAAAAAAGTCCAACCCTTACAGCCACATGTTCATGACAACCTTCAACAAGCTAAGCAACGCAACTTCTCCAACAAGGAAAGAAACTCATTCAAAATTAGATTCAGCAAATGCTTTTCCCTCTCCCCCGGGAACGCAACACAATGGAGACTATTGCCTCCTACGGAGGGAGGATTGATCCAAGTGGATATGGGTGGCCAACCACTGTTTCCAACTGGCTCAAAACAATTTTCTGGCAATTTTGGTAATTTACTACTTTTGGTAGTTTTTCGGGTCCTGGACTTCCGGAGCCATTTTGAGGCCCTAAACAATGTTTTCTAGGAATTTATCGATTGGAAAATATTATCATAATGTTTTTGTCAACAATTGTAGTCCTCGGATAGATATTTCTAACGATGTATCATGTGCATCAAACGAATATTGTATGCAAAAGTTACGACCCTGGGAAGTTTATGTACTAACTTATCCAAATGAGGCCCATGTGACTTTTGGCGCTTCAACTCCCAGGGTTAGGTTTTTTGGATGTCTAGGGTTTTTGAAATTCATGTTTATTGTAAAAATGATTTTAGAGCCTCATTGTAATCATCTTCCTACGAATGTAAGTAGCCGTCACATCTCTTCTCATAGATAAGCTCCCACCATTCTAGTGAGTCTTTCACTCTGTATTTTTACAGTCTTTGTACATTTCTTTCATTAATAGAAATCATGTATTATTGTATCTCTATGTTTATGGTTTCATCCCTGATACATTTATGTTATATTATTGTATATCCGTGATATCTCTATGCATTTCTTTATTATATTTCCACTCTCGTTTCGTGCCAAAAATAATCTTGATCAAGAAGTGCTTGTAAGGATGAATCTCGGCCTACCTACAACAACAAGATGCATTTTCTGGTCCTTCTTAATTTCTTTCAAGATTTCATTCCCACTCATGAGAAGTATACTAGGAATAGCTTCTTCTTTGACTACTTTATCTTCTATTGGAAACAACATATGCTTACTCCCATTCTTCTCAAGGGTATAAGTGTTCTTCCTCCCATCATGTATGACATTCTTGTCATATTTCCATGGTCTTCCCAACAAAACATGACAAACATACATAGGTATAACATCACAAATAACTTCATCCCTATAACCACCTATTTTAAACTCAACTTTGCATTGTCAACTTACCAGGACTTGATTTCCTTTCCGCAACCATGACACCTTGTATAGATTCAGATGTGCAGTCATCCCCAACTTCATATTTTCCACCATCTCTATGGATACCAAGTTATCAGTGATCCCATTGTCTATAATCATCGTGCATACCCTATCTCTAGTCTTATGATGCAGGAGCATCTCTCCACGTCATCCAGCTAGCCCACGTCAGCACACACATTCAATGGGAAGAGGCACAGCCTCATTTCAAATTTGAAATTGAATGTAATTAATGTTGTAGGATGTTGAGCCATGGAGCCATGCCTTTGCATAGGCATTAGAGTAGATAGCCTTGAATGTTTGTAAGGCTGATATCTAGATCCAATTCTGGACTAGACAGCCCATTCAATGTAATTGAATAGGGTGGGTGAGATTGGAGGGAAGAGCTCAAAAAGCCCCCTCATGTAAAATATCAAGAGATATTCTTTGTATTAGGAGAGAGATCAGAGAAGAAGAGAGAGTTGAGAAGGAGCCGAGACTCTATTAAAGTTCGTGCTCAGAACACCCTTGTAAAAAGAGCCATTTTTATTAATACAAACCAGAGCAGTTTTTCTTGCATATTGTATGTGTTGTGTGAATGTCTTTGTGTGTTATTTCTATGTTGTAGATGTATGTTAGGTATGCATTTGCAGGGTTTTTTTATATTTCAGGGTTAGAGGTCTTTGAGGCTTCACACCAGGAGGGTGTGACATAACAGTACGGGTTCTGTGAGTCGTGCATAGGGATGCATTTCTGAATTCTGCGGGTTCAGACAAAGGTGTGCCAGGAGGGTACAATAGATGAAATTATCAACTCAGAGGAAGACCTCATGGTTGTTGAACACCTTGGAGGTAGGGCTGTGTAGGGAAGACACAGTTGCAGACATAATTCTTTGAGGAGTTCAGTAAAACTCTGCCAAGTGGGCATTGAGCAGGTGCAAGAGTGCATAGAAGAAATTTGTTGTGAGTTCAGAAGAAGACATGATCTCTGAGGAGTTATGTACAGCTCTGCCAAGAGGGCATTGAGCACAGGCATAGAGTGCTAAGGAAGAACTTTGCTATGAGTTCAACATAAGTCAAAATCACTAAGGATTCTAGACACTCTGCTAGGAGGACATGGAGTAGGTGCCAGAGAGCAGAGGAAGAACTCTCTGAGTCTGGGATTTGGAGAAGAGTCCAAGGAGAAGGATCTTCACAGGGTTGTTGAACACCCTGCAGACTCAGCAAGAGATTGCTTGAGTTAAGGAGTGCCAGGAGGGCATCAGATTCTCCATATGAAGGAGAAAGGGTAAAAGGACCAAGTTCCTTACAACTCTGAGTAATAGGAAAGATCAGGAGGGAGAACATTTTTATGCATGTAGGCGAGGGACTCAAAATCAGAGAGTTCGCTAAGGAAAGAGAGAAAAGGTTGAGGCCTTTGGCTTTTGGAAATTCTTCTGAGCCTGGGAAGAAAGCACAAAATCTCGGGAGGGGCACAACAGTTGTCAGATCAAGCTGAGGAAGAGATCTGGACTGTAGGTTTTCCACATCCAAAAGTAGCAGCAGGAGAGTGCATGGAGCGAAGAAGATTGTGAGTCATTAGATCTCACTAAGATAGTCGGTAGCCATTGGATCTATTAGGAGATGCATGAGGGTTAAGCCTTCATGAACAGTAGAGGAGAAAGTCCCGAAGGAGGAGTTGAGCTATTGGGATTTTGGACTTTAGGATTTCAGAGGTCTTGAGGACAAGAGATCGGGACATTCCATGGTGAAAGTCCCAAAATAGAGAAAGGATCATAGTCATCCATTGGAAGGACATTGCGTTTCATGAAATCACCCACTTCAGGGATTTTGACACCGAGAAACTTAGAGAGAAGAGTTTTTTTCGACTTCGCACCTGGCGAAGTCCCGAAACGATCTAGGTCGTTCATCCGTTGGGGACACATGGCAAAGATCGAGAGTCCATCGATATTTTAGATACCGGGGATTCAAGTTGACAGAGGATTTGTGTCACTGGGGTTCGTATGTCATGAAATCGTGAAATGATGAGGATCGTCCATCTGATGGAGGACATGTGGCAACAATCTAGGATTTTAGGGAAAATCCCGAAAGGAAGAGTCCATCAGGATTTTGAAAATCGAGAATTCGAGAGTCCTGTTGACAAGAGGTTGGGCTCTCATACTAATAAGTCCCGAAGGGAATAAGACTATGGTCTTATGAGAAGTGGTCATACGGGCCAAGGCATAGCCTAGGGGGCTAATTGCTGATTGAATCCTTTTCGTCATTTCAGCATCTCAGAGATCGGAAGGTCAAGGAGTCAAGGACTCAAGAGATCGGGACACCGAGGGTTCTGAAACCCGAAATTCCATTTTGGGAAAAAGTTCATGGTCTTGTACAGTGACCATGAGGGTAAAAAAGAAGGACCTATGGATCGAAAATTGATATTCCAGCAAGGAAACAAAAGAGATAATTCGGCTCGGAGAAGTGATTGAACGATCCTATGAGCGGACTTCGGCTCGAGGGTCATAAGGGGTCTGCATCAAGTTTTTAGTATCAGAGCTTGACTCTATTTGTACATTACAGATAGAGGAAGTAGGAAGAGAAGGAGAATACTCTGGTACAAGTCAGTTTGGTATCAGAGGTAGCTTGCAGGAATAGGTAGAGAGAAGGCAAAGGAAGACAGAGTGCTGGAGACTCTATGATGGTTTTTTGCGGATAGGAAACAATCAAGAAGATGGTCAGGAAGACTGTAGGATAAGCTGAAGCACTCACAATTGTAGAGTGACAATAGCAGGTTTGCCAGGAGGGCAAATAGGAACAACAAAATGGCTACTAAATACTATACGAGTGCTGGAAGGAAAGACCCAGAGATGATGAGCAAAGCTGAAATAAATGAAGAGCTTGTTGATATAAGGGCATAAATGGAAAAGCTTGCATTTCAGATGCAACAAAATCCTAAGTTGAGATGGGTATATGAATGGCCCATGAGAAAGACCAAAGCAAAATGGCCAGTCAAGGAGTTGATAGCTAGAAGATAGCATAGGTTATTAAGAGGATGATTGAGGCATGCTGAAAACCTCGACGGACCAGAGGAAGTAGTTTAGGTATGTGAACTAGAGACTGGGAGAAACCTCGATAGTGAGAATGAATTGGGATTAGCTGAAGATATCAAGGATTGTCAAGAAGACAGTCAGGAAATTCCCAATTTCCAGGAGGGTAAAGAGTTGAGGTCGTTGCGGGATCTCACAGACTGTCATGAGGACAACTGAAGGAATTTCACATTGCCAGGAGGGCAATGAAATGAGGTCACTGCGGGATATCATGGACTGTCAGGAGGGAAGCAGGAAAATCCCAATTTTCCAGGTGGGCATGGGAACATAAATGAGGCTATCTGAGAGTCTCATGGAATCGGAGGTGAGTTTGAATCAGCCCGAAGAGATGATAGAGAAGGTGAGCTCAGAGAAGAGTTTGAATTAGACAGAGAAGTTGATAGACAAGGAAGATCGAAAAAATCTTCTAATGATTGGAGGAATTCAGATATTCCTGCCACATATCCCAGAGGAGGCAGAAATCTGTGTTGCACATGAGGCAGCAACAGCAAGAGAAAGACAGCTAGCTTTGATTGTCGTCAAAGAAGAATTGGAGTAGGTGTTAGAAGCTTCCCAAACAGAGGAGGATGAGCATTCTGAGGAGTGCCTCAATACTTTTAGCCAGGAAGATGAAAAGACTACAACATTGGAGCTTGCAGAAGCAGAAGATGAAGAAGCAGACAAAATGAGCTTTGCTGATTTGTGTGAACAGATTGAATCCCTAGAGAGAAGGGTGATAGTGCAGAGCTTGCACATCCAACAAGTGAGTTTGGAAGCAAATTAAGGAGATGACATGGGAGATCATGATGATCTGCCCATCTGCAATAAGAAAATGCAGCTGAGGAGACTGCATGAACAGAGCCAGCCACTGGAGTAGCTGGACGAAGTGATCGAGAAGATCAGGAGGCTGATGGTAGAGTCAGCAGAGACTGCCAACAAGGAGAAGCTGGGCAGAAAAGAAATAGCAGTAGCAGTGCAGTAGAAGCAACAACAACAGGGAGATGGAGAAGATGAACAACTCCATAAATTTGTTTGGGATCCAGGAGGATTTCAACATCTGAGATGGGAAGCTCATGAGAAGGAGCTCATGAATTTTGCAGCTGCGGAGTATGATGCAGGAGCATCTCTCCACGTTATCCAGCTAGCCAACAAGCCCACGTCAGCGCACATATTCAATGGGAAGAGGCACAGCCTCAGTTCAAATTTGAAATTGAATGTAATTAATGTTGTAGGTTGTTGAGCCATGGAGTCGTGCCTTTGCGCAGGCAATAGAGTAGATAGCCTTGAATGTTTGTAAGACTGAGATCTAGATCCAATTCTGGACTAGACAACCCATTCAATGTAATTGAATAGGGTAGGTGAGATTGGAGGGAAGAGCTCAAAGAGCCCCCTCATGTAAAAGATCGAGAGATATTCTTTGTATTAGGAGAGAGATCAGAGAAGCAGAGAGAGTTGAGAAGGAGCCGAGACTCTATTAAAGTTTGTGCTCAGAACACCCTTGTAAAAAGAGGCATTTTTATTAATACAAACCAGAGCAGTTTTTCCTGCATATTGTCTGTGTTGTGTGAATGTATTTGTGTGTTCTTTATTTGTTGTATATGTATGTTAGGTATAAATTTGCAAGGGTTTTTTTGATTTCAAGGTTACAGGTATTTGAGGATTCACACCAGGAGGGTGTGACAGAACACTATGGGTTCTGTAAGTCGTGCATAGGGATGCATTTCTGAATTCTGTGGGTTCAGACAAAGGCGTTCCAGGAGGGAACAGTAGCTGAAATCATCAACTCAAAGGAAGACTTCAAGGTTATTGAGCACCTTGGAGGCAGGGTTGTGTAGGGAATACATAGTTGTAGACAGAATTCTCTAAGGAGTTCTGTAAAGCTCTGCCAAGTGGGCATTGAGCAGGTGCAAGAGTGCATAGAAGAAATCTGTTGTGAGTCCAGAAGAAGACAAGATCTCTGAGGAGTTCTGTACAACTCTTGTTACACATTATTTTCATCATCCCTATGATCATTAATGATGTAAACCTATCTGTTTCCTTCAGAGGGGTTAGTGGCCTGAGTTCCTAAAGAGAGCAGGGAGAAGAACTTTTCCTGAGAAAAGAAGTTGCATTTTCCTATGTAAAAACCTTATAAAAAAGGAAGTTCGCAGGTTTCTATATAGGCAGGGTGCGAGAATGACCCATTCTTACAAGTTTCACTATAGCTAGGGTGCGAGGTGTTCGCAGCTTGCTCTATAGCTAGGGTGTGATAATTCCTGCACATGGGAAAAATGAGCGTTTTCTCGAATCTTCTAGAAGGAGAAACTTCTATGGTGAGGTGGCATCCGAATGGTTTGGATCTTACTCGCTTTCATGATTTAGTGGAATCATCCTAACCTCCTCACCTTATCCTCTTCAACTTATAAAAG
>ML801111.1:0-30747 GCA_009831015.1 Picea engelmannii | reverse complement strand
GAATTGAATCAGCCATTAAAATCTCCTGTTAAACCATTCCCATACCCTTACTGTTCCTCAATGACTATGCCCACGGTAATTCAACCTAATATTCAACTCGGGATATCTGATCAAACTAATATCGCGTTAAGTCTTTTCAGCACAACCCTTAGAACCGCTAGTACCCGGGAAGAATTAGAACGTTCATGGGCGGCCATTGAACAAGATATCGCAACCCAGGAACAGTTGGAAGCCAGACAGCGTGAACGCAGAAACCTTCATTAGCTTCCCACACCGAAGGTTAATGAAATCCTTTATCAACCATTACTATACTTTCGGATGCCTTGACACTGTACTTTAAGCCTTAGTACAGACTCAGGAACAACATACTCTATCACTGACAAACCTTTCTGTTTCATATTATGCAACTTCCTGAACAAATTAAATTGATAATACTTGGGTATGAAATTATCCTTCAACTTATCTACCATTCTATCCCAATTATTAATTTTAGACTTACATTTTCTCCTTCTGTCATCTTGCAACTCGTCCCACCATAAGGATGCATGTCCTTTCAATCTGGTCACTTCATGCTTTACCTTCCTCTCATCATCAATCTCATAGTCAAAGTACTTATCTAAATAACTTATCCAGTCAAGCATTTCTTCCATGTTTAAATTACCTTCATACATAAGAACCTCCATCTTTACTCTGGTTCCCATCTTGACAACAACTCTCAGCAATTGCTCTTATGCTTCTTTTTCTCCTACAACTTTTTCTACTGCTACATATTCTCTTTCAGTTTCACTGATGTCACCAGCTTCAGGTGCTCTTCTTTGTGTTGTCTCCATGGCATTCAACCTTTCATGAATTTGTCTCATTCTTCTTCCATGGCTGCATTGACCACTGGTCTCTCTTTGCATCTTCTTGGAGGCATGATTCTAAATATCCCTTTCCTTACAGAGATTATTTCCCGTCCTGTTACCACTTGATGAAAACCCCCACCACTCCTAGGCGATTGCACGACCTCATGGTCTAAGGATCATTCAAACTGAGGAGCTAAATTATCTCTTGGGCCCTTTCTGAGCCCTCGAAATTCTTTACCACAGGCCTTTCCCTTTTTCCCCATGTGAAAACTTTCCTTCGCGAGGGTCTTATCACTCAAACATAGAAATCCATGTGACCTCAGGCTAAAACCATAGGATAATCTCTTTAATATGTAGGAACTTCGCTACTTTAGAGCTCTGGGCTTTGAAAATTCGAACAACAACACACGACAATCCTACCAAACACCGAATTCGCGAATAGTTGAACAAAGGCAGGGATCATCAAATTCATGAATAACCGAACAAAGGCAGGGATAAATGGTTCATAGATATTTTGGGACTCCGAGATTCATGAATATTCCCCATTCAAATGTCCAACACCTCTAAATGCATGAACTCTGAATCTTATGGATCAAATGGATGGCGTCCGCTATGGGATTCAGAACATTTCATGACACATTACTCCAATTCCTTCGAATGATGAACTAGAAAAGGGCTTGGATCCATGTTCCACATGTCCCTCTCTTTTTGAGGTCGAGATCTACTCCGACCTTTGGGAGTTATTGACCCTTAACAAATTTTTCCCCAATTTTTCCGAAGCATCGAACTCTAAACTTCCACTATCTATCGACACATACACCAGATGCCAACAAACAAGATCTACTCTGGGTTTCAAAGCTTCAAGAATTCAACTCACTCTTGCAACAATACTTCAAATTATTAGTATATGAAAAGTTAAAACAACACTCTATCTACAGAAATTTGTACTCGGAACCGCCAACGAAGATGCGCTCCGGCTTCAGGACTTTTGTCTCCTCCACAACAAACAACTAAAAACTTCCAGACTAGTGAAGTATGAAGGAATTAATAGGTATACGGTTGTGCTACTCCCTCAGATATGATAGCTAGGAAATATCTAACTCCTCCTTGAGCGGATCTCATCCACTCAACCTCATAATGAAAATGACTCTTCCTCCAAATACTTTTACTCACTATGTTTCTTGATATTTGTCACTCTAAGTGAATCGAAACTCTATGCACTCCTTGTGCTCACCTTCCTTGGAGCTTAAATATTTATGAAAACCTTCCATGAATTCCTTGCGCTTTTTCTCTTTGGAACCTTTCAACACTTCACTAAGTGTTGGCCCTGTGAACACCTTGCAAGCGATAGACCTTCTATTTTTTTTGTACTTAGACAAGTATATGTGAACTTCTTGTACTCACTCTGCACAAATCACACTATATATCCTAAGTTATGCAGTCTGTAACCGAATATGCCTTCACACTCCTTGCGTGGGCACTGTGCACTCCTTGCACCAGGCATTCAGAAGAAAAACAATTGAAACTTACAAAACATCAAAGGTTCATTCATTCAACCATGAAATACACACACAGGCATACAAACACATAAAAATAGATAACATAACATTACCCAAATAACTCAGAGATAAGAAAACTCATATATGTGAAGCAAATCTCCTCTATTATATTCCTTCATCTTAACATTTACAAGAGTTCCAATAGCCCTCAACTTCTTCTCTCAACAAAAATAATAATAAAGTTTAGCAGCGATTACACTAATCTTCAACAACCTCATTTGGGAATAGATTACATATATATACATGATGGTCTTCTTGAGCCTTCCACTAAAGCGTCCTACCACTAAATCTTATTACAATAAATGGTAGGACGCTTACCACTAGTGCTTTCTTATCACATTTAAGTGTCCTACCACTAAACCTTATTACAATAAATGAGATATTACAATCTAGATATGAGTCGATGCCCAAGATATATACAATCCTATATGTATTAAAATCAAATACATCTCTTAGAGATCATGCAATGTCTCAAGCTTCAAAAACTTTACAGGTCCTTTAATTACAAAGGTTTCGAATTAAAATGACACCCCCTCCTTGGAATCCAATCCAATTTTGAATACACACGTTGGATGTTGAGTTTTCCTCCACTTGGCCTCATTGAATGTTGATGGTGATTCTCCTACATTAGGGGCATTCAACGCAATGGATACCATTGCTTCCTATGAGGGGAGGATTGATCCAGGTGGATATTGGTGGCCACCCACCTATTCCAACTGGCTCATCTTGTTAGTTTTTAGTTCAGCATGTCCTTCTGTAATTCTTTGTAATTTTGAGTTGTGCACTTCCGGGGCTATCTGAATCCCTACACAATTTCTAGGTGGATATTGGTTGTCACCCACCTAATCCAACTGGCTTATTTTGGAAGCTTTTATGTCAATGCATCTTTATGTACTTATGGGGCTGTTATGGGGCCCTAAACGATGTTTTTTGGGCTTGCCACAATGAAATTGTAGACCTAGTCATAGTTTGATGGCATAATGTGTAGTTCTAAAAAATAAATTTCCAATGGCCTATCACACACCTAAAATGAAGATCGTATGCAAAAGTTATGACCTCGGGAAGTTGAGGTACCAACTTACCCATTGGGGACCACATAACATTTGGCATTTCATCTCCTAGGGTTAGGTTTTTGGATGTCTAGGGTTTTGGAATTCATGAATAATGTTAAAAAGGCCCCTGGAGCCTCATTGTAATCATTCTTCTCAGACGAATGTGCATAGCAGCCACAACTCTTCTCAGAGATAGATACCACCATTCGAACAAGTTGTTTTCAGTTCTATCATTTTAGCCTATTTTGTTTATTCAGTAGAAGTTATTGTTCACTGGATATCTGTTGTTGTTCTCCATATCTCTGTGTTATTGTATTCAATCTATTATTCATTTTGTCCTGCTCATAAATCTGGATCATTAAATCTGTCTCATAATAATTTTGAGTGATATGTATATCTTTATTATCATATTGAAGTAAATGAATTTCTTCTTGAAATTCAGTATAATCCTCCTCCACAAAATCTTCAATTAAGTTATTATCATTGTTGTTTTTGACAGAGGTCTAAGAGGTCGTTCTTCATTCCTTCTTTCTCTTCAAAAAATCTATGGATTGAATGGTCTTATAACATTATTAGGATTTCTAGGACCTTCTTCATGAGGAGATTTATTTGGAGTATTTCCTTCAACTTCAAGTCTAGACAATTATTTGACAAATTCCTTATGAGTCTAGACATTTATTCAATTTTAGCATCTTGAGATTCTTTATTAGTGCCTAAGGGACCAACTTCATCTTTTGATTTATTTTTGTCTTTATCAATCTGATTTGTTCTTAGTTTAACTTTTCCTAAGACAATCGTTCTTCCCTCAATGTCTATTGCATCATCTTGCATTATCAAGAGGGTTGTAGATCTTATTTCTCTCAACATCATAGAAAAATCAACCTCAAAGGCTCCAACATATGTAACCTTTGCTGCTACTTGGGATGCTTTTTATCCATAGGAATTTTTTTATAGAGTTTCTTAAAATTTTCATTAAATTCAACTACAGTTTCAGTAGCCTTATTCTTGAGTGATCCAAATTATGTTAGATAGTAAACATGATCTCTCTTTTCTCCCCATTTCCTCATAAAAATTGATTCAAGAACATGCCAAGTGTTGATAGTGGCATGGGGTAATTCTCTACACCATATCCTCACATATACTTCAAGGTTTTGGACAAAGAGTCTCATGAACACATCATCATGTTCCACAAAAAAGTTATCTGTGAAATATTGGAAGGAAAACACATGTTCTGCAATAATTATACTATTTTCCCCATCATACTATTTTTCGTAAAATAGTCTGGATGAGACTGAAAAAGAGATAAATTATCTCTCACTAGACACTTACTTCAAATAATTTATCGAGCGTGACAATAGCAAGGTCACTCGGCGATCTTTTCATGTTTAGAGAGTTTGAAAAGAGCTTAAAGAGGACTCCAATGGGTTCCTTTTTCATATAACCTTTATGAGTTCAAAAAAGTGATAAAAGTATACTCGGTTACATTCTCACATATTTACGAGCACGAGAAAGAACAAAGACTAAGCTCGATAACTTATTCTCATGTATTAACGAGCATAAGAAAGAACAAAGACTAAGATCAGGATTGTTTTCATTTTTACACAAGATTTAAAACAAAACAAAACTATGCTTGGGATAGATTTTAATTTTTACACAAGCTTAAAATCTAAATAAAACTATGCTTGAACCTGGTTTCATTTTTACACAAGCTTGAACTAGAGGAAACTATGCTTGAGGTAAATGGTTTCATTTTTACACAAGCTTGAACCATAGAAAACTATGCTTGGACTTCCCAACGCATAACACATGGATGGTTGGTACTTAGCCCCCAGCTTAACAAACTAGCGGCTCTACTTCAGCATGAAGTCGTGGAGGAAAGGAAGCTTCAAATACTAGATGAAGGACTTGACTCAAATAGAAAGGGGAAAACTATTTCATTTTTTAACGAGCCTGACATAGAAACAAGAACTATGCTCGTAACCTCTGTTTCATTTTTTAACGAGGTTGCCACAAAGACGAAAAACTATCCTGAGAAGCGGTTTCATTTTTTAACGAACTTGAAATCAAAAAACCATGCTCGTAACCTCTATTTCATTTTTTAATGAGGTTTCTACAGAGATGTGAAAACTATCCTCAAGTGGTTTCATTTTTTAACGAGCTTGAAATTAGAAAACTATGCTCAAAGACCTCTGTTTCATTTTTTAACGAGGTTGCCTCGGAGAGGCAAAAACTATCCTCGGAACTCTTTTTGATCATGGATTCCAAGAGGACAATGCTCTGGAAGGAGACCATGTCAAGGGACAAAACTCGGTCATGGCTTCCAAGAGGTCTTCACTAGAAGGAAGAAATGCACTCTAGAAGGACACCATGTCGAGGGTCACGACAGGAGTAAAGAGATTAGGCTCTAACAACCCTATCGAAGAGATCACCATGTCAACTACTGGATCTAAGTCATTAGAAGTTTAAGCCATGGGAAACAATGCCACATAATTGACCTGTGGCGGGGGCGGTACCATTTTCATATAAGAACCATTCAGGGAGGCAATCCAGGAGGGGTCAATGAATGAAAGTTGATCAACAGTCACAACCCGTCCATCGTGAGGGAAAAATATCACACAAAAAAGAGTAGACACAATAGCTTTCATGGCATAGACATAATATTGCCCAGGGAGTAAAGAAAAATCCAAGGGGTCTTGGACTACCATGACATCAATGAAGACAGTTTTCCCTCCCAAAGTTACAGGAAACTAAGGAAGGGTCCCTAAAGGTTGACTATTTCTTCTGTTAAAAGATAACAGATTATGCATAACCAACGCAAGTGGAGGACAACCCAAATCTTGCCAAGCAAAAGAGGACAAAATACTAACGGATGCACCTTCATCTATCAATGTCTAAGGAATGTCTCAACCACAAACCTGTACTGTAATCTGGAAAGGAAAGTGAGAGGGAAGACGAGGTCCAGTTAGCACACCCCAATCAAAATGGATGGTTTGATTACTTGGAGGGGGTTTCATGGGAGAAGGAGGAATACCCCCTGACATGGCAGAGTATGTATGAACGAGAAAAACATGGGTAGTATCAGGTTTACTCTCTAGCGGGAAAGTAGGATCGACCGATGATGAGAGAAGATCGACCACTTGGGTTTCATTCTCCAAGGGGAGAATGGGGTCAACAGGTGTAAACGGATCGACCTCTTTAATTTCTCTCTCTGAGGGGAGAAGAGGTTGACCGAGGATGGTATCGGATCAACCACTCTGTCAACTGGTACAACTAAGGATGTGACCAAAGTGACCACTTGATCAACCAGACTGACCGATAGGGGAACCAGATGGATCATTCCATCAACTACAGGTGGGTTGAGAGAAAGCTTGCGATAAGCAACTGGAAGTTGAGGCTGTGAAACAGTCATGCATTCCAGTAATTTCGAGGCTTCTTCCATATGAGGACAAAGGTGAGTGAGATGACTCCCTTTGCATAACATACATGGGAACTTGGCTCTACTTTTCTTCTTCCCAACTATATCATGACTAGTCGACGGGAAGTCATCAACATGTTGTTCAGAGGCTAACAACATGGTTTGACGAGGGCGTGTAGACCATACTTCTATAACCTTGGGTAGACCAGGGCAATCCTTAAGAATATGGCTACCCTTACAAAGCCTGTAAGGGTACTTGGGCTTACAAGTTTTTTGGGCGATCTTGACATCATAAACACTCCCAACACGATTAACAGTAACTGGTTGTTTTCCAACATGTTTAACAACGGTCGGAGGTTTTGACCCTCACTTATCTTTATTCATCTTAATCTTTCTTTTCTTCTTCTTCTTATTCACCGAGTTACTAGCTTCAAAAAAATTTCTCAACGAAGAAGATGGAACAGAAGGTGACCTTGCAAGAGAAGAAGGTGAAGAAGACCTTACTGGTGAAGATGGTGAAGGATCAACATGAGGTTGATGTTCTTGGGGGGAAGTACTTATGACCGAAGCACTTAATACATTCGAGATTACCTGAGTGGAAAACAACCATCCCGGTAATCCAATAGTGAGACCTGGAAGGCTCAAAGTAGCGATGAGAGGAGGACCAACGTTTCCATAAGAAGGAAAAACAAAAGGTTCCCCTAGAGCATAGGTTCCTTCATTGGTCATTTCGGGAACTGACGCCATTAAATAAATCCAACCTAGAATCCTCTAAGGAAAACAAACAACACATGCTAAAAATCTAGTAAACAAGCAAGCAAACAAAACCTTCTCACAATGAGAACACTAGTTGGTAATGAAATCCAACGTCGCAGGAAAAAAGTAAGAAGGGGCTGAGATAGAGTGGGTGGAAAAGTTACGTTGACGACCTACTTAATGGACTTACACCCTAGTGCAAGCTCCCACACATAATAGTGGGTATACCCTCCAAGGAGCCTGAGTGAGTTTGGACAACGTCGATTCCAGGTACCGTGAAGACTTGCCCCTCCACAGTCACCTCGGGTAAAGAACCTAGAAAGATAGGCCACTAAGGTTACCACCAACAACAATAAATCCTGGGGGGATAGTCGACAGTCCAATCCACATGCAAGGGCAGGGTATCTAGCCTGAAATCAACTCAAAAGGCTTCCACTCATCATTGTGGGTATACCTCCGAGTGATCCCTGTAATACGTGCAATCTCTACACCAAGTCCAACAAAGCAGGGTGAGTAACTCTGCTAGTCTCAATGTGACCTCGTGATTGACCCTTGTGTTAGAATGGCTTCCCAGGACAAAATGTAATAAGTGGATTTAAGCGGTCACTAACTCAATATTCTATGTTTGTTTGCAACTTTGGAAAGTTATCTTTCACACCTATTCCAAAGCCCTACGACTAATTGTTATAACCCTAAATTGCACCACACATGCTTACCTGGCATCAGGCCAACTAATATCTCTTCCTTGCCAAATCCATGCTGAATAAACTCTGGAAAAACCTCTTAAAAAAAGTGGCACGTGCCCTAACCCTCCACTGCATGCGTTGGAACGCTGGCAGGCCTACTACTGCACGCGTTGGAACGCTGGCTGGCCTACTACAGCCCACATTTACCTAACAAAGCACAAAAACAGGAAATTTGCCGATGGGA
Organism: Picea engelmannii; assembly: GCA_009831015.1. Classification (NCBI taxonomy): domain Eukaryota; kingdom Viridiplantae; phylum Streptophyta; class Pinopsida; order Pinales; family Pinaceae; genus Picea; species Picea engelmannii. The sequence continues at coordinate 22,190 of ML801111.1, read as the reverse complement.
CAAAAATCTTTGGGTCAGTTAACTGAAACTCCAAGCCATGCATGGTCGAGAGTTCGTCCAAAACCCTAGCTCCTTCTAGCCTATAAAAGAAGGGGTAGGGGTACTATTTGGAAGAGGAAAATCATAGCAAAGAAACTCTGCCCAATTGTCGAATCCATTTTGTCCCAACCCTTTAGCCTTTCCTCAAGCTTAAGGAGAATTCAAGAAAAGCAGTTGGAGGACAAAGAAGAGGAGGAACCCAGGATCAGGATCAAGGAGCGGTGGCCGATTTCTATCATTATTGTAAGTTGATTCATCTTGAGATTAATAAAGAGATACTTTTCCCATCCCAATGCATGAGTTTTATATGTTTTATTCGATTTATGCTTAATCTTTAACCCTCTAGTAGAAAAATAGCATGCATGCGTAGTGTTTTGTCTTGATTGTAGGATTGTCTTTGGAAGGAGCAGCAGAAGCAAGCGGATAAAGCGCAACGGAGGATCTACACCAAACATCAGTAAAAAGGTTAGTAGGTTCTTTCCATGTTTGCATGTGAAAAGGGTTTTAGGTTTGGGGTGGTAGGTTAAAAGTGATTTCTTAAGGGTCATGATCTGCATGCAAGTTTATCCCTAGCTTGTTAGTCCGTAGGGTATTATTTCCCAACAACACTAATCTAATGTAGGTTTGCTACCAGAAAAGATATAAATGTCTAATCAATTTTTATAAGCACTTTATTTTATGGCTTTTGTTACTCAAAAGGAAGATGGCGTGGACAATATGGTGTTTTGACCGACTCGAAAATTATGCAAAGATATGAAGATGCAATTTTTGCATTTCGATGAAAGCTATGCTACGAGAAGGAGAAAACATTTATCATTCCCATATGCATGATGTCCCAAAATATATTAAACTCATCAATATCAAGATTCTCAAGAAATGAGAAAAAAGGTACTGAACACCAATGCATGATTCATCGCCCCCCCTCCCCGGCCATGAGGGGGAATTTTTTTCATAATTTAAGATCAAAAAATGCCAAGAATCGTGCAATTTCGCTACTTGAAATGCAAGGATGCCCCCAATCTAATATAAAGCAAGAAATTGAATCTTTTTGTTTCAAAAATTTCACTAAAAGCAATAATGAATTTTGTTAAAACAAAGAAACCCAAACTAGTCTTTTCAATTGCATGAGGAAAGTGATCTTTCAAAACAACAAGAAAATGATAAATACCAAGAAAAATTCAACTTTCAACCGATCACCGATCCTTAACTAATCAAACACACTTAGTTATGAAATCAGAGAGTATGGTTTTGCCAAGAAAAGTCAAGAAACGAAAGTCAAGACAAAAGTGACAAGAAGAGACTTTAACATCCTAAGATTGTTCATGCATGAAAACGAAGACAAGAAAGACATCAATCAATGGTCCAAGAGACTCTTTTGAGGCACCTATACTGATCTAGGCAGTTGAAGATGCCAAAACTCAAATCCAATTTTTTGAAAAAATGAGTTCGCAGGCAAGCAATACTACATAGTAAGAGAATCACTGATTCTCACAGGTGACCCTTGAGCAGAGTGCGAGAACCTCGCACTGAAACCTAAAGGAAGAGTGCGAACTCTACCTATTCGCGCAGGCTGCAATGAAGTACAGTGAGAGAATTCCTGAACATAATCAAAATTTTGGAAAGTGAAGCAAAATGTAAAAAGGCCTCTGGACCCAGAGGGTCTATCAGGATATCCTGAAGACTGGGAGATTGATAGGATAGGAGAAATGTGAAACCAGAGAAAATGGCCATAGAAAAATACCAAAAGTCACCATGAAAATGGGATTGATCCCCATTGGAGTCGCCAATTTTTTTATTGGATAAAGCCGTAAGTGCGGACACAAACCGATCTCCCTAGATCCACCTGGATCTAGAACAAAGCAAGACAGAACATGACTCTTTCCCTATATTTTAACCATTGAATTAAATAGGAGGAAAGAACAAATAACATACCTTATTATCACTTCCTATGGTCTTTGTTGCTCCCGCTTCGCTCCAGTGCTCTCGTGCAGCCAAGACCAAGACAACACAAACCAACCAAAGTGAAGAAAGCACAATCTATTCAACAGTCAATCTATGTATATGATCAAGGAGTTATACAATAAAGTGGAATTAGCTTTATGAGAAAGGGACATGCTACTGTATCATATTAATGGAAAGTAAATATTACAACCTGAGCCTTGATGTCGCAAACTTCCTTTCGATGGCCCTTGGCTCCAACACACACACTTTCTCGCTTGCATGAAGAAGATCAACCACCTTTGATAAACTTGCTGGAGTCTCCTAGATACTGTAGCTTCAGTCCTTCACACAATTTTTTCATCAATTCTCCAATGAATCTTGTTTAACCTTCTTGCTTGAGAATTCCCTCAATATATAGGAGAGAATGAATTAGTTACTTGGATAAGAATGATCCCAAAATATTAGGGAATACAGTACTAGGATAACCATTCGAATGCCATCTCATCCTTCTAGAAGATTCCCTTCTAGAAGCATCAAGAATTCATCTTTTTCCTTGCTTTAGAAAGAGTTTGCACCCTAGCAGTTAAATATAGTGTGAACTTCTCACATCCTGTCTTAAGGCAGCCTACGAGAATCATGCATTCTCGCAGGCAAATATACTAGTAGCCTGCAAAAAGTCTTCAAAAATGAGTTTTCTGGAAGAGATGAAAATAACTTTTTCTCAGGATAAAGTTCTTATGAAGAGCCTGAGTACACCATCATCCATACATCATCATGATGACCAAAATCATGGGTAACACTTGCATGGCCACTGTGCACTCCTTGCACCAGGAATTCAGAAGAGAAACAATTGAAACTTACAGAACATCAAAGGCTCATTCATTCAGCCATGAAATACACACACATACATATAAACACATAAAAATAGATAACATACCATTAACCTAATAACTCATAGATAAGTAAATTCAGACATGTGAAGCAAATCTCCTCTATTATATTCCTTCATCTTAACATTTACAAGATTTCCAGTAGCTCTCAACTTCATCTCTCAACAACAATAATAATAACGTTCAACAACGATTACACTAATCTTAAACAAACTCATTTGGGAATAGATTTCATATATTTATACATGAGGGGCTTCTCGAGCCTTCCCTCCAAACTGTCTTAGTGATTTCTTATTGCATTCAAGCGTCCTACCACTAAATATTATTACAATAAATGAGATATTACAATATAGATATGACTCAATGCTAAATATCTGTACAATCCTATATGTATTAAAAGAAAACACATCTCTTGGAGCTCATACAATGGCTCAAGATTCAAAAACTTTATGGGGCCTTTAATTACAAAGGTTCAAAATTAAAATGATGTTCCCTCCTTGGAATCCAAACCAATTTTGAATATGTGCGTTGGATGTTGATTTTTCCTCCACTTGGCCTCATTGAATGTTGATGGAGATGCTCCTACATCATACTCCTATGGACAAAAAGATTAATGGACTCCTATCCATGAGATCCTCCATTGTCTTTCTGTGTTTCTGGATATCAGTTCCAATTATCCAAATGGCATCTTCTGGTGGATGATCTTTCCATTTAACCAGATACTCATAATAATTTTTTCTTCTAGTCTTCTTAGCAATCCTCTGGTCCAAAATATTCTCTATATTTGGATTCTCTGCTATGGGCATCTGTTTCTTCCATTGAATCTCCTTTTGATCATATGTCCCTTCTGTATCATCCATCCTGTAAGGGTATAAGTCCGCTACAATGAATATTGGAAATATTCCAATGTCTTCTGGCAATTCAATCTCATAAGAATGTGTAGCAAACTTTTTGAGGATCCTACAAGGTCCTATCTTTTTCATCTTCATCTTATTATATTTCCCTTTCGAAAATATTTCCTTCCTTAGTTGTGCTAATACTTGATCTTCGATATCAAAATTAACCTCACTTCTTCTTTGTTCTACTCAGCTCTTGTATTTTTGGTTGTTATCTTGTCGTTGTCCCTTTATATGATCATGCAACTTCTACATCTCTTCAGCAAAATATTTTTCTCCTGTAGTTTAGAATCCATAGCATCTTAAGTCTCTCAACTCTGAAATTCCTCTTGGATGCATTCCATATACTATTTGGAATGGGATTTTTCCAGTACTCCTATTTGGTGAGTAATTATATGCAAAATCTGTTTGGGGCAGAATTAATCCCACTGATTGTTATGTTTAGTGACTAAACTCCTTAACAAGTTTCCTAAGCTTCAATTCACTACCTCAGTATTTCCATATGTTTGAGGGTGATACATCGAACTGAAAGATAAATGTTTTCCCAATCTTTTCCAAACATTCCTCCAAAAGTGTCCCCCAAATTTAGTATCTCTGTCTGAGACTATACTTCTAGGAAACCCATGAAATCTCACAATCTCCTTGAAAAACAAATTCTCTATATGAGTAGCATCATTAGTTTTCTGACATGGTATAAAATGTTCAATATTTGAAAATCTTTCAACTACCACAAATATAGAATCATTTCCCCTATGGGTTCTTGGCAATCCCAAAACAAAATCCATACTTATAGCATCCCATGGCCTATCTAGAATAGACAATGGTTGATACAATCCAGTGTTCTACTGCTTTTCTTTTTCATATTGGTAGTTTATGCATATGTCCATGAATTTCTTAACATTATACCTCATACTTGGCGAATAGTATGAATAAATGAATAGTACATATGTTTTATCATGTCTGAAATGTCCAGCTAATCCTCCGCTATGTTTCTCCTTTAGCAAATTGTCCCTCATTGAGCATTTCAAGATACACAACCGATTACCTTTGAAAAATATTCCATCTTGGATTAGATACTTCATACACTAATTTTTGTCCCTTAGCAAAGGGTTCTCACATGCTTCATAAGCTTCCTTGAAATATGGATCTTCTTGATACATCTCCTTGAGGTGTTCAAATTCCAAGGTCTCCACTTGAAATTCCTGCAATATCAAACATCTCTTGCTCAAAGCATCTGCAAATTTGTTATCACTTCCACTAATATGATTAATAAAAAAAGTAAAATTATACACAAACTATACCCATTTGGCATGTCTGTGGTTCAACCTCTCTTGTCTGGTTATAAACTGCAAAGCTTGATTGCTAGTATACAAAAAAAAATCATTCGGTATAAGATAATGTCTCCACTTTTTCAAGGCTTGAATTACAACATAAAATTCCTTGTCATGTTGAATATTTCCTCTTAACATCATTCAAATTATCACTAAAATAATCAACATGCATATTATCTTGACTTAAACTACGCCAATGGCTACTCCACTTGCATCACATTTAACTTGAAAAGTCTTCTCAAAATATGGCAGAACTAAAACAAGTTTTTCTGTTATCTTTTCTTTCAACAATCCAAATCCCTTCTCAGCTTGTTCTATCCAATTAAAAGATCCATTCTCCTTCTTTATGGTATCCGGTATGGGTGCACAAATACTGTTGAAATTCCCGATGAATTTCCTATAAAAACTCACCAACCCATGAAAACTTCTTACCTCAAACACGCTTCTTGGAGAAGGCCATTCTCTTATTTCCCTCGCCTTTTATGGATCCATCTTCAAATCATTTGAAGAGATTACAAATCCCAAATATATAGGTTCTATTTTCATAAAAGCACATTTCTTCAAATTCACCAACAACTTTTCCTACTACAAAATCCTCAACACCATCTTCAAATGTCTTAAATGCTCCTCTTCAGTGTTACTAAAAACTAGAATATCATGTAAATAAAAAATCACAAACTTACCAATAAATTATTTGAGTACTTCATTCATTAATCTCATGAATGTACTTGTAGCATTCGTTAATCCAAATGGCATAACAAGCCACTCATACAATGCTTCATTTGTTTTGAATGTTGTCTTCCATTCATCTCCCTCTCTCATCCTTATCTGATGGTAAGCACTTTTCAATACTATTTTGGAAAAATAATTAGCTCCACTCAAGAAATCCATTAAATCATCCATTTTGGGTAAATGAAATCTATACCTGATGGTTATCTTGTTGATGGCTCTAGAATATGTGCACATTCTCCAACCTACACATTTCTTCAGACACAACACAATTGGTGTTGTGCATGGGTTCAAACATTCCTTGATCAAACCTTTATCCAACAACTCTTGGACTTTCTCCTTGAGCTCCCCATTCTCTTGAGGAGTCAATCTATATGTTTCTTTGTTTGGAGAAATTTCTCCTAGAATAAGGTCAATATGATGACTGATACTCCTAATGGGCAGTAAAGTGTGAGGTAACTCATCCACCACAATATCAACAAACTCATCCAATAACTCCTGAAATTGCATAGGAAAATCATTCATAGAAATGATCCAGGTGGATATCGGTGGCCACCCACCTTTTCCAACAGGCTCAAAACAATTTTCTGGCAATTTTGGTAATTTACTATTTTTGGTTTTTTTTCGAGTCCTGAACTTCTAGAGCCATTTTGAAGCCCTAAACGACGTTTTCTGGGCATCTACTGGTTGGAAATTATCATCATGATATTTTTTGTCAACAGTTGTATTCCTCAGATAGATCTTTCTAACAATGTATCATGTGCATAAAACGAAGATCGTATGCAAAAATTATGACCCCAAGAAGTTAATGTACTAACTTACCCAAACAGGGCCCACATGACTTTTGGTGCTTCATCTCCTAGGGTTAGGTTTTTGGATGTCTAGGGTTTTTGACATTCCTTTTTATTGTAAAATGATTTCAGAGCCTCATTGTAATCATATTCCTATGAATGCGAGTAGCCGTCACATCTCTTCTTAGAGATAATCTGCCACCATTCTAGCGAGTCTTTCACTCTGTATTTTTATAGTCTCTGTACATTTCTTTCATTAATAGAAATCGTGTATTACTATATCTTTGTGTTTATGGTTGCATCTCTAATACATTTATGTTATATTATTGGATATCCGTGATATCTATGTGCATTTCTTTATTATATCTCTGCTCTCATTTCATGCCAAAAATAATCCAGATTAGTTGTATCAGAGCAGGCTGCTCTTGATCATTTTTCAGTGCATTTGCCTGACGAGGTCCGAGTATAGCAAGTTGGGTATTGAGCCTGTCTCTCTTGAAGACAATCTCTCTTGCACGCCCAAGAAACCCTCCATGGTGGAAGAGAAGAAAAAAGACAGAGCAGATGATTCTATCAATCTGTTGCTTGAGCAAGCTCTCACGTGACAAAAAGATGAAACAATGGAGAATTTTTCCCACATCCTTCAATGTTTTCCAATAGAAGTAGGTCCACATTCATCAAGAGGCAACTTTGAAGGCACCTCACCTTTCAAGGTACAAGTTAATTTTTATATTCCTGTATTTGAAGGACAGATAGATAAAGAATCCCTAGACAAATGGTTAAATATGTTAAAAGGTTATTTCTCTGTTGATAAATTTTTTTCGAGAGAAAAGATCACATTCACACTCCTTAAAGCTCTCCCCCATGTAAAACATTTGTGGGAAACTTACTGGGAGCAAAGTTCCACAAAGGAGTCTGGAATATATGGGGTTGATCCCACTTGAGATTTTTTTGTGGATGCGATAAAGGAACAGTATTACCTTGTTGGCAACTATGAGGACCAATACATGAGATGGACCACACTACGACAGGAGAGGGGCCAAGTAGTTCCAGAGTTTACCAATACCTTGCATACCTTGCGCACCAAGCTGGGTATCAAAGACTTTGAATGACATTTGGTTCTGAAATATCGTGGGGCTCTACATAGATACATCCAAACTGAAATGGATTTTCTGAACATCTCATCACTCGATGCTGCTTATCAATATGTTGTTAAAATAGAGTAGAAATTTAAACACCAGAACAAATGGGAGTTCAGTTCCACAAATCCGCAACAACCAAAGTATGACAAAGAAGGCCCTAACAAATAGTCTCTTGAAAACCAGTCCAACCCACATGAAAAGAAGGGTCACAGGAAGACAAATAAGGACGCCAGAAAATGGTGCGATTTCAACAAAATCCCCTCGCATAACACCGAGGAATGTTTCTCAAAACAATCATTGGTGGCTGAGATCAAAGACAAGGAGCCAAACCCTGATTTAGAATCTGATTCTGAAAATAATGGTAAAAGACAAATCATTGACACAGACCCCACTGCTATTGTCATGACTGCAACAATTCAACTAGAAGAACCAACAGATCCTGAAGAGGGGGAGCACATTTTTCATTCACAGATGTGGGTGAAGGGGACCCCGCTGCATTTAATTGTTGATAGCGGAAGCCAAAAGAACTTCATCTCAACAGAGGTCATAAAACAATTAGTATTTTCGACAACACCACACCCGCAACCATACAACATTGGGTGGCTTCGCCAGGGACGACATCTTCATGTCAGCCAACAGTGTTGATTATCATACGACAACCAACCCTTCAAGTATGAGGTATTATGTGATGTTTCCCCACTGGATGTCTGTGATGTTATCTTGGGCCAACCATATATGTGGAAGTGCCATGTTGCTTATGAGTCTCGACCCCTCAATGTCATTATTTCTCTAGGGGGTCATCTATACAGAATACAAGAGGTAGTTATGACTATTGTTCCACCTAAACAGTTCTGCAAGGTAGTATCTCATACTACAAAATTCAGCTTCTTCACAATCTGTTCAAAAGGTGAACAAAAGGATACTGCAACCACTATAGCCTCGGCCCAAGCACCTTCTTTCCAACATAAGCAAGTGGACAAGATTGCAACAAAGTGTAAATATTCCTTCTGCACACAGGCATCTCATGCAGCCAAACTGGTTAAAAAAGTCCAACCCTTCTAGCCACATGTTCGTGACAACCTTCAACAAGCTAAGCAACGCAACTTCTCCAATAAGGAAAGCAGCTCATTAAAATGCAGATTTAGTAAATGCTTTTCCCTCTCCCCCGGGAACGCAACACAATGGATACCATTGCTTCCTATGGAGGGAGGATTGATCCAAGTGGATATGGGTGGCCAACCACCATTTCCAACTGGCTCAAAACATTTTTCTGGCAATTTTGGTAATTTACTACTTTTGGCAGTTTTTCGGGTCCTAAACTTTCAGAGCCATTTTGAGGCCCTAAACAACGTTTTCTAGGAATTTATCGATTGGCAAATATTATCATGATGTTTTTTGTCAACAATTGTAGTCCTCAGATAGATATTTCTAATGATGTATCATGTGCGTCAAATGAATATTGTATGCAAAAGTTACAACCCCGGGAAGTTGATGTACTAACTTACCCAAACGATGCCCATGTGACTTTTGGCGCTTCATCTCTTAGGGTTAAGTTTTTTGGATGTCTAGGGTTTTTGAAATTCATGTTTATTGTAAAAATGATTTTAAAGCCTCATTGTAATCATCTTCCTGCAAATGCAAGTAGCCGTCACATCTCTTCTCAGAGATAAGCTCCCAACATTCTAGTGAGTCTTTCACTCTGTATTTTTATAGTCTTTGTACATTTATTTCATTAATAGAAATCATGTATTACAGTATCTCTATGTTTATGGTTTCATATCTGATACATTTATGTTATATTATTGTATATCTGTGATATCTCTATGCATTTCTTTATTATATTTCCACTCTCGTTTCGTACCAAAAATAATCTTGATCAAGAAGTGCTTGTAAGGATGAATTTCGGCCTACCTACAACAACAAGCTTCATTTCCTGGTCCTTCTTAATTTCTTTCAAGATTTTATTCCCACTCATGAGAAGTATACTAGGAATAACTTCTTCTTTGACTACTTTATCTTCTATTGGAAACAACATATGCTTACTCCCATTCTTCTCAAGGGTATAAGTGTTCTTCCTCCCATCATGTATGACATTCCTGTCATATTTCCATGGTCTTCCCAACAAAACATGACAAACATCCATAGGTATAACATCACAAATAACTTCATCCATATAACCACCTATTTTAAACTCAACTTTGCATTGTCAACTTACCATGACTTGATTTCCTTTCTGCAACCATGACACCTTGTATAGATTCAGATGTGCAGTCATCCCCAACTTCATATTTTCCACCATCTCTATGGATACCAAGTTATCAGTTCTCCCATTGTCTATAATCACCATGCATACCCTATCTCTGGTCTTATGATGTAGGAGCCTCTCTCCACGTCAACCATCCAGCCAGCCAGCCCACGTCAGCACATGCATTCAATAGGAAGAGGCACAACCTCATTTCAAATTTGAAATTGAATGTAATTAATGTTGTAGGTTGTTGAGCCATGGATCCATGCCTTTGCGTAGGCATTAGAGTAGATAGCCTTGAATGTTTGTAAGGATGAGATCTAGATCCAATTCTGGACTAGACAACCCATTCAATGTAATTGAATAGGGTAGGTGAGATTGGAGGGAAGAGCTCAAAGAGCCCCCTCATGTAAAATATCGAGAGATCTTCTTTGTATTAGGAGAGAGATCAGAGAAGAAGAGAGAGTTGAGAAGGAGCCAAGACTCTATTAAAGTTCATGCTCAGAACACCCTTGTAAAAAGAGGCATTTTTATTAATACAAACCAGAGCAGTTTTTCCTGCATATTGTCTGTGTTGTGTGAATGTATTTGTGTGTTATTTATATGTTGTATATGTATGTTAGGTATGCATTTGCAGGGGTTTTTTTGATTTCAGGGTTACAAGTCTTTGAGGTTTCACACCAGGAGGGTGTGATAGAACACTGCGGGTTCTGTGAGCCATGCATAGGGATGCATTTCTGAATTCTACGGGTTCAGACAAAGGCATGCCAGGAGGGTACAGTAGCTGAAATCATCAACTCAGAGGAAGACCTCATGGTTTCCAAACACCTTGGAGGTAGGGATGTGTAGGGAAGACATAGTTGCAGACATAATTTTCTGAGGAGTTCAGTAAAGCTCTGCGAAGTGGGGCATTGAGCAGGTGCAAGAGTGCATAGAAGAACTTTGTTGTGAGTTCAGAAGAAGACATGATCTCTGAGGAGTTCTGTATAGCTCTACCAAGAAGGAATTGAGCACAGGCATAGAGTGTTGAGGAAGAACTTTGTCGTGAGTTCAACAGAAGTCAAAATCAATCAGGATTCTAGACACTCTACCAGGAGGACATGGAATAGGTGCCAGAGAGAACAGCAAGAACTGTTTGAGTCCAGGATTTGGAGAAGATTCCAAGGAGAAGGATCTTCATAGGGTTGTTGAACACCCTACAGACTCAACAAGATATTGCTTGAGTTAAGGAGTGCTAGGAGGGCATCAGATTCTCCATCTGAAGGAGAAAGGGTAAAAGGACTGAGTTCCTTACGACTCTGAGTAATAGGAAAGCTCAGGAGGGAGAGCATTTTTATGCACATAGGCGAGGGACTCAAAATCAGAGAGTTTGCTGAGGAAAGAGAGAAAAGATTGAGGCCTTCCGAGCCTGGGAAGAAAGCGCAGAATCTCAGGAGGGGCACAACAGCCATCGGATCAAGCCGAGGAAGAGATCTGGACTGTTGGTTTTCCACTTCTGAGCCTGGGAAGAAAGCGCATAATCTCAGGAGGGGCACAGTAGTCGTCGGATCAAGCTGAGGAAGAGATCTGGACTGTTGGTTTTCCACATCCAAAAGTAGCAGTAGGAGAGTGCACAGAGCAGAGAAGATTGTGAGTTGTTAGATCTCGCTAAGATAGTCGGCATCCATTAGATATATTAGGAGATGCATGAGGGTTAATCCTTCATGAACAACAGAGGCGAAAGTCCCGAAGGAGGAGTTGAGCTATTGGGATTTTGGACTTTGGGATTTCAAAGGTCTCGAGGACAAGAGATCGGGACACTCCATGGTGAAAGTCCCGAAATAGTGAAAGGATCAGAGATATCCATTGGAAGGAGGATGCATGTCGCGAAATCACCCACTTCGGGGATTCAGACACCGGGAAACTCAGAGAGAAGAGTTCTTTTCAACTTCGCACCTGGCGAAGTCCCGAAACGATCTAGGTAGTTCATCCATTGGGGACATGTGGCAGAGATCGAGAGTCCATTGGTATTTCGTATACTGGGGATTCAAGTTGATAGAGGATTTGTGTCACTAGGGGTTGCATGTCGTCAAATTGTGAAATGACGAGGATCATCCATTTGATGGAGGACACGTGGTAGCAATCTAGGATTTTGGGGAAAATCTCGAAAGGAAGAGTCCATCGGGATTTCGAAAATCGAGAATTTGGGAGTCCTGTTGACAAGAGGTCGGGCTCTCGTACTAATAAGTCCTGAAGGGAATAAGACTGCGGTCTTATGAGAAGTGGTCATACGGGCCAAGGCATAGCCCAGGGGGCTAATTGTTGATCGAAGCCTTTTCGACATTTCGGCATTTCAAAGATCGGAAGGTCGAGGAGTCAAGGACTCAAGAGATCAGGACACTGAGGGTTCCGAAACCCAAAATTCCATTTTGGGAAAAAGTTCACGGTCTTGTACAGTGATCGTGAGGGTAAAAAAGAAGGACCTGTGGATCAAAAATTGAGATTCTAGCAAGGAATCAACATAGCTAATTTGGCTAGGGGAAGTGATTGAACGATCCTGTGAGCGGAGTTCAGCCCGAGGGTCAGAAGGGGTCTGCGTCAATTTTTTAGTATCAGAGCTCGACTCTGTTTGTACATTACATATAGAGGAAGCAGGAAGAGAAGGAGAATACTATGGTACAAGTCATTTTGGTATCAGAGGTATCTTGCAGGAACAGGCAGAGAGAAGGCAAAGGAAGACAGAGTGTTGGAGACTTTATGATGGTTGTTTGCGGATAGGAAACAATCAAGAAGACGGTCAGGAGGACTGTAGGAGAAGATGAAGCACTCACAGTTGTATAGTGACAGTAGCAGGTTTGCCAGGAGGGCAGACAGGAACAACAAAATGGATACTAAATACTATACGAGTGCTAGAAGGAAAGACCCAGTGCTGATGAGAAAAGCTGAAATAGATGAAGAGCTTGCTGATATAAGGGAAGAAATGGAAAATCTTTCATTTCAGATGCAGCAAAATGCTAAGTTGAGATGGGTATATGAATGGCCCATGAGAGACGAAAGGAAAATGGCTAGTCAAGGAGTTGACGGCTAGAAGATATCATAGGTTGTTAATAGGATGGTTGAGGCATGCTGAAAACCTCGATGGACCAGAGGAAGTGGTTCAGGTATGTGAACTAGAGACTGGGAGAAACCTCGATAGTGAGAATGAATTGGGATTAGCTGAAGATCTCAAGGATTGTCAAGAAGACAGTCAAGAAATTCCCAATTGCCAGGAGGGCAAAGAGTTGAGGTCGCTGCGGGATCTCACAGACTGTCATGAGGACAACCAAGGAATTTCACATTGCTAGGAGGGCAATGAAACGAGGTCACTATGGGATCTCATGGACTGCCAGGAGGGCAGCAGGAAAATCCCAATTTTCCGGGTGGGCATGGGAACATAAATGAGGCTATCTGAGAGTCTCATGGACTCAGAGGTGAGTTCGAATCAGCCTAAGGAGCTGAAAGAGAAGGTGAGCTCAGAGAAGAGTTTGAATTAGCCAGAGCAGCTGACAGACAAGGAAGATCGGAGAAATCTTCTAATGATTGGAGGAATTCAGACATTCCTACCACATAGCCCAGAGGAGGCAGAAATTTGTGTTGCAGATGAAGCAGCAACAACAAGAGAAACACAACTAGCTTTGACTGTCATCAAAGAAGAATTGGAGTAGGTGTTAGAAGCTTCCCAAACAGAAGAAGATGAGAATTCTGAAGAGTGTCTCAATACTTTTAGCAAGGAAGATGAAAAGACTACAACGTTGAAGCTTGCAGAAGTAGAAGAAGAAGAAGTAGAAAACATGAGCTTTGTTGATTTGTGTGAACAGATTGAAGCCCTAGAGAGAAGGGTGATAGTGTAGAGCTTTCACATCCAACAAGTGAGGTTGGAAGTAGATGAAGGAGATGACATGGGAGATCATGATGATCTGCCCATCTGGAGAAAGAAAATGCAGCTAAGGAGACTGCATGAACAGAGCCAACAACTGGAGTAGCTAGACGAAGTGATCAAGAAGACCAAGAGGCTGATGGTAGAGTCAGCAGAGACTGCCAACAAGGAGAAGCTGGGCAGAAAAGCAACAGCAGCAACAGTGCAGTAGAAGCACCAGCAGCAGGGAGATGGAGCAGATGAACAACTCCATAAATTTGTTTGGGATCCAGGAGGATTTCAATAGCTGAGATGGGAAGATCATGAGCAGGAGATCATGAATTTTGCAGCTGAGGAGTATGATGCAGGAGCATATCTCCATGTTAGCCAGCCAGCCAGCAAGCCCACGTCAGTGCACACATTTAATGGGAAGAGGTGTAGCCTCATTTCAAATTTTAAATTGAATGTAATTAATGTTGTAGGTTGTCGAGCCATGGAGTCGTGCCTTTGCGTAGGCAATAGAGTAGATAACCTTGAATGTTTGTAAGACTGAGATCTAGATCCGATTCTGGACTAGACAACCCATTCAATGTAATTGAATAGGGTAGGTGAGATTGGAGGGAAGAGCTCAAAGATCCCCCTCATGTAAAATATCGAGAGATCTTCTTTGTATTAGGAGAGAGAACAGAGAAGCAGAGAGAGTTGGGAAGGAGCCGAGACTCTATTAAAGTTTGTGCTCAAAACACCCTTGTAAAAAGAGGCATTTTTATTAATACAAACCAGAGCAGTTTTTCCTACATATTGTCTGTGTTGTGTGAATGTATTTGTGTGTTCTTTATATGTTGTAGATGTATGTTAGGTATGCATTTGCAGGGGTTTTTTTGATTTCAAGGTTATAGGTCTTTGAGTCTTCACACGAGGAGGGTGTGACAGAACACTGTGGGTTCTGTAAGTCGTGCATAGGGATGCATTTTTGAATTCTGCGGGCTTAGACAAAGGCGTGCCAGGAGGGCACAGTAGCTAAAATCATCAACTCAGAGGAAGACCTCAAGATTGTTGAACAGCTTGGAGGTAGGGTTGTGTAGGGAAGACATAGTTGTAGACAGAATTCTCTAAGGAGTTATGTAAAGCTCTGCCAAGTGGGCATTGAGCAGGTGCAAGAGTGCATAGAATAACTCTGTTGTGAGTTCAGAAGAAGACATGATCTCTAAGGAGTTTTGTACAACTCTACCAGGAGGGCATTGAACACAGGCACATAGTGTCGAGGAAGAACTCTGCTATGAGTTCAATAGAAGTTAGAATCACTGAGGATTATAGACACTCTACTAGGAGGGCATGGAGTAGGTGCCAAAGAGCACAGGAAGAACTCTTTGAGTCCAGGATTTGGAGAAGAGTCCAAGGAGAAGGATCTTCAGAGGGTTGTTGAATACCCTGCAAACTCAGTAAGAGATTTCTTGAGTTAAGGACTGCCAGGAGGGCATCAGATTCTCCATCTGAAGGAGAAAGGGTAAAAGGACTGAGTTCCTTACGACTCTAAGTAATAGGAAAGCTCGAGAGGTAGAGCATTTTTATGCACACAGGCAAGGGACAATAAATCAGAGAGTTCGCTGAGGAAAGAGAGCAAAGGTTGAGGCCTTTGGCTTTTGGAAATTCTTCCAAGCCTGGGAAGAAAGTGCAGAAGCTCAAGAGGGGTACAACAACCATCAGATCAGGCTGAGGAAGAGATCTGGACCATTGGTTTTCCACATCCAGAAGTAGCAGCAAGAGAGTGCAGAGAGTGGAGAAGATCGTGAGCCATCATATCTCGCTCAGATAGCCGATAACCATTGGATCTATCAGGAGATTCATGAGGGTTAAGCCTTCGTGAAAAGTAGAGGCGAAAGTCCTGAAGGAGGAGTTGAGCTATCGAAGTTTTGGACTTCAGGATTTTGGAGGTCTCGAGGACAAGAGATCGGGACACTCCATGGTGAAATTCCCAAAATAGCGAAAGGATTGCATCCGTTTGTTGGAAGGAGGACGCATGTTGTAAAATCACCCACTTCGAGGATTCAGACATCGGGAAACTTAGAGAGAAGAGTTTTTTTTGACTTCGCACCTGGCGAAGTCCTGAAATGATCTAAGCCATCCATACGTTGGGGACACGTGGCAGAGATTGAGAGTCCATCGGTATTTTGGATACTAGGGATTCAAGTTGACAGAGGATTTGTGTCACTGGGGGTCACAAGTTGTGAAATCCTGAAACGATGAGGACCGTCCATCTGAGGGAGGACACGTGGCAGCAATCTAGGATTTTGGGGAAAATATCGAAAGGAAGAGTCCATCGAGATTTCAGAAATCAGGAATTCAGGAGTCTTGTTGACAAGAGGTCAGGCTCTCGTACTGATAAGTCCCAAAGGGAATAAGACTGCGGTCTTATGAGAAGTGGTCATATGGGCCAAGTCATAGCCCAGGGGGCTAACTGTTGATCGAAGCCTTTTCAGCATTTCGGCATTTCGAAGATCGGAAGGTCGAGGAGTCAAGGACTCAAGAGATCGGGACACTGAGGGTTCCGAAACTTGAAATTCCATTTCGGGAAAAAGTTCATGGTCTTGTACAGTGACCGTGAGGGTAAAAAACAAGGACTTGTGGATCGGAAATTGAGATTCCAATAGGGAATCAAAAGAGCTAATTCGTCTTGGGGAAGTGATTGAATGATCCTATAAGCATACTTCGGCCCGAGAGTCAGAAGGGGTCTGTGTCATCTTACAATAAGTTATGAACAAATTGTTCCTCTAGACTGGTTCTTGTACTTCTTTTTATGGCTTCACAAGAACTTTCCTCGTCATGAGGGATCTTCCTAATTCCGCTTCTACCTTCATCTCTTTCTCCACATTACTCATATGTGCTTCAGAAATGTGAGCTTCTCCAACTCCTGCATTCTTCTTCTCAAGACATTCCCAAGACATGTGCCATGTTTTTCCATAGGTAGAACACTTCACTTCTCCTCCTATGCTTCTTCCTCCACCCATGGGAAAATGATTTCTTCCTCCATAGTATCCTCCTCTAAAAGTTCCTCCTCTCTCTGTCTGACTGTGATATCTTCCAGCTTCTCCTCTAGGTTTCTTGAACTTTTCTCTAGTGGTTCCTCTTCCTCTATTAGGAATTTTTCCTTTGTTCCTTTGACTTTGTTCCTGGCCAACTTTTCCTCTACTTTCAGGGCCACCTGATAATCATCTTCCACAATTCTCATTTTCATCATGCTAATCTCATCTTGGATCTCATACCTTAATCCATTAATGTACTGAGAAACGTTTTTTTCATCATTATCTCTATGTCCTCCTCTTATATTCAACTTGTAAAATTCTTTATTATACTCTATCACTGACAAACCTTTATGTCTCATATTATGAAACTTCCTGAATAGATTCAATTGATAATACTTGGGTATGAAATTATCCTTCAACTTATCTACCATTCTATCCCAATTATTAATTTTAGACTTACATTTTCTCCTTTTGTCATCTTGCAACTCGTCCCACCATAAGGATGCATGTCCTTTCAATCTGGTCACTTCATGCTTTACCTTCCTCTGATCATCAATCTCATAGTCAAAGTACTTATCTAAATAACTTATCTAGTCAAGCATTTCTTCCATGTTTAAATTACCTTCATACATAAGAACCTCCATCTTTACTCTGGTTCCCATCTTGACAACAACTCTCAGCAATTGCTCCTATGCTTCTTGTTCTCCTACAACGTTTTCTACTGCTACATATCCTCTTTTAGTTTCACTGATGTCACCAGCTTCAGGTGCTCTTCTCTGTGTTGTCTCCATGGCATTCAACCTTGCATGAATTTTTCTCATTCTTCTTCCATGGCTGCATTAGCCACTGGTATCTCTTTGCATCTTCTTGGAGGCATGATTCTAAATATCCCTTTCCTTACATAGCTTATTTCCTGTCCTGATACCACTTGATGAAAACCCCCACCACTCCTAGGGGATCGCACGACCTCCTAGTCTAAGGATCATTCAAACTAAGGAGCTGAATTAGCTCTCGGGCCCTTTCCGAGCCCTCGAAATTCTTTACCACAGGCCTTTCCTTTTTTTCCCGTGTGCAAACTTTCCTTCGCGAGGGTCTTATCACTCAAACATAGAAATCCACGTGACCTCAGGCTAAAACCATAGGCTAATCTCTTTAATATGTATGAACTTTGCCACTTTAGAGATCTGGGCTTTGAAAATTCGAAAAACAACACACGACAATCCTACCAAACACCGAATTCGCGAATAGTTGAACAAAGGTAGGGATCACCGAATTCACGAATAACTGAACAAAGGCAGGGATCAATGGTTCATAGAGATTCCAGGACTCCAAACTTCATGAATATTCCCCATTCAAATGTCCAACACCTCTAAATGCATGAACTCTGAATCTTATGGATCAAATGGATGCCGTTCGCTTTAGATGAACGGTCTACACTTACTCCATGCTATGGGATTCAGAGCTTTTCATGACACATTACTCCAATTCCTTCGAATGATGAACTAGCAAAGGGCTTGGATCCACGTTCCACGTGTCCCTCTCTTTTTGTGGTCGAGATCTACCTTGACCTTTGGGAGTTATTGAGCCTTAACAAATTTTTCCCCAAATTTTCCAAAGCATCGAACTCTAAACTTCCACGATCTATCGACACATACACCAAACGCCAACGATCAAGATCTACTCTGGGTTTCAAATCTTCAATAATTCAACTCACTCTTGCAACAATACTTCAAATTATTCGTATATGCAAAGTTCAAACAACACTCTATCTACAGAAATGTGTACTTGGAACCGACAACAAAGATGCGCTCCGGCTTCAGGACTTTTGTCTCCTCCACAACAAACAACTAAAAAATTCCAGACTAGCGAAGTATAAAGGAATTAATAGGTAGACGGTTGTGCTACTCCCTCAGATATGATAGCTAGAAAATATCTAACTCCTCCTTGAGCAGATCTCATCCACTCAACCTCATAATGAAAATGACTCTTCCTCCAAATACTTTTACTCGCTATTTCTCTTGATATTTGTCACTCTAAGCGAATTGAAACTCTATGCACTCCTTGTGCTCACCTTCCTTGGAGCTTAAATATTTATGAAAACCTTCCATGCATTCCTTGCGCTTGTTCTCTTTGGAACCTTTCAACACTTCACTAAGTGTTGGCCCTGTGAACACCTTGCAAGGGATCGACCTTCTGTTTTTTTATACTTAGACGAGTATATGTGAACTCCTTGTACTCACTCTACACAAATCACACTATATCTCCTAAGCTATGTAGTCTGTAATCGAATCTGCCTTCGCACTCCTTGCGTGGGCACTGTGCACTCCTTGCACCAGGCATTCAGAAGAAAAACAATTGAAACTTACAAAACATCAAAGGTTCATTCATTCAACCATGAAATACACACACAGGCATACAAACACATAAAAATAGATAACATAACATTACCCAAATAACTCTGAGATAAGAAAACTCATATATGTGAAGCAAATCTCCTCTATTATATTCCTTCAGCTTAACATTTACAAGAGTTCCAATAGCCCTCAACTTCTTCTCTCAACAAAAATAATAATAAAGTTCAGCAACAATTACACTAATCTTCAACAACCTCATTTGGGAATAGATTACATATATTTATACACGATGGTCTTCTTCAGCCTTCCCTCTAGACTGTATTAGTGCTTTCTTATCGCATTTAAGCATCCTACCACTAAAGCTTATTACAATAAATGAGATATTACAATCTAGATATGAGTCGACGCCCAAGATATATGAAATCCTATATGTATTAAAATCAAATACATCTCTTAGAGATCATGCAATGTCTCAAGCTTCAAAAACTTTAAGGGTCCTTTAATTACAAAGGTTCAAAATTAAAATAACGCCCCCTCCTTGGAATCCAATCCAATTTTGAATACACACGTTGGATGTTGAGTTGTCCTCCACTTGGTCTCATTGAATGTTGATGGTGATTCTCCTGCATTAGGGGCATTCAACGCAATGGATACCATTGCTTCCTATGGGGGGAGGATTGATCCAGGTGGATATTGGTGGCCACCCACCTATTCCAATTGGCTCATCTTGTCAGTTTTTAGTTCAACATGTCCTTCTGTAATTCTTTGTAATTGTGAGTTGTGCACTTCTGGGGCTATCTGAATCCCTACACAGTTTCCAGGTGGATATTGGTGGTCACCCACCTAATCCAACTGGCTTATTTTGGAAACTTTTATGTCAGTGCATCTTTATGTATTTATGGCGCTGTTTTGGGGCCCTAAACGATGTTTTTTGGGCTTGCCACAATGAAATTGTAGACCTAGTCATAGTTTGATGGCATAATGTGCAGTTCTAAAAAATAAATTTCCAACGGCCTATCACACACCTAAAACGAAGATCATATGCAAAAGTTATGACCTCGGGAAGTTGAGGTACCAACTTACCCATCGGGGCCCACATAACATTTGGCATTTCATCTCCTAGGGTTAGGTTTTTGGATGTCTAGGGTTTTGGAATTCATGAATAATGTTAAAAAGGCCCCTGGAGCCTCATTGTAATCATTCTTCTCAGACGAATGTGCATAACAACAACATCTCTTCTCAGAGATAGCTACCACCATTCGAACAAGTTGTTTTCAGTTATGTCATTTTACGGTTTCAACCTATTTTGTTTATTCAATAGAAGTTATTGTTCACTGGATATCTGTTGTTGTTCTCCATATCTCTGTGTTATTGTATTCAATCTATTATTCATTTTGTCCCGCTCATAAATCTGGATCATTAAATCTGTCTCATAATAATTTTTAGTGATATGTATATCTTTATTATCATATTGAAGTAAATGAATTTCTTCTTGAAATTCAGTATAATCCTCCTCCACAAAATGTTCAATTAAGTTATTATCATTGTTGTTTTTGACAGAGGTCTAAGAGGTCGTTCTTCATTCCTTCTTTCTCTTCAAAAAATCTGTGGATTGAATGGTCTTATAAAATTATTAGGATTTCTAGGACCTTCTTCACGAGGAGATTTATTTGGAGTATTTCCTTCAACTTCAAGTCTAGACAATTATTTGACAAATTCCTTATGAGTCTAGAAATTTATTCAATTTTAGCATCTTGATATTCTTTATTAGAGCCTAAGGGACCAACTTCATCCTTTGATTTATTTTTCTCTTTATCAATTTGATTTGTTCTTAGATTAAATTTTCCTAAGACAATTGTTCTTCCCTCAATGTCTATTGCATCATCTTTCATTATCAAGAGGGTTGTAGATCTTATTTCTCTCAACATCATAGAAAAATCAACCTCAAAGGCTCCAAGATATGTAACCTTTGCTGCTACTTGGGATGTTTTTTATCCATAGGAATTTTATTATAGAGTTTCTTAAATTTTTTATTAAATTCAACTACAGTTTCAGTAGCCTTATTCTTGAGTGATCCAAATTATGTTAGATAGTAAACATGATCTCTCTTTTCTCCCCATTTCCTCATAAAAATTGATTCAAGAACATGCCAAGTGTTGATAGTGGCATGGGGTAATCCTCTACACCATATCCTCACATATACTTCAAGGTTTTGGACAAAGAGTCTCATGAACACAACATCAAGTTCCACAAAAAAGTTATCTGTGAAATATTGGAAGGAAAACACATGTTCTACAATAATTATACTCTTTTCCCCATCATATTTTGGTAGCAACTTAAGGTAATTCTCTAGAAGGTCATGAGTATTCTAGGGAATATTTAAAGGACCATGGATTTATTGGTGGTGGAGATGGTGGTTGATTTCCCCAACCCCTGCCTCCTTCTAGTCCAGAATAAGCACTTGCTAAATGAAACAGGCCTAGAGGGGAATTATGAGAATCAATTAAAGGATGATTTGGAATTTGTACAGTAGAGTGGAATTCTGGAGGTGTATCATATTATATACTAGATTTATCTATTCCATAATTAGAAGGAGTAAAAAGATCTAGATTAGGGTTACCCATAGAAGATGACATACGTCTTTATTTGATATTTTCAAGGAAAACAAATTCTTTGGATCTTATAGAGTTGGGATGCTTGTAGGATTAGGGTTCCTTCTGGTTGTCTTCTTTACCTTTGAGGATGCCAAATTTTCCTCTATAGAATCTCCAAGTGAACAATGAACAACCTTTTATCTGAATCTTGGTCACCATCAAGAATTAGTACTAAATTTGTCATCTCCCAAGGAAAAAAAACTTCAAATTTTCATCCCCGACAAAAGTGCCATTTAAGGATGTTAGTCCTTGAGATGTTTCAGGTTTTCAATGGAATTATG
>ML801110.1:276382-290589 GCA_009831015.1 Picea engelmannii | reverse complement strand
CTTACAATATTTGTACTTTTGCTTGCAGGTTATTAGCGATATAGAGAGACATCATGGAGAAAACGCATATATTACTCATTTAGCTGTAGACGTTGGTGAGATGCCTAGAGTACAAAGCCATATCTACTATAAGTTCGTTTTGTAATATTTTCTGAATAATGCCGCTCTGATATTTTTATAATAAAAGCTCGTGATGTTGTAAAAAAATGGAATGCTATTTTATATCAAAATCTCCTGATGTTGGAAAAATTTAAATTTTCGTTTGAGACGGCGGGATTGTCGTGTTCTCATGGTTTTAGACGAGAACCAGGAATAACGATTCCTTAATTATCCATTGGAACGCTATATGGAAGTCTAAGATCACATTAAAATGAAAGAAGACAAGTACTTATAAGCAAAGGGTGACATATAAATGCCCATACGTGTTTATTTTTTCAATCATATTAATATTTTGGCCTGCATAAAATATAGAACTGTCACAAAACAATTGTGAGGTGTTATCCGTTGCATTATGATCTTCACGACGTATATCGATATCGAGCGTCAAACTGAGCTTCTTAATTTCACCAGACCCTTCGGGATCATACATGCAAGAATATTAGCAAATAGTACGTAATAAACACTAAACAATATGCAACAATCACATAACCAGAATTTAAGAACTTATGCTTAGACCAATGCTTATATGGCTTAATATCGGGAGTGGGGAACAATCTTTTCTCTCTCTGGAGTTACTTTTCCTCTATATTTTCTGCCGATACAGTTTTAAATTTCTAGTTGATCTAGAAGTTTGATTTATTTTCAAAGTATTTGGGTTGGTTTAAAATGAGGCAAAACCTCTAAGGTAAGGATCTGAAATGCATAGAACTTTCATTCATACCAAACTTAAAATACCCCTGAAAATCTAACCGAATTCAAATCTAGAAAATTACTCCCTCAATATCCATCCATAAGATCCCAAGCAAATTAATCATGAAAATCCAAACAATCCTAAAACTAGTGACGACTTCAGTACAAGTCCCTAAAATACACATGAAGTTTTAATATCAATGATATGATCCACTTACATGCAAGTACAAGTAAAAGTAAAAAAAAATTGACACGTACACCTTGAAACACGGAAGCAACATTTGACCAAATTTTGTCATAATTTAGTCATGTCAACTTGAAAATGAAAAAAACATGTTGGCACTTATTTCTTTGTGCCCTAAAAATCAATGGTAATTAGTGAAATTACACACCCCCAAGTGAACAACACTTTTAAAACAGAAACATATTTTAGCTATACTGGTAAGTGTAACCCCAAGTGAGAAACACGTTAAAAAAAAACAACAGATTTTAGCTATAATGGTAAGTGTAGCATCATTGTCAATAGATGTACGCCTTTCTGCGTAGTAACACATGGTCGGTTATTTCTCGGTATCCTAAAACAAATCAATGGATATTAGTCCAATTACACAATCCCAAGTGAGCAACAAGTTTAAATACATTGTTTACTTGAAGTGAATTTTAACCACAAATGTAAGTAGATTGGTACCATTTTTTGGTTCTTCACATTTGTTTCAACTAATTTTGATACTATGGATGTCTATAATGGTTATGCCTACTGTGGTTCATAATAATATTTATAACATTCCAAAGAAAACATGGCTATTGTTATGCCTACTGTTATGTGTACGGTTATGCCTACTATGCCAAAGCTATGGTTTTGAAAAGTTGACTTATCATCTAGGCCTATTTTGTGTGCATTCCTTTCACCAGTTTTCCTCCTAAGGTTAGCATTTTTAAACCATAAGGTTTTTTATTAGAAAAAATAATGGATAAATGAAACGTTTGATTTCTCGGAGGTTACAAAATGTTTGGTGTTTCATATTTTTGTAATATTTTCCAAATTCACCTATTAATAAACTAAGCTCTAGAGGTAAGCCACGAGGTCGAGGTAATGTTTTACAAATGGTTGTGTGACAGAGCTCACTCTACGAGATTTCAGAAGTGGATAAAGATGTTGATGAAGACTTTACGAGGTAGAGACTATAGGAAGTTGACTTAATATATTGCAATATTGATGATATGTCTGATATTTTCATCAAGCCTCTTCGAAAGGAAAAAATTGAAATATGTAGAAATTAGTTAGGAATCGAAGAGAATTCATTTCTCCATTAAGGGTGAGTGTTAGGAAAAACAATCGATAAATGAAACGCTTGGTTTCCCATAGCTTACAAAACACTCGGTGTTTCATATTTCTATAATGTTTTCCAAATTCATCTAGTAATAAACTAAGTCCAAGTGGTAAATTGGGGGAATGAGCAATTCATCTCACACATTTGTCTCATTTGTTTATGTTTCTAATTTTTTTCGTCTTAGAATTTTTGGCATTATGAGAAAATGCACTTTCAATGTCTTGTAATGGTATTTTTACCAATGAACATACATAACTTTTTTTATTATCAATAAGATACCACCATTATAACCACTTTGTATTATTATGTAAATTGCATTTTTATTCATCATTTGAATCATTAATATATTATAGTTTTTAGTGTAATACCTAGTTTTCAATATTGTATTAGCTCTCTTTAGAATATTGTTTTTTTCATTCATTCTTAATACAATCTGAATCAATGGTATCAAGGAAATCTTCTCTTTATTGTTTTTCTATTCATTTCCCCAACAAGGAACTAGGGTACTAGGAGTTGGCCCTTATAGTAATTGAGTGTGACAAAGATCTCCCTCTTCAAACCAAGTTCCCCCCATGATGTATGAAATAAAAGGGATCACTAAGAAGGGGATCCTACAAGTTTTTTATCAAGAAATCACTTGATAGAAAAAACATTAAGATAATAGACCATTTCACCTAGATCATTTGGCCACTATCAATAGTGGCAAAGGAACTTTCAATGAACACTCATTTTAAATGCATGACAACATTCAAAGTATAAGTTAATTTTGGCATCCTTTTGTTTGACTTGGAAAGATAGATGTATAAGATTTAAAGAAATGGTTAGAGATATACTAAAGGATCTTTTTTTTGTTTACCATTTTTCCAACAATGAGACGATTAGATTCTCACTCTTAAAGTCCCTTTCCCATGTTAAATATTGGTTCACACCTACCATGTGAAACATGTCGGTGATTATTTTGAAATGTATGTGACAAAAACTACTTGAGGGGGTTTGGGAAATGCTCGCAAGGCGGAGTATTTACTTGTTGGAAACTACAAAGACTAGTGCATGAGAAGGACAACATTGTGCCAAGGGAAATACAAAATTGTATTGGAGTATACCAACATCTTTCATACTTTGCATCCAAAATTGCATATTAAAGACTTTGTGTTAGGTAGATAGAGAGGTAGTGGGGGGCCGCGAGAGCCCATAGTGATAATAATGGAGGTCATTCAATGTAAGGTGGACTAGGTCCACTATAGTATTAAATAATGCCCACTATGGTAGTTAGATATAATAAATGTAAGAGGACTTACTAGAAGGTTATACTTCTAGAAGAATCATCCTCTAGAATGTTATTAGGTGGTTGGTAGCACTATATAAATGGGTTCAAGCAATGGAATGGGATATGAAGAGAAGTATTGCATTTGTAGTAGTAGCTCAATAGGAGGATGCCCCCTCGAAGAGGCAAGTGAACAAGAGAGGATCCCTTCCAAAATAGAATTCATTATATGGTGTTACCCAACCTCAAGGGTTTTGATATAATAAAGTGTGGTTTTCATATATTCTTCTTAGATCTATTATGGTGTATTTTGTATTCATATATTTGGTACTTAACAAGTGCTATCAGAGCACTTTCCTTGGCAGGTATTGTGGGTAACTTATTTATTTATTTTGTCTGTTTTCTTTTCGTAGAAGCCAAAGAGGGTCGTGACATTCCAGATTATTTATGTGCATTTATGAGAAAAATTTGTAGAAACTAGTTGTATATCTGAGTTCCTCTTAGAAAAACACTCAATTTAACAAAAAAATTGTTCGAATGAGAGTCCCGAAAGTAAAGTTATTGAAGTTTTAAAATATGTTATTTTCAAGGGTTTTTTCGCGAATGAACGAGTGATTTTTATGATTTATGTAGTATTTGGGGTTGAATTTTCTGGAAAAAAAAATGTAGATTTGAGTTCCTCTCACAATTTCTCTCAATTTCAAAAAATAATCACCTCAATCGGAGCTCTGTTAGTGAATATATCACTGATTTAAAATGAGCGATTTTTGGGGGGGTTTTATGATGACCGCGGGACTACAGAGTTCATAATCTTCCTAGGGTTCTCATATTGCTACCAAATCAATGCCAATGGATAGATAATTCTAAGATCTTTCTTTTGGTATATTATATGTGGTATTTCAAATGGATATTCGACTTCCCATTGAAATTGGCTGGAAGATTGAAATCCTTCAGCACCATCTCCAAGAGGGTCTACAAGATGTCAGCAACAGTTGTCATAATAATCAAAGGACCTTGGATTGCATGCAAGAGAGATATCTTATGGCATATATTAGGGATGAATATAATAAAGAATTATATGCATGATATTATTTTGAAGACGCTTGTGATGATTGGTGTATGGAAAGTTATCATTTTGGCGATGACAACCACTTCCATATTATATTTGATGACTCCCCTTCACCTTATGTAGAGCACATTATGGAGTGAAGTCCAGCGCTTTCTATGAACACTATTTTTCATTATTCTCCAGTACTAGTGTGTTATTCAGATGATTTTGTGGATATGGAGGGATCTATATATTTGGATCCCCGTGATCAATGTAGATCTTTAGAGCATCATTTTCAGCTGATTCTTGAGTTCCGATATCTTCTGCGTGGAGTTCACATGAGCACTTGGACATGGGACCTCGGTTCACAATGAAATTTGGACTATTTCAGCAAGATGGTTTTCATTTCTCCATGGGACCCTGGTTCTCTAGTCTACTTCAGTGCTATGGTCCACACTTATCCATGGGACCCTGGTATATGGTTGTTCATCAAGCATTGAGGACAACACTTTCATAAGGGGTATGGAATGTTAGGTAGCTAGAGGGGTAGTGGGGGGGGCCAAGGGCCCATAGTGATAATAGTGGAGCTCATCCAATGTAAGGTGCACTAGGTCCACTATAGTATTAAATAGGACCCACTATGGTAGTTAGATATAATAAATGTAAAAGGAATTACTAGATGGTTATACTTCTATTATGTTCCTCGTCTAGAATGTTCTTAGGTTGTCGGTAGCACTATATAAAGGGGTTCGAGCAATGTAATGGGATATGAAGAGAAGTATTGTATTTGGAGTAGTAGATCAATAAGAAGATGCTCCCTAGAAGAGACAAGTGAACATGAGAGGATCGCTTCCATAATAGGATCCATTGTATGGTGTTTCCCTACCTTAAGGGTTTTGATAAATAAAGTGTGGTTTTTATATATTCTTTTTGGATCTATTCTGGTGTATTTTGTATTCAGAACTTTGGTAGTTAACACTTTGAGTAGCACTTAGTTCCAAAATACCACAATGACCCACATAGATACATCTAGACAAAAATGGAGTTTCTAGACATCTTCATTATGAGCCACTTATTGTTGTACCATCAAGATTGAGAAATAAATTTGGCCTAATAGAAAGAAAAAGTTTTGGGTCAAAATTAGAACAAAACAAAAGAAGTCTAAATGAGACTCTAACTCTAAAAAAAATCAGTAAAAGGTAACAAAAATCAGGGCAACTAGGTAAAACTGCATGCAAAGAAGAAGAGTAAGAAGTCAAAGGACACAAACAATTGGTACAACACACATAAATCACCTAGAACAACAATGAATAATCTCATGCTAGATAGTCATTATTGACCAAGTTGAAATCCTAATTCCTTTAGATAGTTTGGATGGGGGAAAACACATCATAGATGCAGAACCTATTGTTACAATTTCCATTTCAAAGTTCTAGAAAGAGGATGTAGAGAAACATGATAAAGGTTAAAATCTCTTCCACCCTCTAATGTGGGTGAAGGGAACACCATTTTATATCATTTTTGACAACGGTAGTTGTAAGAAATAAATATCAATCGTATCCATATGTAATGGATCAAATTCTAATATGTCTAAATGCATAAATAAACCTAGCAATTTGCAACTATTAACTGGAAAAAAAAAGATACATTAATTGTGATTACATAATTCACAAAATGAAGTGAGTGGTGAGAAACTTACCTAAGAGTCGAAGGAATCAATTTACATACAACACTATGAATATCAACCCATTGTGCTCCAATATTTGATCTAGCATGCCACAACAAAGTGTGGGGGACAAATCTTCTCCTAACCAACCTCTTGGTATTCACAACTTAGTGCTCTTGCGCCCTGAATCAACTATCTATGCTAGTTTCCAAACCTTTCTCCTCAAATTATAAATGCAAAATATAATTTGTAAACTGTTGTGGATATTCCACTGGAACAGTTCGTCACAACAGATCTAATAAATAAAACAAAAATCTATATTATGAATGTTAAATTTCTTTAAATTCCAAAATATTTGGTTACTAATTTTCTTCTTATGCGTGAAATGGATCAAATGTGAAAAATAGAGAAAAATAAAATACAATCATACACCATCCACAAAATAAAAAAAATATTTGTTATGGGAAACCCTTACAGGAGAAAACCCAGCAAGAAGGTGAGGCTAATCTAGTCTCTATTATTTGGTATGGAATGTGATGCAAGTACAAAGGAGATGACGCTCTTTATGGAATTACGTGAGACTTGTGGCATGTTAGGGTGCTAAAAAACATTAACCCCCTCTGTTATGCTCTACAATTTCCCACTCCGAGTTGTTTTTCTTTGCTATCGAACAAATAAAATAACATAGAATGGAACCCCTTCTCTTCCTATTGGCTTGGTATTTAACATAGACCGATAACTATCTAGGGTTGGGTTTTTGACTTCCCCAACCGCCAATTTTGATAGGGTTTTGAACCTTCTAGAATATTCTTGAAATTACATACATGGATAGCTTTACATGTGTGAGTAATGGGGGTTGACGTGGCATCCTCTCATACCATGGTGGCCAATGTGGTTAGTCAACTTGCAGTAGGAATAAATTTTACATACAAGCTTTGATTGACACATTTTTTTCATAGTTGGAAAAGTCACAATGTGGAGAATAATGTCATGGGATCCAGGCTTTGTTGAGAAAGTTTTAACCCCCAAAAATTTCATATGATGCCTCAAAATGGCCCTGGAAGGTTATAAACCCCAATTTTCCAAATTAGGGCCTACGAATAAAATGGCCCTACAAGTTGGTTCCTCAAATTATTTCCACCCTCAAAGTATTAAGATACATGACAAATAATATAATAATCCAATCCATATCATACCTCCCCATTTAGGGAGGGCTTTTGTCTCCAAAACATTTATTGAATGAGGTGAGGAAATTTCTCCTCTACCTTCTCCCTAGAATACCTTTTATCCTTTCCTGGAAGTTGTCATTTCAATTCAATCCGCCAAAGGTCAAGTTGTCATTGTCTTGTAGGTTTGGACCACTTCTGCAAAATTGTGTCTTCTGCTAACTCTTCCTAAATATTTTGTGCTAAGTCCTCTATGGGAGGTAGGACCTAATCTTGCTATTTATCCAACATGGAAGGCTCTTAGAGTTTGACATTATCCACACTCACTAATGAGTAAATGCGCATGTATGGGGGTAGATTGAGTCTATAGGCGTTATCTCCCACCTTTTCCAATACCTCAAAAGGACCATACTGCATAGCCTTAATATTCTTACTGGGACCCTATAGCATTTCCTTATTCAATTGTAACTGTGCTCTATCTCACACTCTAAATGTTCTCTATGTTCTTTGATGGTGATGTCCAGCCTTGTACTTTCCCTGTGACTTCTTCAATTTCTCCTGTACTTGCAAATGGATTTTCATGATCTTCTCAAAAATTTGTTTTCTTTTAATGCATCTACTATGAGGTCCTCCCTCACTCCTCCTTGTTTTCCATATACAATATCTAAGGATGAAGGTTGAAAATATCCAAAGCAAATTTCAAAAGGTGATTTATTAGTAGAAGTGTGGACTGGTCTGTTATAAGAGTGTTGTATATAGATCACATTTTCATCCTAGATATTTAGAAGATTTTGATTATAACCCCTCAAAAGATGCACCAAATTCCTATTTACTACCTCCATCTGTGCATTTTTCCATAGATGGAATGTTTTAGACCTCTTCAACTTTGTGTTCATCTTCTTCGACATTCTAGTCCAAAATGCATTGAGAAATTTGTTAGATATCTATTTGAGATGATTCTCCTTGGTATCGCAAAGTGCACCCAGACATGTTCAAAGAACTTATTTGTTACTTATTATCCATTAATGGGGTTTTTACAAGGCATGAGAATGCACATTTTGTTGAACATGTCAACTACCACAAATAGATAATCATGTTCCTTCTTGGTTGTTGGTAAACCTCCCACAAAATCCATGGAAATACTTTCCCAAGGTCGAGTGACTTGTAAGGAGGAGAAGACTTGTATGAGTAGTGATCTGCAAGAGTTAACGGGTAGACGGGTGATTTAGGATGGGGAGGGGGGAATGTAGGTACTGGTTTGGGGGGAGTATGACTTATAACATGGCTTGAGGAAGGAGGAGATTTGTATATGTATGGTTTTTTTGGTGGGGATGGAGTAGATTTTGGTGGTTTGTTCACAGGGGAAGGCTTATGATGTGGAGGAAGAGGAGTTGGCCACGATTTTGTTGGTGACAGAGGAGGAAGGGGTTATTTAATTTAATACAAATTAAATTACAGGGAATACTACCTAGATTATAACCGATTTTTAGATTATTATTTTATTAAAAATTGTAAAATCAAACTAAAAACATGACAAATTTAAAATAAGAAAATTTGTTATCATAGTACAATTTACATATAACATACAAAATAATTTAATATTTATGATTCAAAATAATTTAACAAAAATTAAAGTAAAAACCATAAAAATAAAATAAACATTAGTGAAATTTTCAAATTGAAATTCCACGCATGGTACACAGATGTAAAAGTTTCATCATAGTGAAATTTACATCTAACATACAAAATAATTTAACAATTATGATTTAATGATTCAAAATAATTTAACATAAATATAAAATAGGAAAAAATTTACATATAACATACAAAATAATTTAAAATTTATAATTCAAAATAATTACGCCGAAAGGCGTAAAATAATTTAACAATTATGATTTAATGATTCAAAATAATTTAACATAAATATAAAATAGGAAAAAATTTACATATAACATACAAAATAATTTAAAATTTATAATTCAAAATAATTACGCCGAAAGGCGTATACCTATTGACAATGGGCAGAATTAATCACCTTTTAATCATAAATTTCAATCCTAGGGTTGGCAATTGAAGATGCTGGCATATTCTTCGTCGTCCTCTCTAATCAATGGATGAGATTTTAATAAATTAACTTCCGCTCATTTATAAAGACGTGTGTTTATGTGATTACTTTTTTACATTTACTAAATCAGATTAAAAAATTACTTGCTCACTACCAGATTGCCACGTTCAGTAATTAAGAGATAATCTATTAAGCTGGCGGATACTTATGGCCGCATGGGTGTTGAATGCCAATTAAAAAAAATTACGCGCAGTCATTTTTTTTTACCATTGGGGATGTTTATGGCCGCGTGGATGTGAACTGAAGCGTTTCCACTGCGGATGTTTATGGCCGCGTGAATGAATGCAGGCGGACAGCGCGCGTGAGATTGGCATGGTCAATGCAGGCAGACAACGACGCGTGGAGAAGAAGCTACCAATTTTTGTATAAATCGGAATTGTGGAATTGATGTTCGTTGTCGATTTATGTATAAATCGAAATTATGGAAATTTTTGTTCCCAACTAATTTTTGTATAAATCAAAATTATGGAAAATATATATTCGCTGCCAATTTTATGTACAAACAGAATTATGAAATTGATTAGTTTGATGCAATTTTTTGTTTATGAAATCGGAACTTGGATTTATTTAATAGCTACAGTTACTTCAGAGTTCGTGGATTCGAAGGTCATACAGTCGGAGTCACGAAGAAGGAACCTGGATTGGAATTTAGTTATAGTCGTTGTTTTGTTTTGTGCAATTTCTTGATCGAATTTAGTGATGGTGGCTCATTAGTTTTGATTACAACCATGGTTTTAATTTATTACGCCAAAAGATTTATACTTATTGAAAATGGACACAATATAGGGCAAAAAAGAATATAAGACAAAAAAAAATTAGGGTTTATTTGCAAATAACATATGCCTTTCGGCGTTCATCAGCCACAATTATGTGGCTGTGCTAGTTATGCTGAAAGGCATACACCTGACAATGGGCACAATTAATCATCTTTTAATCTAAAATTCTAATCTTATGGCTAACAATTGAAGATGCTGGCATATTCTTAGTCGTATTCTCTAATCAATGGATGAAATTTAATGGTCATAACTTCCTTGCATTTCTGAATACTTCCGTTACCTTGTTTACTTTTTCACATTTACTTAATATGATTAAGAAATTACTTCACTAACCATTAATTGACAGGTTAACTGATTAAGAAAAAATAATATGTATAAAACTTTGCATTGCCACTTTACTTGAGATTAAGTGTTTGTAGTTGGACGCAGTGATAGCTACGGCAGTGGTAGCTGGACGTAGTGGAAGCTGAATGGTAGCTGGACGTAGTGGAAGCTGAGCGTTGTTTCAACAAGCACGCCGGCGTTTCAGTGGCCGATACCTTTCGGCATTCTCCAGCAGCGAGTCGGCTGTGATAGTTTACTTAATCGCACTGTAAATAATATGGACTTTAACATCGTCGTGTTTAGAATATAGGAGTATGTACCAATCAAATAATGAAGGCTATCTTACACTGGTTGTCGTGGTGTTTAGAGCTGTTTATGTTGTGTTTAGAGCTTTTCACAAAGTTTGTTTAGTGAAACCTGTCCGCACCGACATGGGGGTGTTGGGCGTTGACTACTGCGCCATTTCAGACAAGCTCTACATTTAAATTCTCGCTGTGGGAGATCAGCTATAACGTGAGTTATAATTTAGCGGGAAGAAGAGTAAATACAGTAATTGATAGAAGAGTTCATTGACAGTGCAATATCGTATTATATTTAATGAAACTACAGTTTGAGTAGAATTATGTTTAAGCATTTCCCTTCCGGTTCAATGCACTTAGACGGAAAATGTGAACACAATTATATCATAGTACAGTTTTAGAATTATGTTTAAGCATTTCCCTTCCGGTTCAATGCACTTAGACGGAAAATGTGAACACAATTATATCATAGTACAGTTTTAGTAGAATTATATTTATGCATTTCGCTTTCGGTGCAACGCACTTAGACGGAAATGTGAACATAATTATATGAGACTACAGTTTGAGTAGAATTATATTTATGCATTTCCCTTCCGGTGCAATGCACTTCGACGGAAATGTGAACAAAATTATATTCATTGGTAAATGGAAGATTGGGTTACTTGTTTCTCTTGACATGGATAGATGTTTTGGAATCATGTTACTCTTAGATGCTTACAACTCTTTTTTTTCTTCAGCTTAAAATTTGCCTTCAGCTTTGTATTATGTGAATTCTTTGTTTTGTCTTTCTCTACTTAAAATTTTCCTTGAAACTTGTATTATGTGAATTCTGTGTTGGTGGATGACAGCTTAAAACTACTACGTGCACGTGATCATATTATATCTAGGTGTGATGTCATAAGACCCTAGACCTATTTTATAGATTAAGACCTAAGACCTATTTTATAGAATAGCGACTAGTGCGACAAACATGTCATGTCATTAGGATATGCCGGCTTCGATGCACATTTGCCGCGTAGTATCAAGCTCATCCGGACCGGTCATTCAAAAGAGTTGGTAAAACGAAAGGTGACCGACATTGTTCTGCGCATCTGAATGAAAAAGGAGTCTGCTTTTATTGGATAAAAGCAGACTCCTATGTGCATAAGAGTATGAATGGACATAGGAGACTGCTTTTATTGTTCTGCGCATATGAATGCACACAGGAGTATGCAATTCCGTGGCGACAATGTCAGTCACTGCCACCCATCCAAATTGATATCCATCAATAAAAGCAGAATCAATTTGACGTGTCACTCACTTATTTTTATTTCAAACTGTATTTGACATATGGATAAAAAAGCCACACGTCATTATTTACAGAAATCAAAATATCAAAAAATCAAAATTTCAAATTGACTGTGTAGATTACAAATTCCAATGCTTCAGCGTGGGTCTAGCGTCCATCTGCTATGTGAGTGTGATTTCCAAGTTTTCTAAATCTACATAAAATTTATGAGAGTGAAATTTACACAATATACAAAATATTTTTATATTGATAATTTTAGGTAAAACTTGAAGTGACAAGCATGAAAATATTTTAACCTTATCAATTTTTCTCTTAACAAACTTTTTCTCTTAACAAACTGGATAAATTTAAAATTCTCTCTTTACAAATTAGATAAATTTGAAATTCCAATCCTGATTATACCTATGTGTATCCACGATTAACCTTTTCCCTACTTTAAATAATCCAATCGCAAACAACTCACAGTGACAGATCATGGTTATCCATTCCCTACTTTAAATAATCCAATCGCAAACAACTCACAGTGACAGATAATGGTTATCCATGATTCCTAAAAGCATTCAATCTGCACGCGCACGGCCCATAGGTTCTTACAATCCATGAAAATCACAATAGTGAATGGTCTTATCACATCTTCTCATTGGTTATATTTCAAATCATATAAATTACTGGAAGTTTACCGGCTTCACACAACATCATCTCTTTACGTTGCTTCAGTGCTAATAAAAGTATTTATTAAGGATTAAGGATTAGTGTAAATTCAATTTCGACAAATTTCTATTCCTTCGAATAGAAATCGTATTGCTGCAATTGTTAGAACGCAATACCGACAGTTTTAACATGGCAACTCATAAGTTTTTTAATCACAAGTTCTTATATTTATTTCTTATATTACTAAAAGTTATCCCAAACTTAATACGTAAATTAAACAAAAACTATTGAATTTTACATCATTATATTTTATTTTAGTGAAAATTATTGAAAAAAAAAATAAAGATTTAAATGATGAAATATATATATATATATATATATATATATATATATATATATATATACCCACAAGAATATCAAATACCACGTTGCATCCGGAAAACTCTCACCCAATCATCTAGTATAGCCTTTCTTGATTGCTATAAATACCAATCATCTAGTACCATCTTACACAACCCAGTTCTGCATTTGGAGCCTTTTACCACACAGAAGATGGTTGTACATGATAAATTGTGAAGCAAGAAATGCAGAGAGAAAGAATAGAACAGAAAACAGTATATTAGAATGTATGAAGAAGAGTACAATGAGAAGTAAGTATGAAGGAGTTCTATGCAATCGGAAAATAGCTAAGCTAAATAGGCTCAAGCAAATCAAGAATAGAAAGTACAGCTGGCCACGATAGCTGGTAGTGTACAGTGAGACTGTTGAGGTTACATTATATTTAACACTCCCTCTTAAACTCAACAGTGACAAACATCAACACTGATTATGCCTAAGTGCTGTCTCTGAAAATCAAAAACCGATTTTCCTAGTGGCTTTGTAAAGATATCAACTAGTTGATCTCGAGAACCACATAATTGTAGTGCAATATCACCATTATTGACTAGCTCGCGTATGAAATGAAAACGAGTGTCAATGTGTTTGCTTTTCTTATGAAACACATGATTTTTGGATAGAGCAATTGCTGAAGTATTGTCACAGAAAATAGGAATTGGATCATTTTCTGTATGTGACATATCTTTCAATATTTTTCTCAGCCACACAGCTTGACAGGAAGCTGAGGTAGCAACGACATACTCTGCCTCTGCAGAAGATATTGAAACAATTGGTTGCTTCTTTGATGCCCATGAGATTAGGTTCGAGCCCAGCTGAAAAACATGTCCAGATGTGCTTTTCTTGTCATCTAGGCTACCTCCAAAATCACTGTCTGTGTAACCAAAAAGTTGATTACTCTCATATTTAGTGTACCATAAGCCGAAATTGAGAGTTTCTGCAACATATCTCAAAATTCATTTTGCCATTTTCCAATGAGAATCTTTGGGGGATTCCATGAATCTGGAAACAAGGCTGGCCGCATACA
>ML801110.1:264303-274908 GCA_009831015.1 Picea engelmannii | reverse complement strand
GTGTGAACAAGTTCAAGATGTTGTTTGTCTTGATTGGAAGACTGTGGAAAACTAGTTCTCTTATGTTTTCCAAGTATGCAAGACTCACATGGGGGAATTTGCTCTTTAAAGATAGGAAGACCTTTGACCATGGAGTTCTTCTGTAGAAGACTTAGACTTTTAAATGGTAGATGTCAAAATCTTGTATGCCAAACCATTGTTTCATTCAGGGTATATGCACTCTGTGCATATGGTTGAATCAGATTTGCAATTCTGAGTGTAAGGGGAAACATCCGATTTAGAGTCATATGGATTTCGGAAATCAATTTTCTGATGGGGTTTTTGTCATATATTTTGCAAGATGCTCCCTGAAAAAGTACCTTATAGCCATGTTCAATGAGTTGTCCTACACTTAGCAAATTATATTTCAGATCTGGAACATGATAGAGATTGTTTATGTCTTTCTTTACATTTTGTTTAGTAAGAATATGAACAATTCATTTTCCTTGAACTTTGACTAAATAATCGTTTCCAACTGTAATATCAGATGAGATTGGAGAATCAATGCATGAAAGTAATTCTTTGTTAATTGTCATTTGATTGTTGCATCCACTGTCCAGCAACCAAAGATTTTTAGGTTGTTGTTCAGTCTCGTGGAAAGAAAGAAACATACCTCTTGAGTTTTCTCCCATGTGATTTGACACATGAGCTCTACCTGAGAGTTGGTCTGCTTGCTTCTTCATGCATTCAGATTCATAGTGCCCATACTTTTTGCAGTAATAGTATTGTATGCTTGTTTTGTCATTTGACCTTCTCCCTCTGCCTCTTTGAGGCTGGAAAGTCTAATGTTGATTTTGTTGTTGTTCCCTTTGACCTTGGAAATTTTGATTCGGATACTATTGTCTATTACCTCCACTGGAGTGAGAGTTACTTTGATTGCTCCCTCTTCCTTGGTGACCTCTACTTATTCCTCTGCCTCTCCCTCTGCTGAAGTAGAATTGATTTTTGAAAGCATTGGAGATTGAATCATCTGTGAGATGTAGTCTAGGCTCATGTGTTACTAGAGAACCAATTAATTCATCTATTGAAAAACTTGACAGATCCTTGGATTCAAGGATTGCTGTTACAACCATTTCGAATTTCTTTGGTAAACTTCTGAGGATTTTCTCAACAATGCGTTGATCAGTGATGGTTTCACCAGTCAATCTGATCTGGTTCACGATGCCCATGACTCTGGTCATGAACTGATCTACATTTTCGGACTCTTTCATTCTTAGAGTCTCGAATTGCGTTCTCAAGGTCTGCAGTTTAATTGTTTTGACCCTGTCATTT
This sequence comes from Picea engelmannii, assembly GCA_009831015.1. Taxonomy (NCBI): domain Eukaryota; kingdom Viridiplantae; phylum Streptophyta; class Pinopsida; order Pinales; family Pinaceae; genus Picea; species Picea engelmannii. The sequence goes on along the minus strand of ML801110.1, from coordinate 273,597 downwards.
CCTTGGTAGGAAGATTTAAGGATGTCCCAGGCCTGTTTTGAAGTACCAATGCCTGTGATTTTTGAGAAAATTGAGTCATCCATAGAATTTTGAATCCAAAATTTAGCTTTATTTTCTCTGTTTCTTTGAGTTACCTGAGCAATTTTCTGCTGATTAGTCATGGCGGACAGGTCTGCTGAATCTGGTTCCACATATCCATGATCCACTGGATCCCAACACTCTTGTGCTTGCAAGAAGGATTTCATCTGAAGAGGCCATAACTCATAGTTCTTTCCAAGAAGAATCGGACCCTGAGTTGGTCCTAAATTGCTAGACGACGCCATATTTGTTTTGGAAAAAAAAATGAACAAAACAGAAACAAAATTCTTACTTACCTGTCTCCTGCGTATAATTTGCAGTGACTTCAGAACTCTACGTTCAAGATTTCACGAGTTTTTGGCTTCACAATTCTGACGTCGGGACTTCATTATATGAGTCCTTCGATCTCTTGTCTCTCCAACCTCTGATCGCTGAAACACCGATTTGCCGATGGGAGTTTATTGGCCTTGAATTTGGCCTTAGTCACCGTACAATGTGACCACGCGCCTTGATGTTAAAGCGCTACAGGATTTTTCGGTTCTCTGTCTTTCAAATTGCCAAAATGCGAAATATGCCTTTGGACAATTCAACGGTCCAAATCTTCCTGTGATATGATGGTCCAGATCTTATGACCAGAACTCATAAGACCTCAGTCAAACCTCTTATTGGGATTCGGGGTTTCGAAGGTCGAAATGCATTGGACATCTTGTCCACGGAATCCTCGATTTCCCGATTCTCGATTTTACAATGGATGACCTTTCCTTTTGGGAAATTTCCCGATTGCTTTGATCTCCGCCACACGTCCTCCTATATTGGACGGTCCTAAATTCTCCTTGCAAATTCACGATGTGATATGTTCTGAATGTCTCGTCTCCAGGATCCGCGAACCGTCGAACCCCGGTGTGCCAATTGGTTCTCCTGATCTCGCCCACGTGTCTCCTCAAAATGGATGGCTCCGATCGTTTACGGGGTTTTCACCATAGAGAAACTCGATCCCTTGTCCTCAGGATTCGTGATTTACTGAATCCCGATGTGCCGATGGACTCTCCCCTTTCGGGACTTTTTCGGAGCCCTCGGATTTACGTCACGCATCCCATCAAGATGGACGGTCCTCGTCATTTCACGACTTGCGACTCAAAATTCCCTGTCAACTGAGAACCCCGATTGAAGAGATGCTGACGATTTCCTCGATGTCCGCCACGTGTCCAAACAAATGGACGGCTGTGATCTTATCGCTATTTCGTGAATCACGATTTCACGACTTTCGCCGTGGAGTGTCTTTCGTCAACAAGACCTCCGATATCCCAAACTTCAAAATGCTGATGGAGTGATGGCTTGGATCTGCTGCCACCTATTCTCTGAGATGGACGGCTCACAATCCTCTCAGGATTTCGCGATACGTGATGTTAGGATTTCGCGTATCGAGGTTTTGGAGAGTAGTCTCCTTCGCTCATCCAACTCCCGATCCCCAATTTTGCGATGGGATAAGATCAACGGCTCATAATCTATCTCGATCCAGTGGTCCAGAATGACTCATGATTTCACGATTCACGAATTATCACACGAGTCTTCTGACCTTTACACCTTGCGAGTCAGCGAAATGCCGAGATCTCACCATGTATTTCTTGATGGATGGTCTAGATGATTTCGAGATTTCCTGACTTCACAAGTCGAAATTTCTCCTGTGCGTTTCAGAGGACTAAACCTCATGCACCTTCTCGCTGATCCAACTATTGTCAGTCCTTTGCGCAGGATCTAACAACTGAAATTCTTTCATCTTTTCGCGCTCTCCTTGTCCCTTCTGAACTGGATTTCCGCCTCAGATCTATTCGTAAGACAAATATTACGGCCGCGACGATTGTTCTTTGAACCTGAGACGCGTTCTTTACTGCCTTTGCAAGGATTTTCTTCTGTGGAAGAAAAATTTGTGAATCTTTCAAGGATTTGAAAGAATTTCACGAGTTCTTTGTTCTCTGCTACAATCTTTGACAGATTTGAGAGAATCGCCGTAAATATTTAAACGATTATGCCTTCTGCAGGAATCTTAAGTGAATTTGAGAGAATTCTTTGAATTCTTCAAGAGGTCCCGCCTCCTGCAGCTCTTCTTCATAAATCTTTGATGATTCTTGAAAATTGTACAAGAATATTTAAAGTTTTTTCTTCTGCACTCTCTTCTTCCTCGATCTTTAAGGCATTGTATGCTCTGCGACCTCGCGTGAGCTTCTTACACTGATCTTTTGAGCGTATGAGCAGACAACTTCCTTGTGGAAGTTTCCTGCGAGGATTTTTCAAGAGTATGACACACAACTCTCCAAGCCTTGTGAAAAGTTTGTTTCGAATGCTGTAAAGATCCTTGAAGCTCTGCGCTATTTGAGGATCGTGTTTCTCTCCAGCCTATGTGAAGAGGCTTATTGCTGAAGCTCTGATACCATGATAAATTGTGAAGCAAGAAATTCAGAGAGAAAGAATAGAACAAAAAACAGTATATTAGAATGTATGAAGAAGAGTACAATGAGAAGTAAGTCTGAAGGAGTTTTATGCAATGGAAAAATAGCTGAGCTAAATAGGCTCAAGAAAATCAAGAATAGAAAGTACAGCTAGCTAGGACAGCTCGCAGTGTACAGTCAGACTGTTGAGGTTACATTATATTTAACAGTACTTACAAGGATGTCTTTCATTTGCAAGTTATTGTTGGTTTTGTTTGCTAGCTGCATTTGTGTTGCAAATCCATCATCTACCTCCTACTATAAATCCCCACCCTCGAAGCCTTAACCTTATAAATCACCTCCTCCTCCATCTCATGTTCCTTCTCGAGTCCATTATAAGCCGCCCCCTGCACCCACACCCATCCCCAAGCCCCCAGTAGTGGAGAAACCACCCCTCGTGCATAGCAAACCTCCTCCTAAAGTGGTCCCAGTTTCTCCTCCATACAAGTACAAATCTCCACCTCGTCCAAAACCAATTCCCGCTCCGTACGCTAAGCCTCTAACAATTCAGAAGCCCCTTTTGCCTCCTTCACCACCAAAGTCATGGCCAACTCCTCTTCCTCCCCATCACAAGCATTCTCCAGTGACCAAACCACCAAAAGCTACTCCATCCCCACCAGAAAAACCATACTGATACAAATCTCCTCCTCCCACAACCCATGTTGTAAGTCCTCCTCCCCCAAAAGAAGTACCTTCTTTCCCACCTCCCCATCCCAAACCACCCGTCCACCCCTCACCACCTACACACTACTACTCTTACAAGTCTCCTCCGCCGCCGCCATATTAGATTCTGCAAAGCAAATGTGGAGCACCATTGTCGACTGATAAGGTACACTATTATTCTTTATAAGTATTGTTTGCTCTATGTTCTAAATTTCTTATACACTGTATGTCTTTCGTGCCAATCGTGACAAAATTTATGGCACTAGGCATTGACTATTAAAACCCCTAAATCCTCTATCCATTAATGGGGAATTTGTACAGTTTTACTCTTTTCGTTGATTGTTGTTGGCGTTATAATTATAGTTTCTTGATGTGTATAGATCAACTGCATTGCCGTCTTTTGGCTCATATGGAGCTTACAATATTTGTACTTTTGCTGTAGACGAGACATCATGGAGAAAATGGAGGTTGTGCTTTCTCCAACATAAGCAATGATCTTTCAATATTCGTATTTAGCAATGATCTTTTAGCGATATAGAGAGACATCATAGAGAGACATCATGGAGAAAATGCATATATTACTAATTTAGCTGTAGACGTTGGTGAGATGCCTAGAGTACAAAGCCATATCTGCCAGAAGTTCATTTTGTAATAATTTCTAATAATGTCGCTCTGATAATTTTATAATAAAATCTCGTGATGTTGTAAATAAATGGAATACTATTTTTATATCAAAATCTCCTGATGTTGTAAAAAAATGGAAACCAAGTACAGATAAGGAAAGGATAATCACTAAAATGAAAGAAAAGAAGTACTTATAAGCAAAGGTTGGCATATAAATGCCCATACTTATTTTTTCAATCATATTAATATTTTGGCCTGCGTAAAATATAGAACGTCAAACTGATTTGACAAAAAATGTGAGGTGTAATTCGTTACATTATGATCTTCACAACGTATATCGAGCGTCAAACTGAGCTTCTTAATTTCACAAGACCCAGACGTATAGAATATTAGCAAGTAGTACGTAATAAACACTAAACAATATGCAACAATCACTAAACAATATGCAACAACTAAGAACTTATGCGTAGACCAATGCTTGTAGGGCTTAATATCCATCCATAGGATCCCAACCAGTAAGGATGCAAATTAATCATGAAAATACAAACAATCCAAATGTAAGTCTATCATGTATTCATATATGTCAACTTTTAGCAAAGTGAAAACTAAATTAGTGAAGTTTTTTTTTTTTTTTCTTTTTAATATTATCTTACCATGTGCAAAAGGTTTCATAATGATTAACTAACTGTGTAATTTAGAAATGGGATAGTCAAGATTTATAAGACAAATCATATATGGAAGATTCAAATGTTTCATAATGTGTAATTTAAAAATGGGATGCTCAAGATTTATGGGACAAATCATATATGGAAGATTCAAATGTTTCATAATGATTAACTATCTAATTTAGAAATGGGATGGTCAAGATTTATGAGACAAATCATATATGGAAGATTCAAATGGTGTGCTTATTTTCATTCAACATATAAATATCAGCTAAATATTTAGATATAGGTGGCTATGTAGGTTTATCACCATCTTAAGAGTGTTTTTGAACCTTGTGACATTAATAGTAGTTTTGCAAGCCCAAAAATGTTGGTACCATTTTTTGGTTCTTCACATCTGTTTCAACTAATTTTGATATGATGGATGTCTATAATGGTTATGCCTATTAAACATGTAGGGTTCGGGTTCATAATAATATTTATAACATTCCAAATAAAACACTAAAAATAGAGTTTGTGTGCGAAATCTATGGCCTTGAGAAGTTGACATACCATCTAGGCCCCTTCTACCTGCATTCCTTTCACCACCTTGCCTCCTAAGGTTATCATTTTTAGACCATAAGGTTTTTTATTAGGAAAAATAATGGATAAATGAAACGTTTGGTTTCCCAGAGGTTACGAAACGTTTGGTGTTTCATATTTCTGTAACGTTTTCCAAATTCACCTATTAATAAACTAAGCTCGAGAGGTAAGCCAGAGAGTGAGCAATTCATCTCATACATTTGTCTCCTCTGTTTATGTTTCTAATTTGGTACCAGAGCTGGTAGCTCTGGGTATAACTCCCTCGCAAGAGGGCCCAAAAGACCTGTTGGAAGAAACTTGCACGTGAAGGATCTTGTAGCAAGAGCGAAGAAGTTTTGATCTCTGTGTGACAATTCCTGGAGGTCTGTACATGAGATAGCTCCGAACAAATGTTTGTGTGATGCATCTCAGTCTATGATATTTCAGAAGTGGATAAATATGTTGACGAAGACTTTACCATGTAGAGACTATAGGAAATTGACTTAATATATAGCAATATTGATGATATGGTTGATATTTTCATGAAGCCTCTTGGAAAGGAAAAAATTGAAATATGTAGAAATCCATTAGGAATCATAGAGAATTCATTTCTCCATTAAGGGTGAGTGTTAGGAAAAATAATGGATAAATGAAACGTTTGGTTTCCCAAAGGTTACAAAATAATTTTTGTTTCATATTTCTATAATGTTTGCCAAATTCATCTATTCATAAACTAAGCCCGAGTGGTAAACCGGGGGAATGAACAACTCATCTCACACATTTGTCTCATTTGTTTGTGTTTTTGATTTTTTTTGTCTTAGAATTTTTGGCATTATGAAAAAATGTAGTTTCAATGTCTTTTAATGGTATTTTTACAAATGAACATACATAACTTTTCTTCTTATAAATAAGCTACCACCATTATAACAACTTTGTATTATTATGTAAATTGCATTTTTTCTCATCATTTGAATCATTAATATATTATATTTTTTAGTGTAATACCTAATTTTCAATATTTTATTAGCTTTTGCTCTCTTTAGAATATTGTGTTTTTTTGTTCATTCTTAATACAATATGAATCAATGGTATCAAGGGAATATTATTTTTATTGTTTTTCTATTCATTTCCCCCAACAAGGAACTAGGGTACTAGGAGTTGGGCCTTGTAGTAACTAAGTGGGACAAAGATCTCACTCTTCAAACCAAGTTCATCCCATGATGGATGAAATAAAATCTATCACTAAGAATGGGATCCTACAATTTTTTTCTCAAGAAATCACTTGATAGAAAAAAAAAATTAAGATAATAGACCATTTCACCTAGATCATTTGGCCACTATCAATAGAGGCGAAGGAAATTTCAATAAACACTCAATGCAGACGCATGACACCATTCAAAGTATAAGTTAATTTTGCTATATTTTTGTTTGAATTGGAAAGATAGATGTATAAGATTTAGAGAAATGGTTAGAGATATACTAAAGGGTTTTTTTTTTTTTACCAATTTTCCAACAATGAGATGATTAGATTCTCACTCTTAAAGTCCCTTTCCCATGTCAAATATTGGTTCACACTTACTATGTGAAAAATGTCGGTGATTATTTTGAAATGTATGTGAAAAAACCTACTTGAGGGGGTTTGGGAAATGCTCGCAAGGAGGAGTATTTACTTGCTGGAAACTACAAAGACTAGTGCACAAGAAGGACAACATTATGCCAAGTGAAAAACAAAATTGTATTGGATTATACCAACATCTTTCATACTTTGCATCCGAAATTGTGTATTAAAAACTTTGTGTTAGGTAGATAGAGAGGTAGTGGGGAGCCCGAACGACCCATAGTGATAATAGTGGATTCCATTAGATGGACTAGGTCCACTATAGTATTAAATAAGGCCCACTATGGTAATTAGATATAACAAATGTAAGAGGACTTACTAGAAGGTTATACTTCTAGAGGGTTCATCCTCTAGAATGTTCTTAGGTGGTTGATAGCACTATATAAAGGGGTTCATGCAATGTAATGGGATATGAAGGTAAGTATTGTATTTGAAGCAATATCTCAATAGTAGGATTCCCCCTCGAAGAGGCATGTGAACAAGAGAGGATCCCTTCCATAATAGGATCCATTGTATGGTGTTTCCCTACCTCAAGGGTTTTGATATAATAAAGTGTGGTTTTCATATATTCTTCTTGGATATATTATCGTGTATTTTGTATTCATATATTTGGTAATTAAAAAGTGGTATCAAAGCACTTTCCTTGGCAGGAATTGTGAGAATTTGTTTTTTCTATTTTTGCAGGTTTTTTTTTTCCCGAAGAAGCCAAAAAGGGTCACGACATTCTGGATTATTTATTTGTATTTAGGAGAAAATTTTGTAGAAACTAGTTGTGTATATGATTTCCTCTCAGAAACAAATCCAATTTAAAAAAAGAAATCGTTTGAAATGGAGTCTGGAAAGTAAAGTTATTGAATTTTTAAAATATGTTATTTTCAAGGTTTTTTTCGCAGAAGGTCGAGTGATTTTTCTAATTTATGTGGCACATGAGGCTGAATTTTCCAAAAAAAATTGTATATTTAAGTTCCTCTCACGATTTCATCCAATTAAAAAAAAAAGAATCTTAATCGGACCTCTGGAAGTGAAGATGCTGCTGATTTAAAATCAATGATTCTTTGGGGGTTTTCATGACGACGACGATAGTGAAGAGTTCATAATTTTCATAGGGTGCTCAGATTGCTACCATATCAGTTCCATTGGATAGATAATTTTAATATCTTTTTTCGGTATATTATATGTGGTATTTCAAATGGATATTCAACTTCTCATGGAAATTGGTTGGAAGATTGAATCCCTTGAGAACCATCTCCAAGAGGGTCTACAAGTTGTCAGCGATAGTTGTCACAATATTCAAAAGACCTTGGATTGCATGCAGGAGAGATATCTTATGGCATAAATCAGGGATGAATATAATCAAGAAATATGCATGGTATGATTTTGAAGACGCTTGTGATGATCGATATATGGATAGTTGTCATTTCTAGGATGAAAACCACTTCCATCTTCTATCTGATGACTCTACTTCACCTTATGTAGAGCACATTATGGAGAGAAGTACAGTGCCTTCTATGAACATTATTTTTCAGTATTCTCCAGTACTAGTGTGTTATTCAGATGATTTTGTGGATATGGAGGGATCTACATATTTGGATCCCCATTATCAATGTAGATATTTGGAGCATAATTTTTAGTTGCTTCTTGAGTTCATATATCTTCCCCTAATAATAAAAATCAGCTTCCCCTGAAATGACACATTCAAATTATAACTACCACATGGTAAGTTTTTCACTGCCATGATTTTCGAAAGCTTCCTACGTTATAGTTGATCACTTCAAGATCATAATGTATAATTTGTCAAAGTTGGTACATTAGTCAACTCCCAACACCCACATGGCGGTGTTGACAGATTTCAATAAAAAAAATTGTGAACGACCTGAAGTTATAAACAGTTATAAACACCATGACGAGAGGAGTAAGCTAACTACGCTACCTTTTGGGATTCCGATCGACGGAGAACGTCAAATCTCCGACCACTCGGAAAACCCAAAAGGTAGCGCGTTCCCGTTCGCCCCGTTCGCCCCGTTCGCTCCCGTCCCGTCCCGGTCCCGTTCGCCCCGTTCGCTCGATTCTTGTGGCCTTCACATTAGTTTGGTGAGCCATTAATGCATGGCCACCCTACCTTCGAATTCGAACTCGGAACTTGTATCCCGCGCGCTTGCTCACCACTCTGCCGACGGACTGCAACATCTCCTCAGGTTAGCAGCACCGTTTTAACCCTCCCTCCTTCCTCCGTCGGTACATGTTGCTGCAGTTGGAAAGCGATCAATATCTTTTCCAGGGGCATCTTCAGGAGCAGCGCTTCGAACACAGAATGGAGGTCGAGAACACCCAGTTACAAATTTCAAAAACTTATTTTGCTGCTCTAAATTTAATTCCTTAATAACCGCCCACAACATCTCTATGACAGGGTCGGAAAAGTATGCCACAGCCTCTGCAACAGATCTGATACATTTCAAAAAATTCAGGAAGCATTCAGGATACTAATATCTTGCCAATGGTCATAGATTTTATAATTTGTACTCTAAATAAGCCTGAGATTGAATTGTTGAAATTGAACCCATGCTTGATTTTCAAAACTTAAGTAAAGTCCTTTACCTCA
>ML801110.1:239367-262325 GCA_009831015.1 Picea engelmannii | reverse complement strand
AATTATGAAAATTATTTTCCATTTTTAAAGTCAATCCAAAATAATAATTGTTACTTTTTTCTCTTCTTTTCAATATGAGCATTACACCACCTATTCCAAAAACTCATTCTATTGGGGGGGGGCGGGGGGGAAATCACCCTAGAGATCCTTTACGATTATATGGAAGCATTAGAAAAAAGGAGAGAAGAGAGAGATGCCAAAAGCCAAATAGCTCCAATAGAGATAGAGACAATGCTTCACAAAAAATTATATTCTTCAAAGATACCATTCAAAATCAAGAAAATGTTAGATTCTTAGAGGTCAAGAGTGAATTACAGACAATAAAGGATATGATTCAACAAATGGAAAAACATAAACAATCAACCAAAGAAGGATAGGCTTAAGAAAATCACAACTTGAGAGATAGGATTAAAGAGCTAGAAGAAAAACTAACCACCAATTCGACCCTCAGTAATCTGGAAAAAAAAATTGGATATCAAACTCATCAAAGAGGAAATGAATAAGCTAATTGAACTAGACCATGAGTGTAATAAAATATCCTTGAACCTAATAATTATTGGTATAAAATAACAACAAAAGGAGGATACACTAGTAATAGTAAAAGAAGAATTAAATAATAAATCACAAATTGATACAACTTACCTCATAGAAGAAAAGAGGCTGATCCCTAATAATAAATCACAAATTGATAAGTTTATCCCTGTCAAAGTAAGTTGTAATGACCATAAATATAGCATAATTAGTAAATATTATTTATACCCCCCTTCTCTCCTAAGGGTTGCACGACCTCCCATTCTAGAATCGATCAAGATATTGAGTCTGAGTGATTCTCCGGGTCTCTGATAGACCCCAAACCCACTTACAATGGATATTTTCCCCAAATTCGCAGGTCACCTGAGACATGGGACTTCTCTCCCAAACATTTTTATAACCTCAATGCCAAACAGACGCTAGCTCCTCTCTGCTAAGCCCTTTCTCCCTTGTGATCACTAGCGATGACCATGCGCTTGAGTGAACGACATGTCACGATTTCTCTTTTCGCGACCCTGGGAGTGTTTCTACATTCATTGACCTGATAGTCGAAACCACGATGATCCAAGATATAAGGTCCATATTTTCCCTTGATCGACGGCTATGATCTAGTCAGTGTTTCATGTTTTGCGACTTCAGAATTTCCTTGCCTTCATTCTCCTGATATCCAAAATCGCGATGACCCGAGATCTATGGCTCAGATCTTCCCTCAGATGGTCACGATGATTTTGGGACTTCATGTTTCACGAAGTTGAAAGACTTGTCACCTCCGATCCTTCAATCCCTAAAATGTCGATATTTCACCTTGGACAATCAACGATCCATATCTCACCTAGATCCAACGAATTAGATCAAGTCACAGATTCGGGCTTTGCGAATTCTTAGCGTTCTTCCCTTTGATTCCTCCACAATGCGAGTCAACGAAATGTTGTTCGTTCGTCACATGTCCCTTTTGATGGACGGTTTTGATTCTCTACCGTTCAGATCAAATTACTGAGATCTTCTCCCCCTTGCACTTACACTATCTTCAGAGTTAGAAGATCTTCTAGGTGTTAAAAGGTTTTGAACCTTTACTCTTTAGATGGGTCCATTTCTTGGATCCTTTAGCACTTATGCAAAGTGTTATTCCTCCTGATATTGGTCTTCTGAAGACTTCAACTTCCCACGCACAACTTGTGTTTTAGGGATTCGATAACTCAGATTCTGAAGGATTTCTCAAAGAGGAATTCCTCTTTCCTTCCTGACGTTCTCCTTTCCTGCATATTCGACACTTAGTCGAATCTTGGATTTTTGCACTCCTTGCACCAGATCTTCATGCAAGGTTTGGTTTCTTCCGGACGACTGTGCACACCTTGCACCAGTCTCTTTGCACTCCTTGTAAAGGAAAAATTTCATGTTATCTCTTCTGATCTTTGGAATCTACATAGACCCCGTTAACACACTCCTTGCATTCTGTGTGCACACCTTGCACTACTTCCGCAGAAGAGAAACCATTGAAACTTATCCTAACATCCACAGTTCCATCTACTCAAAATGAGATCCACTCATTCATTCATGGAAAACACAATAACATAGAATTGTAAACAATGTTCATGCACCATGCATTGGATCAATTTTCCTCTATTATATTCCAAAAATAAAAAATGGTTACAATTGTAAATGAAAAACTAAAACTATTGAAATCTTCTCCTAGATTCTATTCCAACTAACTACCGACTAGAAACTATTGACTAGCAACTAGCCTCATTCGGGCGTACAAAACCTCTATTTATCACAAAGGGCTCTTAGGGTTTCCATTGGATACTTGTCTACTCTAAAACTTAACCCAACGACTATATAGACCAGTCGCATTCCAGAGCCGTAGTGGAGTCCTCCATTTCACTAGTAATCATCCAAGCGTGCCTCCAAATTATCCCATCCTGATTTCAAGCATGCCCCAAAGTTTAATTTTGGTGCTGATTTAAGGTGGACTTCAAAATGTCTCCTGTGACTTCCAGCATTGAGATCCCGTACATATTCCTAGATGTTGATGGGTCTTTCTCTGCGCGAGTGACAATGATGCTCCTGCATCATACTCCTCTTGACAAAAATTCATGGACTCTTGTCCATGAGCTCCTGCATTGACTTTCCATGCTTCTGGATAACAACTTTATTTTCCCAACTGTCATATTCTATTGGGCGTCCCTTCCACTAGACTAGATATTCAAAATGGGTCTTCCTCTTGGTCTTTTTTCCAATCCTCTGATCCACGATCTTCTCCATTTGTGGTTTTTCTTCTATAGACATTTGTTTCTCCCATTAAATATTTTCTTGATATTCTGATCCCTCTGTGTGATATTTCCTATAAGGATAAAGGCATGAAACATTTAATATGGGCGATATGCCCACATCATCTGACAACTCAATCTCGTAGGCATTTGCATCGAACTTCCTCAAGATCTTAGATGGTCTTATATTTTTCATATTTAACTTATTATATGTTCCAATAGGGAACCTTTCCTTCCATAGATGTGCCAAAACTTGCTCTCCTACTTAAAATTGAAGTTCTCTGCGATGTTGATCATCTATGCATTTGTACTCCTGGTTAGAACTCTACAACTGTCCTTTGATCTCTCTATGAATATTTTTCATGTCTATAGCAAAATATTATGCTCCAACAGTCCTGATCTCACTCTATTCCAAGTTTCTCAACTCAGATACTCCACTGGGTTGCATTCCATACAATATTTGAAATGGGCTCTTTCCAGTGCTCCTATTTAGTGAGTCATTTCATGCAAATTCTGCTTGCTGCAGAATCTGATCCCATTGATTATGGCATTCAGTGACCAGAATCCTCAAGAAGTTTCCCAAACTTCTGTTTACCACCTCAGTATTCCCATCTGTCTAAGGGTGATAAGCTGAGATGAAGGAAAAATCTGTTCCCAACTTCTTCCACAATGTTCTCCAAAAGTGACCAACAAATTTTGTGTCTCTATCTGAGACAATGCTTCTGGGTAGGCCGTGAAGTCTTACAACTTCCTTAAAAAAAAGATTTGCAACATGTGTTGCATCACTGTTCTTCTGGCATGGGATAAAATGTGCCATCTTTGAAAACCTATCCACCACCGCAAATATGGAATCAAATCCCCTTTGCGTTCTTTGTAGTCCCAACACAAAATCCATGTTTATTGCATCCCAAGGCCTCTCTCGTATTGGTAATGGTTGATACAATCTAGTGTTCTGTCTTTTTCCTTTTACATGTTGGAAGATTCTACATATGTTCACAAACTTTATGACTTATGTTCTCATACCTAGCCAATAGTATGAATTGCTCAATGCTTTTCCTTCAAAAAATTATCCCTCATTGAGCATTTTGGTGTGCACAACTGATTTCCTTTGAACAACAATCCCTCTTGAACCATGTACTTTTTCCACTGGCTTTTGTCTCTGAGCACAGGGTTCGCACATGCTTCGTATGCTTCCTTGAAATATGTATCATCACAATACATGTCCTTAAGGTGTTCAAACCCCAAGGTCTTCACCTGAAATTCCTGCAGAATCTAACATCTCTTGCTCAATGCATCAACAACCTTTTTAGCATTCCCAGTGATATGTTTGATGACAAAAGTAAAATTCTGCATAAACTCAACCCATTTTTCATGCCTCTGATTCAATTTTTCCTATCTGGTTATGAATTGTAAAGACTGATTATCGCTATACATGACAAATTCATGTGGGACAAGATAATGTCTCCATTTCTTCAAGGCTTGAATTATGGCATAAAACTCCTTGTCATATGTAGAATATTTTCTCTTGGTCTCATTCAACTTCTCACTGAAATACACAACATGTCTATTGTCTTGGATCAAGACTGCTCCAATTGCAACTCCACTTGCGTCACATCTCACCTAAAATGTCTTTCCAAAATTTGGTAAGACCATATTTGGTCGTTCTATTATTTTCTCCTTCAGTATATTGAAGCTCTTCTCGTCTTCCTCTGTCCATTTAAAATACTTGTGCTTCTTCTTCATCGTATCCATCATTGGCGCACAAATTCCACTGCAGTCTTTGATGAACTTCCTATAGAAGCTCTCTAATCCATGGAAGCTCCTTACCTCGAACATAGCCCTTGGTGACAACCATTCTTTGGTTGCTTTCACCTTCTCTAGATCCATCTTTAGTTGATTTGAAGAGATCACAAAACCCAATTAAATGAGTTATGTCTTCATAAAAGAGGACTTCTTAAGATTTATCAACATATTCTCCTATTGTAGTCTCCTCATCACTAATGTTAGGTGCCTCAAATTCTCCTATTTATTCCTGCTAAAGATCAATATATCATCTAGATATACAACCACAAACTTTCTAATGAAATATTTCAGTATTTCATTCATCAACCTCTTAAATGTACTCGGGGCATTTGTCAAGCCAAATGGCATAACAAGCCACTCATACAGACCTTCATTCACCTTAAAGGTTGTCTTCCACTCATCACCTTCTCTCATTCTAATATGGTGATATCCACTTTTCAAATCTATTTTAGAAAAAAAATTTGCTCCACCCAAACAGTCCATTAAATCATCCATTCTTGGTAAAGGGAATCTATACCTGATGGTGATCTTGTTAATGGCTCTCTATTCTGTACACATTCTCCATCCTCCATCCTTCTTTGGACCCAATACAGTTGGTATTGCACATGGAATCAATATTTCTCTGACCAAACCCTTGTCTAATAATTCCTGGACTTGGTTCTTCACTTCCTCGTTCTCTCGAGGTGTCAATCTATATGTTGCTTTGTTTGGGAGACGTTCTCTTTGTATCAATTAAATATGGTGACTAATACTTCTGATGAGTGGTAGCGAGTTAGGCAACTCATCCACCACTATGTCAACAAAATTATTGAATAATTCCTGAACTTCTTAAGGCAAATCCTCCATTGAAGTACTTGTAAGGATAAGTTTGGGTTTCCTCACCACAACAAAGTGCATCTCCTATTCTTCCTTGACTTTCTTCAGGAGTTCCTTCCCACTCATGAGATGTATGCTTGTGCTAGCCTCCTCTTTCACTCTCTTCTCCTCTATTGGCGACAACATGTGTGTCCTACCATTCTTCTCTAATGTGTTTGCATTTTTCCTACCATTGTGGATGACATTCTTGTCAAACTGCCATGGTATTCCCAACAAAATATGACATACATCCATGGGAATTACATCACACATAATTTCATCTCTATATCCTCTGATCTTAAATTCAACCAAGCATTGTTTATTAACCATTACCTGGTGTCCTTTGTGGAACCATTAGACTTTATATGGATTCGGATGTGCATTTGTCTCCAGCTCTAATTTCTCCACCATCTCTGTGGATTCTAAGTTGTCAGTGCTCGCACTGTCAATTATCACCTTGTATACTCTGTTCTTAGTCTTGCAAGCTATTTTGAAGAGACTATTCCTCTTCACCGACCTTTCAATTTTTGCCTCTGGTTTTAAGAGAACTTTCCTCAACATCATGGATCTTCTATCCTCTGCTCCTTATGCTTCAACATCTCTTCTTTGTGCTTTTAAAATGTGAGCTTCATCTTCTCCTTCTTTCTTTTTCTTGAGGCATTCCCAAGACATGTATCCTGTCTTTCCACATGCATAACATCTTATGTATCCTCCTCCTCTTCTTCCTCTTCCTTTGGGATAATTTCTTCCACCACCTTGTCTTTCTTGAGAACTTCCTCCTCTTTCTGAGTGATTGTGTGGTTTCTTAGTCTCGTCCTTAGACTTATGTGCTCTATCATGGATAACTCCCTTTCTTTTGTTTGGGACTGAGATCTTACCTCTCCCTCTTTAGTTTTGTTTTCTGGCCAACTTCTCCTCTGCCTTCAGTGCAAACTGATAAGCATCCTCCACTGTTATTACTGACATCATGCTGAGCTCATCCTAGATTTCATATCTCAGTCCACTTATATATCTGGCTATTTTTTCTTCATCTCTCTCTCTTTGTCCAATTTTGATGTTCGGCCTATAGAACTCCTCTATGTACTCCTTAAATGTCATCCCTTTCTGTCTCAAGTTCTGCATTTTCCTGAATAGATTGATCTGATAATACTTGGGCATGAACTATGAAATTAGCCTTCAAATTGGCTACCATTCTGTCCCAACTCTTTATCTTCTGCTTGCCTTTGCTTCTTCTCTCATCCTGCAGTTCATCCCACCACAATGTTGCATGTCTTTTTAGTCTGGTGACAACATGTCTCACCCTTCTTTCCTCATCGACATCTTCATAGTCGAAATATTTTTCCATGGAACTTATCCAATCCAATAGCTCTTCGACATCTAAATTACCTTCATACATTGGGACCTCCATCTTGGCTCTGCCTCCCTATCTGGCTACTACTCTCAAAAAGTGTTCATCATCAACATCCTCTCTTGCAACTTCTCCGACGACATTCTCATCCACCACTTCTTCACTCTCTGCATCACTGACGTCTCCAACATCAGGTGCTCATCTTTGCGTTGCCTCCATCGCCTCTAATATTTCACGGAGTTCTCGCATCTCCCTTTCCACAACTTGATTAGCCAATGGTGGTTCCACTCATCTCCTTGGTGGAATTGTGTTGATTGTCTCTCACAAACAAAGTACAATGTCAAGTTCTTTTGTCTTCCTTACTTTGCCTACTGTCTGCAAGCAAAAAAATATTGCTTTGATACCACTTGATGCAGACTCCCCTTCTCTCCTAAGGGTTGCACAACCTCCCAGTCTAGGATCAATCAAGATACTGAGTTCGATTGACTCTCTGGTTCTATGCTAGACCCCAAAACCACTTACACAAGTCTGTTTCCCCAAATGCGTAGGTCGCCTCAGACCCATGGCTTCTCTCCCAAGCATTGTTCAAACCTCAATGCCAAAGGGGCACTAGCTCCTCTCTGCTAAGCCTTTTCTCCCTTGTGACCACTGGCGATGACCATGCGCTTGAGAGAACGGTGTGTCACGATTTATCTTTTCACGACCGTAGGAGTGTTGCTACCTCCGTTCACCCGATAGGCGAAATAACGATGATCCAAGATCTACGGTCCATATTTTCCCTTGATAGACAACTATGATGTAATCGACATTTCATGTTTCTAGACTTCAAAATTTCCTTGCCTCCATTCTCCCGATAGTCAAAATCGCGATGACCCGAGATCTATGGCTCAGATATTCCCTTAGGACTGACGGTCACTATGATTTCGGAACTTCGCGTTTCGTGAATTTTAAAGACTTGTCACCTCCGATCCTCTGGTCCCCAAAATTTCGATATTTCACCCTGGATAATCAACGATCTAGATCTCTCCTGGATCCAATGAATCAGATCAAGTCGCTAATTCAGGCTTTGCACATTCTTAGAATTCTTCCCTTTGACTCCTCCACAATGCGAGTTAGCGAAACACTGGTCGTTCACCATGGGTCCCTTATGGTGGACAGTTTCGATTCTCTAGCATTCAAATCAAACAACTACGATCTTCTCCCCCTTGCGCTTACACTATCTTCAAGAAGATCTTCTGGGTGTTCAAAGGTTTTGAACCTTCTCTCCTTCGACAGGTCTGGTTCTTGGATCCTTCAGCACTTATGCAAAGTTTTATTCCTCCTAAGCTTGTTCTTTTGAAGACTTCAACTTCCCGCGCACACCTTTCATTTCAGGGATTCGATAACTCAGATTTCAAAGGATTTCTTGAAGAGGAATTCCTCTTGCCTTCTTGGAGTTCTCCTTTCCTGACTCTTCGACGCTGAGTCGAATCTCAGATCTGTGCACTCCTTGCACTAGATCTTCACGCAAGGTTAGGATTCTTGCGGAAGACTGTGCACACCTTCCACCAGTCTCTTTGCACTCCTTGCAAAGGGAAAGATTCATGTTATCTCTTTTGAGCTTCAGAATCGAGACAGACCCCGTTAACATACTCCTTGCGTTCTGTGTGCACACCTTGCACTACTTTCATAGAAGACAAAC
This sequence comes from Picea engelmannii, assembly GCA_009831015.1. NCBI lineage: Eukaryota > Viridiplantae > Streptophyta > Pinopsida > Pinales > Pinaceae > Picea > Picea engelmannii. Next base: position 253,840 of record ML801110.1, on the reverse strand, counting down.
AATTGAAACTTGTCCTAACATCCACACTTCCATCTACTCAAAATGAGATCCATTCATTCATTCATGGAAAACACAATAACAGAGAATTGCAAACAATGTTCATACACCATGCATTGGATCAATTTTCCTCTCTTATATTCCAAAAATGAAAAATGTTTACAACTGTAAATGAAAAACCAAAACTATTGAAATATTCTCCTAGCTTCTATTCCAGCCAACTACCGACTAGAAACTATTGACTAGCAACTAGCTTCATTCGGCTGTACAAAACCTCTATTTATCACAAAGGGCTCTTAGGGTTTCCCCTGGCTACTTGTCTACTCTAAAACTTAACCCAACGACTATCTAGACCAGTCGCATTCCAGAGTTGTAGTTGAGTCCTCCATTTCGCTCGTAATCGTCCAAGCATGCCTCCAAATCTTCCCGGCCTGATTTCAAGCGTGCACTAAAGGTTAAGTCTAGCATTGAGTTAAGGAAGACTTCAAAGTGTTTGTTTTGACTGCCAGCCTTGAGCTCCCGTATAGATTCCTAGACGATGATGGGTCTTTCTCTACGCGAGTAACAACGATGGTCCTGCATCAAAATCTCCAAGCTTAAAAGGGTGAGGATTTATAAATGAAGACCTCAATCTCGAAGACCAAGCTAAATTAAGGAAGGAAGTTGAAAAGGTAAAATAAGTTGGGTGAAATCATGAAGATGGGTGTCTATTTTGCTTGTTGTATGAGAAAAAAAACTATATGTTCACAAATTCTTCAACTTCCGGCATACAAAACTATTTTTTTATTTAGAATTTCACTTTACAGTAAAAACAAACTTGTCAAGAATATTTTTAGCTTTCCAATGACTATTTTTCAATTTTATTTTATTAAGATTTGATATGTCAATTTGACAATTGTTTAACAATATGTTCCTTAAACATGAAAGGAATGATAATGAGTTATTTTTTCCTCCAACAATGTATCTATTATTAAACTTATTTTTTTAAGAAACGAAATATATTGCAACAATATACAGAGACTCTACTTTATTATGACTATAATTTTGAATCTAACAGATGAATATTATAATTTCTAGAATATTTTGAAGTTGACCAAGATGAAAATGTTGCAGATTTTAGACACATGTTTTCCTCCACCTTGTATCTATCTTAATTTTTACTTAAAAATAAAATATAAAAATACCCTTTTGAAAAGAACAGTTTAAGGATTATGAATATAAAACTTTTTGAATTTTTCACTGTGTATTTTTAGAGATACGAATATTTCATTTCACTGAATCATAATGTCTGCTGAAAATATTGTGTAGTGATTTTTTTTTAAAATTAAATAAAATTAGATAAAAATAATGAAAATGAAAATAAATTATAGGAATTGAAAGTAGATTCAATTTTGCAAATGCTGGTGTCATTTTTGAAACCAAATTCTAAGTATTTGCAGGAGTCTGCAACCGACAAGGTTCAGGTAAGTGGGGAAATTCTCTGGTTTCTGTTTACATTCCCAATTTCTGGTTTTCGGCTGAAAGAATCTTTCTGCCGAAAAAATATTATTTCGGCCAAAAGACTAAATTCTAATGGAAACCGCCAAAACTAAACAGTTTCCAAGGTTTTTGGCCAAAAAAACATTGTTTTGGCCAAAGGATGGTTGAGCGAATTCCGTTAGTCTGAAAAAATGAAAAGACACATCGTATCATTTAATTTTGCGCCAAATCCTATAAATACGCTTTCGGACGAAGACATTTAACACAAATAATCGCTTGTTTGATGGTTTTCTAGAGCACCTAAACAAAGGTTCGAATCATCTTTTTGGTTTTTGTTGAATAAGGTAATTGATGTTTGTTCAAGTTTTTTATTGGAATAACAATTTATATGTTGAAAGATAAATGTTGAGTATTTTTTCAAGGTGAAGTCTTTGTTGAACATATCTTTTACAGATAACTAAAAAAGTCATGGGAAACAAAAGTTTGCGTAAGAGAAAACTTGATCTCACTCGAGATGATACTCTCCATAATGAATAAATGAAAGAGCATTATTGGACAAAGAAATGAGAATGTGCAAATATTGAAGAAAGAAACGATGATAATGTAAATAGAGATTTTCAGCAAGAAGAAGTCCAACCAGGTATGCATGCACATATTGTCTATATTAAAAGTGTAGAATTCAAATTTAAAATATTGTTTAATATAATTGATTGTAATCATAATTTGATGTTTTTCAAAAAACATAAATAGATTTGTCTCATAATGTCGAAGATGACATTGAAACTGAAATTGAAGCAGAAGACGTTGAAACCGAAATTCAAGCAGAAGACGAATCGCCTATAGGTATGTACATAAATTTAGATAATACAAGATGAACATTTGTATATATAGTTTAGTGAATTTATGTTCGGGTTTTGTTTTTTAATATAAAATTTAAATTGAAATATGCAGGAGAATCTATCAACATTGATGATGAAATATTAGAAAATGTTGATACTGACAAATTTGGGAAGAAAAAAGCTAAGCATTATATAAGATATCGAACTAAGAATATGTATAATACTTTTTTTCAAAGATGAATCAATAACCGTACAAGCTCAACTTTTACTCTGTCTAATAAAGTTTAGAAATTTAAAAGAAGCTACATCATTATTGTGTATTCAAAATTCGACAAAAAATACAAAGGTGAAACAAAATGTCTTTGACAATATAACTAGTGTATTAAAATATTTTGGAAAATCCCGAAAAAAATATGTCAGTGTTGCACATAGAGCGATACAAACAACAGTTGTTTCATCTAGCAATATAAAATATCGTTTGACACGACACATGGAAAAAACAATGGGAACATCAAGAAAAAACATTGCACACACATAGAAAATTTCGATTGCAAATAGATGCAAATGATGAACTGGCTTGTTGGACAGTGATTTATAGACAACCCTAAAAAGACAGACTTGCAGAAAATGTTAAAGAATTGGCCCGTAATGGTTGGTTGGCATAATCTCATGTTTCACAACATACAAGGGATGTGTTGCGATGTAGAATAACAAAGAAACAATATGAAGAACATCCAAAACATATATTTCCAATGACACAAAAATAATTGTTCAATAAGTTCAAAGAAGAGCACAAAGAAATTAAAATTTTCATCAATACATTTGTGCAACAAAAACCATGGTTTGTTAGACCCATCATTGTCCGTGACACTTGTTGTTGTCGTTATCATGTGGAATTTGAGTTTTATTACGACATTTTTTATTTTTATTTTGGTAAAACTTTATGGCCAAGTTCACCTCCTCTTTCCACATTCCGTGGTTTTATATCTGAAATTCTATGTGAAAGAGAAGGTGATGATTTATATTACAAAAACAAATGTGTTGGTGGAAAGAAATGTGATCGTTGTGGAAATCTAAGTTTGTTTCACTCAAAGTATCATATTGATATGAATGATCAATCATTTTCTAATATAACAATCAATTGGAAGAGATATGAATATATCAACAACACGACTCCACATTCTTCAAATGTTATTTCCAAAAGGATTGATTTGAAAGTAGATAAAATCTGTGTGATAGATTTTTTGAAGAAGTTTGAGGAAGAAATTTATAAATACACCAAGAATTCACATATATCTCGATGGCAAGACCTACAATTCAAACAATCTCGTGAAGTGATTCCACTAGGGACAATTTTGTTTGTAGTTGATTTTGCAGAGAATTACACATTCGCTGTACAAAAATGAATGCTGAGTTAATATTATCATTTTTATCAAGTCACGATATTTATCCACGTTCTATATAGACATGCTCTACGGATTCTTGATAACATAGAAATCACCAATGACAATCGACATTTTATCAAAGAATATCACTCTTATGTAAGTGATGATCGAGCACACGACACACATTATGTACAACATTATTTTGATCAATTTAATGATTCATTGAAAGAATGCAAAATCAGATTTGATCGACATTGGATATGGTCAGATGGGTGTGCGTGTCAGATCAAATCTTCACGATCATTCTATTGGTTATGTCGTCTTCATAAAAAATCAAACATTACACATTGTTGGAATTTTTTTGAGACTGGTCATGGAAAAGGAGAGCATGACAGTGCAGGGGCATGTGTAAAATGAGCACTTCGAAGGTATCAGATGAACCCTCATGCCAATCAAATTTGAATCCACTTAACAAGTTATTAAATTGTTCATAATGGCACTAAGCCATGAATATAATCCATCAAGGGATGTGCACAGGTGTGTCTATATATACATGTTACACATGTACATAAGATATTTATATTTTAACTTGTTCAAATTTATATTCAATCTTCAATCATTTTCTTGAGAGATTTCAAGTTAGCAAGTTCTTGTCTTGTGCAGGTTTTTTTGGTATGTTGGAATCCAAGATGTAAATAGATCAATTGCATATGACGCCGGTACAATACATGGGACAAGAAAAATGCATCCTGTTAAAACAAAACATTATAAAAATGTGTTTTCATTTGATAGAAGAAATGAGTCTTGTTTTTGTTGAGTTTGTATAGAGGACACAAAATCCATAGATATTTGTGAAAACAAAAATGCAGAATATGTTAAAGCTTGGAGACATATCAAACTTAATGTAAAAGGGAAAATTCCACTTGCAAGATCAGAGGAGATGGAGTCAAATAAAACTATAGAGTCAGTTGATGGCGATAGATTTTTTGATCTTGTTAGAGATGGTAATTTTTATGTTTAAATTTTTTCAAATAACTTGTAGATGTACTTGTGTGATAATCTAACATGAACTATTTGTTGTCCAATATATCCAATTATTTGCAAGAAATGTCTTTTCCATGGTTGCACCTATAGACAACACTGAAAATGTGAAATATTATTTGATGTGATGCATAGAAGAAAAGATGAGGCTATTAGAAGATTTTGATGATAACAATTTTATATATGAAAGAGGATCCATTGTATTGAAATGATATTTTTTTCAAGAAACCCATCAAACAAATAGTCATGTTCACTTTCAAGACTACCAGTTAGATGTCACAAGTTGTCAATATAGTCATTTGGTATGTGCAACGTGCATTGTAACATCCCCATCAATACGACAACAAGCGAAACATTTTTTTTTTTTTTGGGGGGGTAGTTAAGAGGAAAGAAGGAAACGATGACAATAGTTTAATCACATCACTGACGATGAACGCTAGCATGTAGTCCAGGCAACAGGTTACTATGACACCACACACAGGCTCAAGACAACTAGAAAAACATGCACAAATAACAAGGAGGACGACTACCCTTCCGACGCAAACACGACCACGCCTACAAGCTAAGGGACAACATCCCCATCCCAACATCACGGCCTAGATGAACAAAGACTAGAACCTCAAGGCGTGTGGACCTAACGCCTGAATGTGTTCGGCCCTTGCGCAAAGAGAAACTTGCACACTCGTCAACACTCACACAAAGCACCTACTCCGACCTAGATCTTGTTCGTCGTTATCCCCTAGGGCGTGCCATGGTCCCCTCATCAGGAATCATTCCATTCCCAGGTGATAGATGCATCAATTACCTTGGCACAACACATCGTATCTAGACCAAGGAATCTAGATAATCCGACGAGCTAGAAACCGAATACTGAGAGGAAAACCACACCCATACCCCAACAATTGGTCGACGAAACGTCAAAGGATGAAGACACGGGATGTCACAAGACAATACACAACATCATCCTCACCCAAACAATCACCCAGTCTAATCTAGTCAATGATTACAATCACTTTTAACATGAGTTGCCATTCTAGACAGGGCACGTCTAAGTGACAACTAGTCATTAACTTAAATAACGACATTAACAATCTTAAGGTAGAAATCTATCATTATAAAACTTATGAACAATTAAATCTGAGCATGTAGTCTAGTTATATTGACCGAACTAACAATACTAGCTATCTAATAATATTAGAAGGAAACTACTAACTATTAGAAGGGATGGAGCAATTTAGCGAGGAAATTAACATAGTGGTTACTTAACAATTTATATAGAAATAACAAGCCAATTACATGACAATTAACACGAAAATTAAAAGTGCATTAACATGGTAGTTTACATGACTTTTGTCATAACAAGTAATATAGCAATAACAAGGCATTTAAGGTGTTAGTTAACATTTAACTCGTTGTGGCATTTAATCCAAAGAATGAATCTACTAGCCATTTACATTGTTGTAGAAATTGTTCTGGAAATTAATATGACCATTACATAACAATGAATCTAGCAATAACAAGTCATTTAACTAACTGTTATCCATTTTATTTGCTGGAAAAAATCAAGGCAATTAATGTGACCATTACATAGCAATGAATCTGGCAATAGTAAGGCATTTAACTAACTATTATCCATTTAATTCGTTGTGGAAAAATTAGCAAAAACGTAGTGCCCACAAGGTGGCCAATCGTGCCCAGTCGACAACAACTCAACAATTAAAGGCAAAAGAATCCAATCAACATCAACGTAGTCCATCACTCAAGGGAAAATGCAGTCATAGTTTGAAGGCGAGATCATGGTCATTACTGCAAGTCAGTTATGAATTGAATAGAAAAAAAAAGGGGTGGGCGAATTCAACATGCACATAGTCAATTTTTATTTACCAAAACCGTGGTCATTCCAACAATTGAATTTACGATTTCAAAGGCTAAATTTGTGGGCGAATTCAACATGCACACAATCAATTTTTATTTACCAAAATGTGGTCATTCCACCAAGTAAATTTATGATTTAAAAGGCTAAATTCATGGGTGAATTCAACATGCACACAATCCATTTTTTTTTACCAAACCGTGGTCATTCCGGCAAGTGAATTTATGATTTAAATGGATAAATTCATGGGTGAATTCAACAACAACACAGTCAACGTTTTCAATAAAAAATCATGGGCGCTAACAACCACTCAGCAAACGGTTGGGAGCAACAAATCATGAGCGTTAAGTCTAGTGAAAACCTGGGTAATTAAAAATCCATGACAGTCAAATAGTGGGAATAAAAAGTCTGAGTATTAAATTCGTGGTGATGAACCATGGAAATAGTAGGGATGTAGAGTTATAATTCAAAGAAAAATGCAGAATGTAAGGAATTATAATCTTGGTGATAGCAAGGAGTTATAAAATCATTTTCATTCGCCTGGTATACCAATACAAAATCTAGACATGAATCAATTCATTTTTCCATTTCCCAAATACCCATACAAAATGAAGACATGAATTGATTCGTCTTTCCATTGCCAGAATAACAATACAAAATGTAGAAAACAGTAAGAGAACCGAAAGGATCCAATCAACCAAGGAAAACAATGGAGGTAGATGACTGATAGGTTCGTCCTTTGCTCATCATCCTCGCACAGAAAGGTAGGGTGTTGATATCCATAGGTCTATTAACACCGAAGCGATGACCGTAGATCAGGCTCCTGGACAACTACCCAGGTGAGAATTGATGATCTAGGGATGACAGGAAAAACCACCACAATGGTCACAATCAAACACCACAAGCAGGTCAAGACATGCGGGGAAACGAAGGCCATGGGATTCAATCAATCATAGAGCTAGGCTATGAAATAAATTTAGTCATCAATCTAGACAATCAGTTTACTTACTCCATTAAACATGAAGATCCAAAAATAAATCCTATAGCAATCTACCATACAAAAATGAAGAGAGCATATTGTTGCCTGATCGCCTACTCTGAGTGACGTCCCACATGCTCCGTGCAACTCCCTCTTTCCGACCGATGTGACTTCATCGGTACCTCCCAGCCAATGCTACGGGTACTCTTCTTCCCCCTTAGCACCCTGAGTTGTAAAGGGGTCACACACACTATGCATAGATTCAACTAGCTCCTAGCTCGCCTCGCAAGCTCGAGCTACCACTCCTCACCAAGCTGGGTATCCCAACTCCCACAAGATAAGTCAGTCAAGTAGAGATTTATGCAGCATAACATTACCCAAACAGAAGAGATCTGTCATCCTTCTCCTCCCTCCATTATATAGAGTTTCCAAGTCCTTTACCTTCCCAAAATCCCATTTAATTTAATGTTTAATAAATTAAATCCTAAAAATCTTCCCCGTACAAGTGTCACCCATCCCCTTCATTCCTCCATAAATTAATTTCTTTAATTAATTAATTACCCCTATTTTCCTCACCCACCTAGAGTCACTCCTAGAATCACTCATAGGTGTCTCCAAAATCCCTTACAGGTTTTAATGACTTTCCCCATTATTAATTTTCTAGTTCAGTTTAAAATTAGAAAGCTCTTAAATGCTAGATACCTTACTAAGTTTGACTTTCTTCTTTTTCCCTTGTGTTTCCCTTTTCTTTTATGTTTCCCTCTTTTCCTAGTTTCCTAAATATTTTAGATTTCCCTCTTTCCCCTTTTCATTTAGAACTCAAATTGGCAGGTGTAGAAATTAACCTTTTTTTTTCCTTTTTCCTTTTTACTTAATAAATTTTAAATTATCATAAAATAATAAAACAATTATTTTCCTTTTTAAATTTTATGCTAACAGGTTTTTATGAATCATTTAAATTTCTTACCCCCTTCTTGTTACAAGATTTAACGAAGATTATAATTATTATTTATGTTTATATATATATATATATATATATATATATATATATATATATATATTAAAAGATACAATTTTACCACTAGCATAATTTAGATCTAGACCTTAAATTTTCGTGATGGGTGACATTTTATTAGGGAAATTGTTTTTAAAAATTCGTATCACGTCATTCATCCTAAGCTCGTCTAGGTTCATTCATTTCTCATTAACAACGCGACGTGCCCTTTAGGACGCACTAGGTGATCCAAGGGTGCCACTCGCCTCATTTGTTCCCTTGCACGACGTGCCCTTCAGGACGCACCATGTGCTCAAGGGTGCCACTCGCCTCTTTCCATTTTTCTTGTGTGACGTGCCCTTCAGGACGCACCATGTGCTCAAAGGGTTCCACCCACCTCTTTCCATTTTTCTTGCGTGGTGTGCCCTTAAGGACACACCACGTGCTCCAAGGGTCCCACTCGCCTCTTGACTAACTTGGTAGACATCAAAAACCCCTGGAGTCAATACTCCACCAGGTGAACTTGTGGGAGACTAAGGGATTCAAAGGAATAAGGCCCTCACCTTATTGTGCACCCCTTAGAATCATCGTGAGCAATTGTCACAGTCTGCCCTCATGGCATCGTGGGTCCTCTCGAACTAGGCAACCGTTAACCTACAATTCGAGCCACAACGAGAGTGCTAGTAGGCCGTGGCAGGGCTGCTATCCACACCTCTCCCTCAACCTCTCTGGTGGTCGTGCGTGACCCCTCTACTCCACATCTGAGTCTGGTCGACAAGCTATCGTCAACCTGCAACATCAACAAATCATGTCAGAAATATATACATAATCATATCATCTAATCAAATGCACTAATATCACAATAAAACAATCAAACCCCAATGGTACACTCCCCAACTCGATCTGGAGTACAAGGGGTTCCATCGATGCCTCTACATCCTCAAAATCCAAAATCTTGCACACTCAGTAAAACCAAGTCAATAACACTCGTCTATGTCAATGCAGTAAAACAACATGTCACCTTGACGCATAATGCCTCATAGTCAAAAGCAATGTTTTAATAGAATAAAATCTGGATCACTTGCAAGCAAGTGTCCTCAAAGAATAATTTCACTCAGTGCGCAAGAGAGGGATGTTACATACACCCCCTCTTGGTCTAAACTTCGTCCCGAAGTTTCACATTATAAATGCCGAAATAAAGTGTATCACAGTATCATAAGTCTATCTATAAAAAAAAATGGAAATTGTTGGTGCATATCATATGCGTCCTCCCAGGTCGCTGAATGTGGACTATAGTTGTCCCACTGGACCTTGACCTTCTCTAACATTCGACGTCATAGTTGTCGAATGTGATGATCCAAGATGTGGATCGGCTTAGCCATGAGCGCCCCCTCATCTAACACCTGCAAAGAACTCATGTCAATAACATGTGAAGGATCACTAATATAATGTCTCAAAACAGATACATGAAAAATATCGTGCATATGCCTCAAGGAATCAGGAAAGTCTAGTCGATAGGTCACATGCCCCTTTCTCTCCACAATCTTGAAAGGTCCCACGAACCTAGAAGAGAGTTTAGCTTCCTTTCCAAACTTGATCAAACTCTTATGCGGTCTAACCTGCAAGAAGACTCGATTGCCAACCATGTAACTACGGTCGACACGGTGCGCATTGGCATAATTCTTTTGTCGATCCTGTGATTCTTTAATCCTTTGTCTTATTGCTTGCATTTTCTGTTCCATTTCTTGTATCACTTTTGGTCCCACCAGGACCCTATCCTCAATCCGATCCCAACTCAAGGGTGTCTGACATGGTCTCCTATAAAGAAACTCAAAAGGCGCCATCTTAATGGTGCCTTGGTAACTGTTGTTATAAGCGAATTCCACTAGTGGCAAGAATTCTTCCCAATGCTTTTGTTGGTCCATCACGTACATGCGCAAAATGTCCTCCAAGGTCTTGTTCATTTGTTCGGTCTTCCCGTTAGTCTCCAGGTGGTACACAGTATTGAAGTTAAGTTGGGTACCTAAGGCCTCTTGGAAAATCGTCCAAAATCGTCCAGTAAACAACGATCCTCGATCAGATATAATCCTCTTAGGCACGCCATGCAACCTCACAGTCTCACTAATGAAAACTCTAGCTATGTCGGGTGCTTGATACATCCTATCCACAGGAATAAAGTGAGCACTTTTTGTCAGAGTGTCTACTACTACGAAAATTGTGTCGTGTCTCCTTACCATCAGTGGCAATCCAATAATAAAATCTCTCAAAATAACCTCCCATTTCGATTCCAGAATAGCATGTGGCTGTAGTAATCCTGTCGAATGTCTATGTTCAACTTTCACTTGCTGACATTCTAGACATTGGGCCACATAGTTGACTATATCTTCCTTCATTCTCTTCCATAAGAATAAGGGTTTATGGTCTTCCCTCATCTTCATGACTCCCGGGTGATCCATGTAAACTGATCTATGAGCCTCGCTTAGGATCAACATCCTCAACTCATTGTTCGGCGGTACGTAAATCTGATTTTTAAACCTCAATAAACCATCGCTATCAAATGAAAATCCTTCAAATATTGGTACCATCATTGTGTTTTGTCCGATAAAACCCTCGACCTCTTTGTACCAGTCATCGTTACGCTATAAGGTTAGAATCTTTTCACGTAGATTCGTCTGAAGAGGCAGCACCGAACAGATGCATGGTCTCCGACTCAATGCATCTGCCACTCGGTTCATTGTTCCTTTTATGTAAGTAATATCGAATTCGTACTCACTAAGCAATTACTACCAACATCATTGTCGTGCGTTCAAGTCTCTTTGCGTAAATATGTGTTGTAGTCCACAGTGGTCCATTTTTAGTTCAAACTTTCATCCAAAAAGGTAGTGTTTCCAAAAATTCAAGGCATAAACGATGCCTAACAACTCCAAGTCGTGCGTCGCATAGTTCTCCTCATGCCTTCTCAGTTTCCTCAAGATGTAAGCAATCACTCTACTATCTTGCATCAAGACTCTGCCTAAGCCTTCCTTGGATGTGTCAGTGCATACCAGGAAGTCCACATCCATGTCAGGGACATTTAGTATCAGTGTTGTTTTCAACATCTCCTTGAGCTTCCGAAATTATTCTACACATTTCTCGGTCCACACAAACTTCTTGTTTTTCTTCTGCAATTTCGTGATCGGATTTTCTATCTTTGAAAATCCCTCCACGAACCTTCGATAGTATCCTGCTAAACCCATGAAGTTACGCACTTCCATGACATTCGTCGGTGCAGGACATTCCATAATAGCCTCGAGCTTGGCTGGATCCACAACGATACCTTCGTCGGAGATGACATGCCCTAAGTAGTGAATCTTCGATTGATAAAATGAGCATTTGAACAACTTCCCATACAATTTGTGCTATCGCAAACAATGTAGTACCAAGCGTAAGTGATCATCATGCTCCTCCTTCATCCGATAGTAAATCAAAATATCGTCAATGAATACTTGGATGAACTTGTCCAAGTACTTGTGGAACACCTCCTTCATTAACTCATAAATACCCCTAGGGCATTTTTCAGTTCAAATGGTAAAACAATAAACTCGTAATTTCCAAACCTCGTCTTAAAGGGGGTCTTAGGGACATCATCCTCCTTGATCCGTAACTGGTGATTGCCTAATCACAAATCGATCTTTGAGAAGACAATCTCACCCTTCATCTGATTGAATAGATCATCAATCCTCGACAACAGATATTGATTCTTGATCGTGGCCTTGTTCAATTGATGATAGTCAATGTAGAGCCTCCACGACCCATCCTTCTTTCGTATGAAAATAACAGGTGCACCCCACGGTGACACACTTCGACGTATCAATCTTAGGTCCAACACTTCCTTCAGTTGCATTCTCAACTCTTGTAACTCCAGGGTCGACATCCGATAAGGCATTCTCGCTATCGGTTCAGTCCCTGGTTTTAGGTCTATAGTAAATTTCAATTCCCTCTCTGGAGGCATCCCAGGTAACTCCTCTGGAAAGACGTCTGCAAACTCTCTCACCACAGGAAGGTGTTGTAGACCTTCTGCTACTCCCTTGTCATTTAATGCAAGGATCTCATAAATCTTACATCCCTTGCACATGCTCTTCCAAAGATGCAAGGAAGAGATGAACCTCAGGGAAACTCATTGGTTCTGGCCTATAATCACTCATCTATGTCCTTCATCATCGACCAAGATCAACCGTTTCATATTGTAGTTGAGTATTGCCTCATGCGATTCCAACCAGTCCATACCGATAACGAGGTCATAATATCCTAATATCATGACGTATAGGTTGGCCCTGGTGAAAAACTCTCCCAGGTTAAGGATACAGACTGTAACCTTTCCTCCAACCTTTTGTTTGGCTCCCGAGGCCATATTTACGAAGCTAAACTCATCCTATTCAACTGCCTTTACCTTAATCCTTTTTAGCACTGCACCAGAAATGAAACTCTTGGTAGCACCGGGATCTATCAAAATACTAAGGGTCTGGTCAACGACGATACCTGTCATCTTGAGAACAGTCGACTAATGCTCTACCAGGTGGTTATTCACCGCTGCATGAATCCAATGGGCCTTGTACAAATCTCTCATGGTACTGGGTCTGACTGATCCAGATGCTCTAGTCCTCTCCACAGGGTAGTCGCATTGGTAGTGTGTCTCCCCACATGTCCAACACCCCTTCTTCTGTTCAATAGTCCTAGTACCCAAAGTAGAAGATGACAGCCCACTGACCTGGAATCCTAGTCTGTTCTACTGAACATGCCTAAAATGTTGTTGATGTAGTCGAAACTGCTGTTGATCTTTTGGTCCCTGATAAGGACTCCACTGTTGAGGCATCGATCGCCGAGGTGTAGTGAAAATGGGTCCTCTCTGGAAGCCAAAATATACGGGCGTAAGTCTAGCTAGTGTCTGGTGCTACTGCACACCAGATGACACCTTCCCTGTCGGTCTCGCTGGAGTCCTACTCTGACCCCCACTGATAAGATCCTCCTCTGCTATGAGGGCCTTTTGGACGACATCATGCAAGGTTTGAGGCATCAAAATACTAACCTTTGCATGTATCCTGCCATTAAGGCCGAACACGAACCTGTTGACCTTCAGTTTCTCAGTGTTAATATGCGGAGCATACCAAAGCAACTCCATAAAACAAGCCTCATACTCAGGCACTGTACGACCACCCTTTCATAAGGCATTGAACTCGTTGAGCTGATGCTCAATGAATTCCTCTAATAGGTATCTCTCTTGAAACCTTTCCTCGAACAGTTCCCATGACACGTCTTCAACAACCATGTTCAACTACGGTAGGAGCATCTTCCACCATAGAAGAGCGCTTCCTTTCAGTTGGAAGACCACTATGTAAACCTTCATGTTGGAGGTATAATATCTAAGTGCAAAGCACATCACCATATTCTCCAACCATGCCTCAGCGGCTGTGCCATCCAGGGCACAAAAGAACTCGAGAAATTTGACCTTCTCGAGTTCACGGTGAATTCTACCAGTATCGATCGGAGTGCACGGTGGACCCTCAGACATGCGCTGAAAATATATAATCATTCTGACCACATCACCAAATGCTATCTTCTTCTTCTCGACAACCTGTTCGTCTCCCTGGGGGTTAGACCCCTTAGGCGTGAATGATACTAGAGGCGTTGCACCTCCTCCCTTGCACCCCATCGTCTTCCTCCACGACATCTTCTAACCATGATTACCTACACGAATACATTTCAACTTAATTAGCAACATCATAATCAAATCACATCAACGAAATTCGTAGCGATCCGAAGTCACGGGTTGAACCCGCTCTGATACCATATGTAACATCCCCATCGATATGACAACAAGAGAAATAGTTTTTTTTTTTTTTTTTTTTG
>ML801110.1:195634-210819 GCA_009831015.1 Picea engelmannii | reverse complement strand
TCAAGTACTCCTCTCTTTCGGATTTGATCCTGAATTTGTAAAGTTGATAAAAGCTTGTACTCACGGCCCTTGGATTGCCCCATTGGTGAATGGGAGACCAACAAATTTTTTCAAAGCTACGAGAGGGCTGAGGCAAGGATGCCGCCTCTCTCCATTTCTATACATATTAATGGCGGATACCCTCAGCAGGAAGATGGAATAGGAAATGTTAATAGGGGCAGCCCCAGGACTCAGAATAATGAAGAATCTGAAACCCATAAACCATGCTCTTTTTGCAGACGACTCTCTTCTGCTAGGAGGAGCCTCAAACAGAGTAGCCAAAGCATTCAAGGGAACTCTTCAAGCGTATTGCAAGGTGTCTGGAGCTCTGATAAGTGATAGAAAAAGTGTTGTTTACAGCTGGAATGTAGAAGATCATGAAACTCAGAAGATAGCAAGTACCTTGGGGTTCAAAGGACACTCCAAATGGGAAAAGATACAGTATCTTGGGTTGCCTTTAACTTTGGGTGTAAATAGAGTCAGCTTGTGGGAAGGAGTCTTAGCTAAAATCAAAATAAAAATCGAAGCCTGGGGAGGTTACTGGCTCACTCATGGAGGTAAATTAATCCTGATAAAAGCAGTCATCTCCTCAATGCCGATATATCAAGCGTCCTTTCTCTTAGCGCCCAATTCCATAGCAAGACAAATCAACAAACTCCTGAGAGACTTCCTGTGGCATGGTGGGAAAGGGAACCAAATAAAATTTCATTTAGTCAATTGGGAGATAGCCAAGCGGCCTCTAAGAGAAGGAGGATTGCATATTAGCGACCCAGCCCTTGCAAATACGGCTCTGGGTTGCAAAATCTTGTGGAAGATTCACAACGACCCCACACACCCAGTCAGCAAAACTTTAATACACAGATACATCCCAAACGCCAAAATCCGAAATCTCCAAAACGCAGGGAGCAGGAATACCACAATCTCATGGCAGTTGTGTATCAAAGGGGCGTGATTTTTCAATCAACACTTGTACCGTGTCCCTGGCAATGGAAAACGCACCAAACTCTGGACTAACAGTATAATGGGGAATCTGTCCATTGCATCAAACACTGGCCTGAGGGAAATTCGCGATTTTCTTGAGAACAGAGGTATCAAGAGAATTTTTGACATATCAAAGTGGGATGAAGACGGATCTTGGTCAGAGTGGCAACTCGGCAATGTTCCAGATTGCCTCCTTCAGCAACTTGAAATGCTCAAAGCAGAGCTTCGAGAGGTAGCCCCTGTGCACAAGACAAGAATAGACACTTGGGGCTGGGGACCCACAGGAATTTATACATCAGCTAGAGGCTATGCTCTGCTCCAGAAGCAACAAAATAGACCTCTCCCGGCAAGGTTCTGGTTGGAGGTATGGGACTCGATGGCAATCCCGAAGGTAAACTTCTTTTTCTGGACACTAATGCACAGAAAGATTCTGACGAGAGAAAATTTATTGAAAATAAATATTGCCGGACCACACAGATGTTGTCTCTGCAGAGAAGCCATGGAAACCTCAGATCACTTATTTGTAGGCTGTCATTTCGCAAACAAAGTCTGGCAGCTTACACTCCAAGGCCTCAAGGTCGCTGCTCCCACCAACATTTCAGTAGTGGATCTATTCACTGGTTGGAAGGATAGTTACCCAACGCTCTCCCCGAAAACACTATGGGCCAGAATCTGGATCTCCGTCCCCAAGTACGTGTGTTGGAAGCTATGGCTAGCAAGAAATGAGAAAATCTTCAACAACACGGAATGGACCCCCCAAATGGTAGCAGCGAAAGCAAAAGGCCTCCTGCTAGAATCCCCGAGCTCCCAAAATCATAAAACCGATACCTCTATTCTACAGGAAGAAAAGGAGTGGCTTGGCTCCTCCGTGCTGAATCTCATAACCCATAGCGTGGAAAAACCCCAACTTGAAACAGAATGGAGGTTAAGGGACAACCATGACATATTTCAGAGTTGGTGGCAAAATCAAGGCAAAACTTCAGCCTTTTTTTACGGTGCCTCCAAAGGAAACCCCAGGACAGCGGGAGCAGGAGGAATCATTTATTCCAGCAACGGGGAGAAATTAGCAACCTTTTGTTGGGGTCTTGGACAGCGAACCAATAATCAAGCAGAAATTCTGAGTTTGATCAAAGTTTGTCAGATAGTAAGGGAAAGCGGACATCAGGAGCTACAAGCATTTGGAGACTCTGAGATCTTGATCAAAATAATACACTCAAGAGGAAAGTTCAAAGATGTTGGGCTAAATAAGAATCTTCAAAGGTTAAGAAACATTCTAAAAGATTTCACCTCCTTCAAGTGCTACCATATTCTCAGAGATTCAAATAAAGAAGCAGACAAACTAGCCAACGAAGGCTACCTTTTGCCTCAAGGAGAACTCAGCGTAAATGGTGGGGACCCAGTTAAAAAATGTATTCCTTGAAAAGGACAGTAGCTTTCAAAAGAATGTAGAAGGCAGCAAACGCTTGAGAAAGACAGCTGGAACAGAAGCTGAAACACAGTGCTGAAACACAGATGCTGGAACACAGATGCTGGAACACAGATGCTGGGACACAGAAGCTGAAACACAGTGCTGAAACAGTGCTGGATCTTATGTTGAAACACGGTGTTGCAACAGCTGAAACAAAGTGTTGTTTCATATGCTGAAACACAGTGCTGGAACAGTTGCTGAAACACAGTTTGTTACATATGCTGAAACACAGTTTTGCCACATATGATGAAAC
The DNA here is from genome assembly GCA_009831015.1 of Picea engelmannii. NCBI lineage: Eukaryota > Viridiplantae > Streptophyta > Pinopsida > Pinales > Pinaceae > Picea > Picea engelmannii. The sequence goes on along the minus strand of ML801110.1, from coordinate 208,078 downwards.
ACAGTTTTGTTACTTATGTTGAAACACAACGTTGGAACAGATACTGAAACACAGTGTTGGAGATTATGCTGAAACAACGATGGATCTTATGCTGAAACAGTGATGCATCACAATTTGTAACTGAATTTGTTGCTTTGCCACCCCTCTAATAAAAACTATAACCGTTTTCGTTAAAAAAAAAATTCAATAAGGGTGGACGAGCTAGAAATTTTGAAGATAATCTATGAGAATTACTACTAATAGATTCATCTACTACTCCATTTTGTAATAATATAATAATTTCTATTTATTAATAATTTGCATCTAAAATTTATTACTTAAGAAATTTAATGTTCTCAAAATCATTTGAAATGCAAATTCAATATTATCAAAATGAACATGTAATTTTTTTGCTTTATATTCTTCAAATGGGTATTTTTAGTTTTTTTGGGGGGAATAATCACATCAAAAATAAAAATGGTGTTCATGAAAATGTGTAGATGCAATGTCACTTTTATATTACTCTATTTTGATAAACAATATCCATGTAGATTGTGAGCATATTTTTTACTTTTAAAATGAATATCCATCACTGAAACATTTACTCAATATCTTTACCTATATGTCATTATTCTATCACTAAACGTTTGAAATAAAAAATTGGACAGTTTGAATTTTTTATGAAATTTTTATAAAATAAAAAACGTTTGAAATGACTGTGACTTGGTTGTAGGGGGCCAACCATGTGGCCAAGCCGTGGGAATTCCCACAGCTTGGCCATAGGGCTAGCCCCCCACGGCCAAGTCACAACCAATTTTAATAAGATATTATCTATGCATAGAAAGAAGAGAATTTGAATCTAAATCTTTAACACCAGAGTGAAAGATGGAAGATTCGGCTCCTGGCCGACTCGTCAAGCACATACTAATATCATTACGTATAATTTGTTTTTAGTGACGATAAATGATGTATAATTCTTGTACTTAGATGTATAATTTGTTTTTAGTGGCAGTAAATGCTTTATAATTCATTGTAGTTAGATCTAACTATACTAGGATATATATATATATATATATATATATAAACAGGAACTAATGAACATATTTATATTTAAATAAATAGAAGAACAGATTTATTTGTAATATATTTACAAATCTACAAATTTAATTACAAATCAAAATTAAATTACAAATTACAAATATCCACCTCAATCCCTACGCTTCACCCCAACCCCTACTCTTAACAGTTATCTTAAACTTATAAATTGCACTCTTCACCCAACCCCTACTCCTCACAACTATCTGAAACTTTTTAAAAAGTTGCAAAGCAACTTGAAAAAAAAGGTTTTATACATTGTTAGTTAATCAACAATGTAACATCCCGCTCTGGCGCACTTATAAAACTTATTCTTTGAGGACACTTGCTCGCAAGTGATCTGGATTTTTATGATGATAAAAATTTTTCCTTCATTATGATGCGTTAAGTTTGATGATAGGATGTTTTTACTACCTTGATGTAGACAGGTGCTGCTGACTCAGTTTCATTGATTGTGTAGGGTTTTGGACCTTGAGGATGCAAAGGCATCGGTGGAACTCCCTTGGACTCCGGATTGAGTCAGGGAGTGGGCTATTTGGGTTGTTTCATTTACGGTGATATTGCTTTTTTTGATGATATGCTATTGATTTTATGATTGTTGTTGACATGATCTGACATGATGGTTGATGATGCAGGCTGACGATAGCTTGCCGACCAAGACTCACATATGGAGTAAAGGGGCCACACATGATTTCCAGAGAGGTTGAGGAAGAGGTGTGGACAACATCCCTGCCACAGCCTACTAGCACTCCCGCCGTGGCTCGAACTATATGTTAACGATTACCTAGTTCGAGAGGATCCACGATGCCGTGAGGTCAGACTGCGACAGTCGATCACGATGATTCTAAGGGGCACGCAATAAGGTGGGGGCCTTATTCCTTAGAGCCCTTAGTCTCCAACAAGTTCACCTGGCAGAGTGTTGACTCCATGGGTTATAGATGTCTACCAATCCGTCAAGTCAGCGAGTGGCACCATTGGAGCACGTGGTGCATCCTGAAGGGCATGTCGTGCAATAGAAGCAAACGAGGCAAGTGACACCCTTGGAGCACGTAGTGCGTCTTGAAGTGCATGTCGCATTGATGATGATGATGAGACAACCTAGATGACCCTAAGACCTTAACGCCTGATACAATTCTTAAAACGACTACCCTAATGAATTGTCGCCTAGTTTAAACTAAACCTAAATTTAAAACACCTCTAAGATAAAATTTGGACTAGCCTTAAGAGATGACCCTCCAAAATTAAACTTAAGGACGTAAAATAAAACCCTCCTAAGTGTTAAGTTAAAGTTCTTCTTAAAATTAAAGGGGGTAAAGTAATGAGGGGGATAAATAGATTGTAACCCAAGGTTTTTAAATATTAAAGAAGAAATAAAATTATTAAAGAGTGGGAGTATGAAGATTTAGGATTTTAAATATATATTGAAAAGACTATCAAGCGCTTTTATCATTTTGGGTTGAACAAAAATCAAAAAAATATATATATAAAATAAAAATTAAAATAATAATAAAAAGAGAGGAATAAAAAAAATAGAGATGAGGAAACTTGTAATAAAGGAAACTTAATAATGGAAAGTAGGAGACATAGGGTAAAAAGCGAAAAGGAATCAACATTTAGGAGTTACTAAAATTCAGCAGTTTCATTTTAGGAAAGTTATTTAAAGCATGAGAGGGGATCTAGGAACCCTAGGAGTAATTTAAGGAACGATTTTTGGGGGGTGAGGGATTTGAGTCTTTTAAATATTTAAAAAGAAATTAATTTTTGGAGAACCATAGGGATGAGTGACACTTGGACGAAAAAGAACTTTTAGAGGTTTTTCATTAAAAATTAATTTAATGATAATTTAGGAAAGTAGGTGGGTCTCAAATTTCTATAAAAGAAGGGGAAAAGAAGGAAGAAGGATGAACGGTTAGCGTAACGTTACGCTGCCGAATTGTGGCTTGACGGATTGCTTGTGAGGAGTTGGATTTATCTCAGCTGTGTTGGAGTGGTAGCTCATCCGTGGAGGCGAGCTGAGAAGCTAGTCTTATCTCTGGTTCTTGTGTGGCCCCTTTGCGGCTCGGGGGGCTAAGGGGGAAGGAGAGTACCCCTAGCATTTGGCTAGGAGGTACTGGTGAGCCTTCTACGGTCGGTGAGTAGGACGTGGCACGTAGCATGGGACACGACATGGAGCGCGAGACGTCTTCCGACGCGGGCATAAGGCAACGGTATGATTTTAATTGGCGAAGTAGAAAGCATTTTTACATTCGGAAAATTTAATGTTATTGATGCTGATATTGTGAGATTGTTCTAGCATTTTTATATACGGCAAATTTTGTTTCAGTAATGTTATTGTGAGTTTGTTTTGGCAAATTTTGGCAAATTTGATGTTATTGATGCTGATATTGTGAGATTGCTCTAGCATTTTTATATTCGGCAAATTCGTTACAGCTATGTTATTGTGAGATGGTTGGGCATTCATTTTTCTCCCTTGCTGCAAATTTCGCTGCATTGTATCTCTGGTTTATGGGTTATTAGATCCCTGCGTCCTATCTTTGCATTAAACCGTTATTTCACCTTTGCGTTGCTATAATATCCCTGCGCCATAATCGTTTGTGTGTGCCCATACCTCTGTATGCGTTTTTATAAGGTGTTATTGGGCCTTATTGATGTGCGCGGTTGATGTTGTGTATTTGGGTGCTTTGTTGATTTATGTGGGCGTTTTGGGCGTTTTTATTTTATGTAGTGGGAAAATTATTTATGGGGCATTTTGGTAAATTAATCAACAATAAATCATGCGAACCGCTCCTTTCCTGGTTGGGCGATTGGGAATGGAGTCAACAGTAAATCACACGAAATGTTTCCTGCCCTGGTTGGACGAGTTGATAACTGTAAATGTAGTCATTGTGGTCGGAATCATTATAGTTCGTTTTTGCCCCTGCTATCCTTGGGCGTTTGACCCCTGTGTTAATGTTTAATGACCTATGTTCTCCTCCAATTTTGGCTTCATTGTCCATGCGTTTTGGGGGTCTGCGTTACTCCCCAAATCTGGCATAATCTACGTTTTAATTTGCGTATTTTGAATCTGTGTTTTTTTTTATAATCTGTGATTTGGTCTGCGTTTTCGTCACCCTCTTTGTCTGGTGCGTGCCCTCCCCTGCAGTTGGTTTAGTTGACTCTGCATGCAGGTTAGTGACTTATGGCCTTGGTAAGATAGCGTAGAACCCGAGAAGTATACCCTTAACATATCGTATGCATTTAGTTTATCATCAAAAGAACGATAAGTCCGGGAGGGACTGTTACTGCAACAACGAACGTTGTGGGGTTAGTGTGCACATAGGCTGGTAAAGTTATACTTATTTTCGTTACTGTGGGTTGAAACTCGAATTCTGACAGTTTAAAGGATAGATAAGAAGCTTACTTTATCGATTGGTGGTCACCCTTGCTAATGGTCAATCGTTATTTTTATCCTTTCGACATCGTTGGTTCCAAATCGAATCCTGACAGCTTAAAGGAATTATCCAATTCAACGCTTCCCAGGTAGCTATTATCCTTACTACTGTTAATGTTCTGTCTCTAACTTCCGTCTTTGTTGCTTTAATAATCAAATGATGTTACAGGATTTATCTTAATCCCACCTTCCAGGCTGACTTTTTCCTTATTATATCAATTGTTACTTTATTATCAGTTTGTCCTTGGTCATTCGAATGTTTACTGCCGAATCTAGTTTAACGAGGGAAGAAGAAAGAAAAGTATATTCTGCGATAGCATGTGTGAATATTACCGTAACTTCTTATAAATCCATTTACCACCAGTACCTTAGGTAGCATTGGTACAATGAAGGTAATTGGCGGCCCAACGAGAATTTAGGCATTTTACTTGATTTTCATTAAATTCCATGCTAAATCGATGGTAAATAATAATATTAGATTGTAAGCGTCTTGTCATTTAATCTCCATGCCACTTTATTTCATGCTAATTTTCAGTATAAACGTATTTTAGTGTATAAAGGTGAGGATATGGATTATTGTTAATGATATCCTAATTTGTGTTAGCAGATGTAAAGGTATTGATTAGGCAAAGATGTTACTGTAACACGCAAAGGAATGTCATGGAATAATTGTTCATAAATTTTGTAAATTGTAATGTATTGTTTGGATAGGAAATGGTGTTGTTCTTACCATATGAACCAGATCACAAGTTTAGAGTATGATGATTAAGGTTTGCTCGGATATATTGTTTATAAATTCGTAATTGTAATGTATTGTTGAAATATGGAATTGTATTGTTCTTACCATATAAACCAGATCGCAAGTTTAGAGTATGATGATTAAGGTTTGCTCGGATATATTGTTTATAAATTCATAATTGTAATGTATTGTTGAAATATGGAATTGTATTGTTCTTACCATATAAACCAGATTGCAAGATTAAAGCTGAAACATATGACCATTATTATTTCAATGTTATTGTAATTAGAAATGAGATGATATGGTTAACTTATTGTGATGTTAGTGTAATCTCTTGATATTGATAAGACATGCGTAATGGATTGCCCTGGCTTTATGTGCATTAAATTACTCCGAGTTAGTAATTTAGGGTGGTTGTTCATTTAATCAATGTGGAATTTGGGTGTTCGTTGTCAGAGTCCTTGTCCCGCGCCTTCCATAAGGGGCGTAACCGTTCTTCTTGTTTATGACGTACTTGATCGCAATTAGTTAGCCGCGCAGTCTGCTTATGTCGGGCGGGGTATAGACCCCTCCTTGTAGCCTTAGTGTTTATGTCGGTGTGCGTGATTTTTTCTGTGTAAAGGATCCAGTGCCGTATCAAGAGTCTCGGGCCCTTTAAAGGCAGGGTTTCCACTCTTGCGACACACCTGACAGAGATTACTAGTTTCTACCTGAGGATTCGTCCAGGAGCCTGTCTAATCTTCTTTCAAGAAGACATAAGACTAAAAGCCCTTCTTTTCTGTGCAGATATAGTAACTCTACTGATGGATTCTTCCTTCTATGACTGTACTATACTTAACACCTGGTGTCGTTTACTGATTACAGCTGATAGTTGTACACCTTATGTCTAGGGGCATTATTACTTGTTGTCACTTTGATATGTCGGGGTCGTCTTGTTGTGTTCGTCTTGCTTGTGTCTGGTCCTAGGTCGGGTTACTAGTTTCTACCTGAGCAGTCGGCCAGGAGCCAGTCTAATCTTCTTCCGGGAAGACATAAGACTAAACGCCCTGCTTTCCTATGCAGAAATAGTAACCCTAACACCATGGACTCTTCCCTATGTGCTCTTACTGTGCGTCCCCAGGTATGTCTTAATGTTGTGTTGTGTGCCTTATGCCTGTGATCGTATGTTGTTGCAGTTTCTCGTCGTGTGCCTTCAGTTTTTCCCTATCGTGGTTGCATCTTGTTTGTTGCCGAGTGGCGTCGTACAGTTAAGTGTGTTGTTATTTCTACACGTGCGCACACACCTTAAAGAAAAAAAAAAGAAAAAAAAATTGCACCTGTTACTAGAGTGGTTGTCGTAACGAGGAGGTCGTTACATATGGTATCAGAGCGGGTTCGACACGCGACTTGGGATTCACTACGGCTTCCGTTGACATGACTATGTTGATTATTTTGTTGTTGATCGAGTTGATTGTGTGTGCAGTTAATTATGGTTAGAGGACGCCGCGGAGGTAGACGACGGGGTGCTAGGGGAGGAGGCGTGACACCTCCCGTAGCATCCATGCTTGAGGGGTCTAACCCCCAGGGAGGCGAGCAGGTCCTTAGACAGGAGCATATCACAGTTGCCGATGTTGTGGGGATGATGAGATCTTTCCAGCGCATGTCCGAGGCTCTGATCAACAGATTGGACAGAGATGAGGCCAGGGCACCGGCACCTGCTGAGGTTCCGTTGCGCGCATCGGCCGTTACTAGTAGCATTCATCGTGAACTCGAGAAGGTGAAATTTTTCGAGTTCTTTGGTGCCCCGGACGACACAACCGCTGAGGCATGGTTGGAGAATATGGTGATGTGCTTCGCACTTTGCGATTATACCTCCAAAATGAAGGTCTGGATGGAAGTCTTTCAACTAAACAGGAGAGCTCTTCTATGGTGGAAGACGCTCCTACCGCAGCTGAACATGGCCGTCGAAGACGTGTCATGGGAACTGTTCGAGGAACGGTTCCAGGAGAGGTATCTTTCAGAGGAATTCATTGAGCGTCAGCTCAATGAGTTCAACGCATTACGACAGGGAGGTCATACAGTGCCCGAGTACGAGGCACGTTTTATGGAGCTGCTCCGGTATGCTCCGCATATGAACACTGAGAAGCTCAAGGTCAACAGGTTCGTGTTTGGCCTTAACGACAACTTGCATGCAAAAGGCCCTCATAGCAGAGGAGGAGCTTATTAGCGGGGGTCAGACCAGGACTCCAGCGAGACCTACAGGGCAGGGTTCATCTGGTACGCTGTAGTAGCAGACACTAGCGAGAAACACGCCGGGGTATCGTGGTTTCCAGAGGGGATCCGCGTTCACTACACCTCGACGACCACCACCTCAGCAACGGACACCTTACCGAGGACCACAGCAGCAGCAACACCGTCGCCCGCAGCAGCAGCAGTTTAGGCCTGTTCAGCAGAACAGACCAGGTTTCTAGGCCAGTGGGTCGTCATCTTCTACTTCGGGTACCAGGACTACTGGGCCGAGGAAGGGGTGTTGGACGTGTGGGGAGCCACACTACCAGCGCGACTATCCTGTGGAGAGGACCAGAGCGTCCGGATCAACCGGACCTACTACAGTGGGAGATATGGGCAAGGCCCATCGGATTCATGTAGCGGTGAATAACCGCCAGGCAGAGCACCAGTCGACTATGCTCGAGACGACAGGTACTGTCGCTGACCAGACCCTTAGTATTTTGATCGACCCAGGTGCTGCTAAGAGTTTTATTTATGGTGTAGCGCTGAAAAGGATTAAGGTAAAGGCAGTCAAATAGGATGAGTTTAGCTTTGTAGAGATGGCTTCTTAAGCCAAACAAAAGGTTGGAGAAAAGGTTACGGGCTGCGCCCTTAACCTGGGAGAGTTCATCACGAGGGTCAACCTGTATGTCACGATCTTAGGGTCTTATGACGTCGTGATTGGTATGGATTGGTTGGAATCGCACGAGGCGATACTCAACTTCAAGATCAAATGGTTGAGCTTGATCGATGATGAAGGACAGAGACGGGTAATTGTAGGACGGAACCAGGGAGTATCCCTGAGGTTCGTCTCTTCCTTACAGTTACGGAAGAGCATGCGCAAGGGGTGCAAGCTTTATGCAATCCTTGCGCTAAACGAAAATGGAGTGGCAGAAGGTCTAGAGCACCTTCCGGTGGTGAAGGAGTTTACAGACGTATTTCCAGAGGAGCTGCCTGGGATGCCGCCAGAAAGAGAATTGGAGTTTACCATAGACCTAAAACCGGGGACTGAACCGATAGCAAGAAAGCCTTATCGGATGTCGACCCCAGAGTTGCAAGAGTTAAAAATGCAACTGAAGGAGTTCCTGGACCTGGGACTGATACATCCTAGTGTGTCACCGTGGGGTGCACCCGTTATTTTCATTCGGAAGAAGGATGGATCATGGAGGCTTTGCATTGACTATCGTCAACTGAACAAGGCTACGATCAAGAATCAGTACCCCTTACCAAGAATTGACGATCTGTTCGATCAGATGAAGGGTGCGACGATGTTCTCCAAGATCGATTTGCGATTAGGGTATCACCAATTACGGATCAAGGAGGATGACGTCCCTAAGACCACCTTTAAGACGAGATTTGGACATTACGAATTTACTGTTTTACCTTTTGGACTGACAAAATCCCCAGGGGTATTTATGAGCTTGATGAACGGGGTGTTCCGCGAGTACTTGGAAAAGTTCGTCCAAGTATTCATTGAGGATATTTTGATCTACCCTCGGACGATGGATGAGCATGACGAGCACTTGCGCTTGGTACTACAATGTTTACGAGAACACAAATTATATGGGAAGTTGTCCAAATGCTCTTTTTATCAATCGAGGATTCACTACTTAGGGCATGTCATCTCCGACGAAGGTATCGCCATGGATCCAGCCAAGGTTGAGGCTATTATGGAATGGCCTGCGCTGACGAATGTCACAGAAGTGCGTAGCTTTATGGGTTTAGCTGGATACTATCGACGGTTTGTCGAGGGATTTTCGAAGATAGCAAGTCCAGTCACGAAATTGCAGAAGAAAAACAAGAAGTTTGTTTGGACTGAGAAATGCGCGGAAGCATTTCGAAGGCTTGAGGAGTTGTTGACCACATCGCCTATACTAAAGGTCCCTGACATGGATGTAGAATTCTTGGTATGCACTGACACATCCAAAGAAGGTTTAGGTGGAGTCCTGATGCAAGACGGACGAGTGATTTCTTACATTTCGAGGAAATTAAGAAGGCATGAGGAAAACTACGCGACGCATGATTTGGAGTTATTAGCCATCGTATATGCCTTAAAGGTATGGATACACTACCTGGTTGGATGAAAATTTGAATTAAGGACTGATCATTGTGGATTACAACACATTTTTACGCAAAGCGACCTGAGCGCGCGACAACGGCGTTGGTCGGAATTTCTTAGCGAGTACGACTTCGAGATTACTTACATAAACGGAACAGTGAATCGAGTGGTAGATGATTTGAGTCGGAGGCCACGCATATTTTCGGTGTTGCCTCTTCAAACGAATCTACGTGAGAAGATTCTCACTTTACAGTGTGACGATGACTGGTACAAAGAAGTCGAGGATTTTATCGGACAAAACACCATGATGGTACCACGATTTGAGGGATATTCATTTGATAGCGATGGTTTATTGAGGTTTAGAGGTCGGATTTACGTACCACGAAATGACGAGTTGAGGATGTTGATCCTGAGTGAGGCTCATAGAGCAGTTTACATGGCTCACCCAAAATTTACGAAGATGAGGGCAGACCTTAAGCCCTTGTTTTTCTGGAAAGGAATGAAGGCCGACATAGTCAACTTTGTGGCTAGATGTCTCGAGTGTCAGCAGGTAAAGGCTGAACATAGACACCCGACGGGATTACTTCAACCACATTCCATTCCGGAATCGAAATGGGAAGTCATTTCGATGGATTTTATTGTTGGATTGCCACTGACGACAAAGAGACACGACTCGATTTTTGTAGTAGTAGACACTCTGACAAAGAGTGCTCACTTTATTCCGGTGCGTACGATGTATTAGGAGCCTGACATAGCGAGATTTTTCATCAGTGAGATTGTGAGGCTGCATGGCATGCCTAAGAAGATCATATTCGATCGAGGATCGGTGTTTACCGAACGATTTTGAACGAGTTTCCAAGAGGCCTTGGGAACCCAACTTAATTTTAGTACTGCGTATCACCTAGAGACTGACGGATAGACAGAACATATGAACCAAACCTTGGAAGACATGTTGCGCATGTACGTGATGGACCAACAAAAATGTTGGGAGGAATTCTTGCCTCTAGTAGAGTTTGCTTATAACAACAGTTACCAGAGCACCATTAAGATGGCGCCTTTTGAGTTTCTCTATGGGCGACCGTGTCAGACGCCCTTGAGTTGGGATCAGCTTGAGGATAGGGTCCTAGTGGGACCAGAAGTGATCCAAGAAATGGAAGAGTAGATGCAAACCATAAGACAAAGGATAAAAGAAGCGCAGGATCGACAGAAGAGTTATGCCAATGCGCGCCGAGTCGACCGTAGTTACGAGGTCGGTGATCGAGTCTTCTTGCGGGTAAAACTGCATAAGAGTTCGATCAAGTTTGGAAAGGGAGATAAACTCTCTCCTAGGTTCATGGGACCTTTCGAGATTATGGAGAGAAAGGGGCCCGTGGCCTATCGACTAGCCTTGCCTGATTCTTTGAGGCGTATGCACGATGTTTTTCATGTATCTATTTTGAGACATTATATTAGTGATCCAACACACGTGATTGACATGAGTTCTTTGCAGGTATCAGACGAGGGAGCGCTCATGGATGAGCCAGTCCGCATTTTAGATCATCGTGTTTGATAGTTACGATGTCGAACGGTAGATCAGGTCAAGGTCCAGTGGGACAGTTATAGTCTGCACTCGACGACCTGGGAGGACGCATATGATATGCGCCAACAGTTTCCATTTTTGTTTGATAGATAGAATTATGATACTGTGGTATTTATGATATTGTGGTACCTTATTTCGGCATTTATACTAAGAAACTTCGGGACGAAGTTTAGACCAAGAGGGGGTGCATGTAACATACCGCTCTGGTGCACTTATAAAACTTATTCTTTGAGGACACTTGCTCACAAGTGGTCTGGATTTTTATGATGATAAAACTTTTTCCTTCATTATGATGCGTTAAGTTTGATGACAGGATGTTTTTACTACATTGATGTAGACAGGTGCTGCTGACTCAGTTTCATTGATTGTGCAGGGTTTCAGACCTCGAGGATGCAGAGGCATTGGTGGAACTCCCTTGGACTCCGGATTGAGTCAGGGAGTGGGCTATTTGGGTTGTTTCATTTACGGTGATATTTCTTTGTTTGATGATATGCTATTGATTTTATGATTGTTGTTGACATGATCTGACATGATGGTTGATGATGCAGGCTGACGATAGCTTGCCGACCAAGACTCACATATGGAGTAAAGGGGCTACACATGATTTCCAGAGAGGTTGAGGGAGAGGTGTGGACAACAGCCCTGCCACAGCCTACTAGCACTCCCGCCGTGGCTCAAACTGTAGGTTAACGATTACCTAGTTCGAGGGGATCCTAGGCGGGGGCCTTATTCCTTAGAGCCCTTATTCTCCCACAAGTTCACCTGGCAGAGTGTTGACTCCAGGGGTTATAGATGTCTACCAATCCATCAAGTCAGTGAGTGGCACCCTTGGAGCACGTGGTGCATCCTGAAGGGCACGTCGCACAAGGAAATAAAAGTCAACGAGTGGCACCCTTGGAGCACGTGGTGCATCCTGAAGGGCACGTCGCGCAACAGAAGCAAATGAGGCAAGTGGCACCCTTGGAGCACGTAGTGCGTCCTGAAGGGCACGTCGCATTGATGATGATGATGAGACAACCTAGATGACCCTAAGACCTTAACGCCTGATAAAATTCTTAAAACGACTCCCCTAATGAATTGTTTCCTAGTTCAAACTAAACCTAAATTTAAAACACCTCTAAGATAAAATTTGGACTAGGCTTAAGAGATGACCCTCCAAAATTAAACTTAAGGACGTAAAATAAAACCCTCCTAAGTGTTAAGTTAAAGTTCTTCTTAAAATTAAAGGGGGTAAAGTAATGAGGGGGATAAATAAATTGTAACCCAAGGTTTTTAAATATTAAAGAAGAAATAAAATTATTAAAGAGTGGGAGTAT
>ML801110.1:179709-195584 GCA_009831015.1 Picea engelmannii | reverse complement strand
AAAGTTCTTCTTAAAATTAAAGGGGGTAAAGTAATGAGGGGGATAAATAAATTGTAACCCAAGGTTTTTAAATATTAAAGAAGAAATAAAATTATTAAAGAGTGGGAGTATAAAGATTTAGGATTTTAAATATATATTGAAAAGACTATCAAGCGCTTTTATCATTTTGGGTTGAACAAAAATAAAAAAAATATATATATAAAATAAAAATTAAAATAATAATAAAAAGAGGGGAATAAAAAAAATAGAGATGAGGAAACTTGTAATAAAGGAAACTTAATAATGGAAAGTAGGAGACATAGGGTAAAAAGAGAAAAGGAATTAGCATTTAGGAGTTACTAAAATTCAACAGTTTCATTTTAGGAAAGTTATTTAAAGCATGAGAGGGGATCTAGGAACCATAGGAGTAATATAAGGAGTGATTTTTGGGGGGTGAGGGATTTGAGTCTTTTAAATATTTAAAAAGAAATTAATTTTTGGAGAACCATAGGGATGAGTGACACTTGGACGGCAAAGAAATTTTAGAGGTTTGTCATTAAAAATTAATTTAATAATAATTTAGGAAAGTAGGTGGGTCTCAAATTTCTATAAAAGAAGGGGAAAAGAAGGAAGAAGGATGAACGGTTAGCGTAACGTTACGCTACCGAATTGTGGCTTGACGGATTGCTTGTGAGGAATTGGGTTTATCTCAGTTGTGTTGGAGTGGTAGCTCAGCCGTGGAGGCGAGCTGAGAAGCTAGTCTTATCTCTGGTTCTTGTATGGCCCCTTTGCGGCTCGGGGGGCTAAGGGGGAAGGAAAGTGCCCCTAGCATTTGGCTGGGAGGTACCGGTGAGCCTTCTACGGTCAGCGAGCGGGACGCGGCACGGAGCGCGGGACATGGCACAGAGCGCGGGACATCTTCCGACGCGAGCGTAAGGCAACGGTATTATTTTAATTGGCGAAGTAGAAAGCATTTTTACATTCGGCAAATTTAATGTTATTGATGCTGATATTGTGAGATTGTTCTGGCATTTTTATATTCGGCAAATTTCATTTCAGTAATGTTATTGTGAGTTTGTTCTCGCAAATTTTGGCAAATTTGATGTTATTGATGCTGATATTGTGAGATTGCTCTGGCATTTTTATATTCGGCAAATTCGTTACAGCTATGTTATTGTGAGATGGTTGGGCATTCGTTTTTCTCCCTTGCAGCAAATTTCGCTGCATTGTATCTCTGGTTTATGGGTTATTAGATCCATGTGTCCTATCTTTGCATTAAATCGTTATTTCACCTCTGCGTTGCTATAATATCCCTGCGCCATAATCGTTTGCGTGTGCCCATACCTCTGTGTGCGTTTTTATAAGGTGTTATTGGGCCTTATTGATGTGCGTGGTTGTTGTTGTGTATTTGGGTGCTTTGTTGATTTCTGTGGGCGTTTTGGGCGTTTTTATTTTATGCAGTGGGAAAATTGTTTATGGGCCGTTTTGGTAAATTAATCAACAGTAAATCATGTGAACCGCTCCTTTCCTAGTTGGGCGATTGGGAATGGAGTCAACATTAAATCACACGAAATGTTTCCTGCCCTGGTTGGATGAGTTGATAACTGTAAATGTAATCATTGTGGTCGGAATCATTTTAGTTCATTTTCCCCCCTGCTATCCTTGGGCGTTTGACCCGTGTGTTAATGTTTAATGACCTGTGTTCTCCTCCAGTTTTGGCTTCAATGTCCATGCATTTTGGGGGTCTGCGTTACTCCCCAGATCTGGCATAATCTGCGTTTTAATTTGTGTATTTTGAATCTGCGTTTTTTTTTATAATCTACGATTTGGTTTGCGTTTTTGTCGCCCTCTTTGTCTGGTGCGTGCCCTCCATTGCAGTTGGTTTAGTTGACTCTGCATGTAGGTTAGTGACTTATGGCCTTGGTCAGATAGCGTAGAACCCGAGAAGTATACCCTTAACATATCGTATGCATTTAGTTTATCATCAAAATAACGATAAGTCCAGGAGGGACTGTTACTGCAACAATGAACGTTGTGGGGTTAGTGTGCACACAGGCTGGTAAAGTTATACTTATTTTCGTTACTGTGGGTTGAAACTCGAATTCTGACAGTTTAAAGGATAGATAAGAAGCTTACTTTATCGATTGGTGGTCACCCTTGCTAATGGTCAATCGTTATTTTTATCCTTTCGACATCGTTGGTTCCAAATCGAATCCTGACAACTTAAAGGAATTATCCAATTCAACGCTTCCCAGGTAGCTATTATCCTTACTACTGTTAATGTTCTGTCTCTAACTTCCATCTTTGTTGCTTTAATAATCAAATGATGTTACAGGATTTATCTTAATCCCACCTTCCAGGCTGACTTTTTCCTTATTATATTAATTGTTACTTTATTATCAGTTTGTCCTTGGTCTTTCGAATGTTTACTGCCGAATCTAGTTTAACGAGGGAAGAAGAAAGAAAAGTATATTCCGCGATAGCATGTGTGAATATTACCGTAACTTCTTATAAATCCATTTATCACCAGTACCTTAGGTATCATTGGTATAATGAAGGTAATTGGCGGCCCAAAGAGAATTTAGGCATTTTACTTGATTTTCATTAAATTCCATGCTACGTTATTTCCATGCTAAATCGACGGTAAATAATAATAATAAATTGTAAGCGTCTTGTCATTTAATCTCCATGCCACTTTATTTCATGCTAATTTTCAGTATAAACGCATTTTAGTGTATAAAGGTGAGGATATGGATTATTGTTAATGATATCCTAATTTGTGTTAGCAGATGTAAAGGTATTGATTAGGCAAAGATGTTACTGTAACACGCAAAGGAATGTCATGGAATAATTGTTCATAAATTTTCTAAATTGTAATGTATTGTTTGGATAGGAAATGGTGTTGTTCTTACCATATAAACCAAATCGCAAGTTTAGAGTATGATTATTAAGGTTTGCTCGGATATATTGTTTATAAATTCGTAATTGTAATGTATTGTTGACATATGGAATTGTATTGTTCTTACCATATAAACCAGATCACAAGTTTAGAGTATGATGATTAATGTTTGCTCGGATATATTGTTTTTAAATTCGTAATTGTAATGTATTGTTGAAATATGGAATTGTATTGTTCTTACCATATAAACCAGATTGCAAGATTAAAGCTGAAACGTATGACCATTATTATTTCAATGTTATTGTAATTAGAAATGAGATGATATGGTTAACTTATTGTGATGTTAGTGTAATCTCTTGATATTGATAAGACATGCGTAATGGATTGCCCTGGCTTTATGTGCGTTAAATTACTCCGAGTTAGTCATTTAGGGTGGTTGTTCATTTAATCAATGTGGAATTTGGGTGTTCGTTGTCAGAGTCCTTGTCACGCGCCTTCCATAAGGGGCGTAATCGTTCTTCTTTTTTATCACGTACTTGATTGCAATCAGTTAGCCGCGCAGTCTGCTTATGTCGGGCGAGGTATAGACCCCTCCTTGTAGCCTTAGTGTTTATGTCGGTGTGCGTGATTTTTTCTGTGTAAAGGATCCAGTGACATATCAAGAGTGTCGGGCCCTTTAAAGGAAGGGTTTCCACTCTTGCGACACACCTGACAGAGATTACTAGTTTCTGCCTGAGCAGTCGGCCAGGAGCCTGTCTAATCTTCTTTCGAGAAGACATAAGACTAAAAGCCCTGCTTTTCTGTGCAAATATAGTAACTCTACTGATGGATTCTTCCTTCTATGACCGTACTGTACTTGACACCTGGTGTCTTTTACTGATTACAGCTGATAGTTGTACACCTTATGTCTAGGGGCATTATTACTTGCTATCACTTTGATATGTCGGGGTCGTCTTGTTGTGTTTGTCTTGCTTGTGTCTGGTCCTAGGTCGGGTTACTAGTTTTTGCCTGAGCAGTCGGCCAGGAGCCAGTCTAATCTTCTTCCGGGAAGACATAAGACTAAATGCCTTGCTTTCCTGTGCAAAAATAGTAACCCTAACACCATGGACTCTTCCCTCTGTGCTCTTAATGTGCGTCCCCAGGTATGTCTTAATGTTGTGTTGTGTGCCTTATGCCTGTGATCGTATGTTGTTGCAGTTACTCGTCGTGTGCCTTCAGTTTTTCCCTGTCATTGTTGCGTCTTGTTGGTTGCCGAGTGGCGTCGTACAATTAAGTGTGTTGTTACTTCTACACGCGCGCACACACCTTAAAGGGAAAAAAAATAAATAAAAAAAATTGCACCTGTTACTAGAATGGTTGTCGTAACGAGGAGGTCGTTACAAACCACATCCGAGAATCAGATAGATATACGGTGATGACTATAGGAATAATTCATATCAATAAGATAAATACGATAGGTGGTTGTGATATATCATTAAGAGTCAATACAACAATATAGATAAACTTCGAGTAGTGTCCAATACTTAATACTCAAATCATAATGACATTCAAAGGGTATTTTTTATCCTAATAAAGGTAAAGTTATGTTCATAGTCACCAGCATTTTTCTAGTTACATATCATACTAGTGATTACAAAGCTCGTAATTAGTGTAATGTTTGTGTTACTGGTTTCCTTATACTAGTTTGTTACAAGGAGAATTCAATTGCGTACAACCTATGGAATGCTTAGTTAAATCAATAGTGTTTAGCTTAGAGATAACCCTTATATTTACCTATATTTACATAATCTGAAACTTATAACATAACAGAAATTTACTTAAAAATTAAAAAATTTAATTTCTCATTTAGATATAAATTTAAAATTAAATCCAAAATATTCTTTGAAATTTGATAGGTTGTATATGAAACTAACGTTGTCTGTGGAGATTTTCTAGATATTATTTTAAACAAAAGGAATCAAATGGGTTGTGACATGGATGTGGGTGTCCAACTTTGTGGCCAAGCCATGGACATGCCCATGGCTTGGCCACAGAGCTGCCCATGGCTTGGCCACAGAGATGGACACCCATGGCCATGTCATAGCACAAATTTAATTAAAAAATAAAAATTTAAATTTAAATTTCATTTCTAAATTACATATAAGTTTACAATTAGATTCAAAATATTCTTTGAAATTTGATAGGTTGTCATGATACTAACACTATCTGAGATATTATTTTAAATGAAAGGAATCAAACGGGTTTTGGCATGGTCGGGGGTGTCCAACTCTGTGTCCAAGCTGTGGGCATGCCCATGGATTGGCCACAGAGTTGGACACCTGATGCAACCACACTCCTCGGAGCACGACCGTTCACACAGGAGCTTCTTCCTCCTTCGGCCCGAAGAACTCAACGGCTCTTCTATTTCCCTTTCGGGAAATCTGCACCCACAGTTTACTTCGCGCGACCCCTCTTCTTTTACTTTACTGAGGAATCGAAACTCGCAGCTTCGGGAGTTCACGTTCTATCTCAGGATCCTCAATTCTCTGAGACCCGATGGCTTTGGTCAACGTGGACTTCCTCTCGCCTCTGCTACTGGGACTTCGTTCTATCGTGGTTTCGCAACTCGCGACACTAATCACTCGAGGTTCCAACCTCCGATACCCGATGCGTCGAAGTGTCGAAACTCACGACTTCGCCACTCACGCGACCAAATGTCTCCTACCTCAACTCCCGATGCCCGAGACGCTGAACCTCCGATGGGTTATGCCACCTGTCTTCCTCTATCCCCTATGGCCCACACTACTTACACAGTTGTCGGGATATCGCACCTCACTATATCGCGACTTCTGTTGCGTAGATTTGGAGTCTCACCTCATGAACTCCTGATCTGTCGATCCACGAGTAGAGCCAATGCTCCTCGTGATCCCGATCGACGACTCCTGCTCTCCTGAGCTTCGAACCCTTTCCACACCTACACTGTATATTCCTTGCACCTTGCAAGGTCCAACGTTCCATGGAATTTCGTGAAAACTCCTCGGATGATTTCATCCATCCGTTCTTCCTTGTGAAAGTCCACGAAAAGGAAGAAATGTCTCTCCACGAGACTCGATGTCTGCTCGCCAACCTGTGGCACTTCCCTCGATCCTTCAATGGCAATTTCCCTGTACTTATCCTTCGATGAATTCGAAGGCCTACTCCTCCTGAGACCGTTCTCGACTTCTTAAGTCCTTAGAAGGAACTTTGGCACGCACCCCTTGCGGTAAATCTACAACGACGTCTAAGTGTTGAAGTCTTTCAACCCTGCGCACTCCTGTAGTAGCAGTCTATCAAAGTTTTGCTCAGGTTCGCAACCCTAAGGCTTTTCCTTGGCCTGCGCACTACTTGCATGGCACTCTGCCTAACTTTCACCTTCGAAGAAATGAGAACAAAAGTGATCTCTAAGTGAACCCTTCTGTCAACGCACTCCTTGCAGACAAATTCGACTGCACTCCTTGCAGGAATCCTCTGGCTCAATTAGAGAAACAATTGAAACTCATTCACTCTTCCTCTCATTCTTCAATTCAACCATGAAATCACATACACAACATATAAAATAAAATGTATGACAGAAAGCAAACATTCATGAGCAAAGCATCAATACACAGAGAAACAACACATAACCATGAAATTGAATCAAAGCTTTCTTTTATTAATTCAATATCTATACATGGGTGTTCTTTACACAGCTCTCTGCTTGCTCTTGCTCTCTTGCTTCAATCTCTCGATATCTTACAATGATAAAATGAGGGTGTCTATATCCGTTTTCCCTCTCGAATTCTAAAGCTATCAAATCTACAATTAAATTCCTATCTACCAGCATTAACTAAAGTAAAGGCCTCATCTAACAAAGGACGAGAGCTATCATCTCAAGGTCCACTACAATATACAAAGTGCGCTTCATTAAATCCACACATTAATGTTTGGCGCAACAATATCAAGGTGTTTTCAAAATTTGTGCTACCGCTGTCCAGCTGTCTTCCGCTCCATGCTGGCTCGCTTGATGTATTGTCGATGCTCCTGCATCATACTCCTTGGCTTGAAAATTTTCATGGGCTCCTGTCCATGAGCTCCTGCATGGTCTATCCATGCTTTTGTATCACTGCTTCGGTCTCCCAGCTGGCATATTCCACTGGATGATTCTTCCACTTGACCAGATACTCAAAGTATTCCTTCCTCCTGGTCTTCTTTCCCACTCTCTTGTCTAGTATACATTCCATTTGTGGCTTTTCTGCAATTGGCATCTTCTTCTGCCACTGGACCTATGGCTGTTCATCACTTCTAGCTCCCGCTTCCTCAACCTTATATGGATATAAGTCTAATACATTGAATTTCGAATATATCCCGATGCCATCCGACAATTCAATTTCATACGCATTCTCCCCGAATTTCCTCAGGACTCTGCAAGGCCCGATTTTCTTCATTTTCATCTTATTGTATGTTCCCCTCGGGAACCTTTCCTTCCTCAAATGTGCAAGAACTAGATCACCAACTTCAAACTGAAGTTGTCTCCGATGTTGATCTGCTCTGCGCTTATACTCCTGGTTTGATTCAATCTGCCGTTGCTTCACCTTGTTGTGAAGTTCCTTCATTGCCTCAGCAAACTCTTCTGCACTAGCGTTGTTAGTAGTAGTCTGTTCTAACTCCTTGAGTTCAGAAAATTTTCTCGGTTGTGTACCATACACAATCTGAAATGGGGTTTTGCCTGTACTTCGATTCACTGAATCGTTGTATGCAAACTCTGCCTGCGGTAATATCTGATCCCAACTACTATGGTGCTCTGTCACCAAGCTTCTCAGCAAGTCTCCCAGACTTCTATTGACCACTTCTGTCTGTCCATCCGTCTGAGGATGATAAGCTGAACTAAACACCAAGTTAGTTCCTAGCTTCTTCCATAGCGTCCTCCAGAAATTCCCTATGAATTTTGTATCCCTGTCCGAAACTATGCTTTTCGGCAATCCATGAAGTCGAATGACCTCCTTGAAAAACAAATTTGTGATGTGAGTCGCATCGCTGGTCTTATGGCATGGGATGAAATGCGCCATCTTTGAAAACCTGTCTACTATCACAAAGACGGAATCAACACTTCTTTGTGTCCTCGGCAAACCCAATACAAAATCCATGCTTATTGCCTCCCATGGCCTTTCTGGTATGGGCAATGGCTGATAAAAACCCGCATTCTTCTTTCTGCCCTTCGAATGCTGGCAAACTCTACATCTGTCAACAAACTTCTTGACTTCCGACTGCATCCCTGGCCAAAAGTATGCTTCGCTCAGCTTTGCAAATGTCTTGTCATGGCCAAAATGTCCTCCCAATCCACCACTGTGCTTCTCTTTTAGCAGATTCTCCCTCATGGAGCAATTTGGAATACACAGTTGGTTGCCTCTGAACAACAGTCCATTTTAGATCATGTAATCTATCCATGGGCTTTTGTCTCTGAGAAATGGATTCTCAGCTACTTCATATGCCTCTGCAAAATCTGCATCACCTGCATACATGTCCTTAAGATTTTCAAAACCCAATGTTTTGACTCGGAACTCCTGCAGCAACAAACATTTCCTACTCAAAGCATCAACCACTTTGTTAGCAGTACCCAAAATGTGTTTAATCACGAATGTGAAATTCTGCATATACTCTACCCATTTTGCATGCTTCTGATTCAACTTCTCCTGTTGACTCACAAACTGTAATGCATGATTATCACTATACAATACAAATTCTTTCAGGATCAAGTAATGCCTCCACTTCTTCAGTGCCTGTATGATAGCATAAAATTCTTTATCATATGTGGAGTCTCTCAGTTTTGCTTCATCCAGCTTCTCACTGAAATATGCAACTGGTCTGTCTTCTTGACTCAAGACCGCTCCTATGGCATACCCGCTTGCATCCCATTTCACCTGAAATGTCTTCTGGAAATCTGGCAACACCAGAATTGGTTACTCTGTGATCTTCCTCTTCAATAGATTGAAGCTCTTCTCAGCCTCCGCTGTCCAATGAAAAGACTTATGTCGCTTTTTTACTATGTCCATCATCGCTGTGCTAATTCCACTGAAATTCCTGATGAATTTCCGGTAGAAACTAGCCAAACCATGGAAACTTCGCACCTCGAAAATATTTCTCGGTGATGGCCAATTCTTAATCACTTCCACCTTCTCTGGATCCATCTTCAATTCATTTTCCGAAATAACAAAACCCAAGCAAATGAGCTCTATCTTCATGAATGAGGAATTTTTCATATTAATCAACAGTTTCTCCTGTTGTAGTTTTCTCATCACAATGGCCAAATGTTTCAGATGTTCATCCCTTGTCTTACTGAAGATCAGTATATCATCCAGATATACGATGACAAATTTCCCAATGAATTCCCTCAGGACTTCATTCATCAGTCTCATAAAAGTACTGGGTGCATTTGTCAAGCCAAACGGCATGACTAGCCACTCATACAAACCTTTGTTTGTTTTGAAGGTTGTCTTCCACTCATCGCCTTCTCTCATGCAAATCTGATGATATCCGCTTTTCAAATCTATCTTTGAAAAATAATTTTCCCCACTCAGGCAATCCATCAGATCATCCATTCTCGGTAGTGGAAACCTGTACCTGATGGTTATCTTATTTATCGCTCTGGAATCAGTGCACATTCTCCAACCTCCATCCTTCTTTGGACTAAGCACTCTCGGAACAACACACAGGCTTAGGATTTCTCTGACTAATCCTTTGTCTAGCAGTTCCTGCACCTGCCTCTTAACCTCCTCATTTTCCTACGGCATCAACCTGTACGCAGCTTTGTTCGACAAACTTGCTCCTGGTACGAGATCTATGTAATGACTCACACTCCTTATCGGTGGCAATGAATGAGGTAATTCATCCTCTATGATATCAGCGAACTCTTCCAGCAGTTCCTAAATCTCATCTGGTAAATCATCCACTCTTGTGCTAGTCAGAACAATCCTCGGTTTTCTGACAACAAAGAATTGTGGATCTTCTTTATTCTCCATCTCTGTGAGAAGTTCCTTTCCACTCATGAGAAGTATTCTGTTTCTTACTTCTGGTTTCACTTCCTTATCCTTTATCGGAAGCAACCTGTGTATCCTCCCAATCTTCTCCAGGGTATATGTGTTCATTCTCCCATTATGAACCACATTTCTGTCATATTGCCATGGTATACCCAGCAATAAATGACATACATCCATGGGATTAACATCACACAGTATTTTATCATTATATCCCCCTATCTTGAATTCAACTAAACACTGTTTAGTGGCACTCACCTGATGTCCCTTCTGTAGCCATGAAAATTTGTATGGACTCGGGTGATCAGTTGTCTCCAACTCTAATTTCTCCACCATCTCGGTTGAAATGAGATTATCTATGCTACCACTGTCAACGATAACCTTGCATTTCCAGTTCTTGGTTTTGCAAGCTGTTCTGAACATTCTGGTCCTTTGAGCTGAATTTTCCACCTCCTTCTCGGGTGTCAAAAGGACTTTGTGCGTCGTCAATGACCTTCCACTTTTTGTGTCTTCATTCTCAACATCACTTAAATGGCCTGTGCCCATTCTTCCCACATGTGAAACATGTGATAACTCCTCCTCTTCCTCTTCCTCTGCCTTTGGTACGAGGAAAAGTATTACCATCAGCATATCCTCCACTATGTTCTGTATGCTATCCTCTCTGCTCAACATATTGTTGTCCTCGCTGTGAGGTTCCACCTTTCTCAATCTTACCCTGAGGTTTTGTCCATTCCTCCTTGGGCTTCTGATATTTCTCCTGGAAAATTGCCTTGCCTTTAGGCTGACTTCTGCCTCACCCTCGCTGACCTTACTTACAGCTCAGCTTCTCCTCGGCTTTCAGATCCATTTGATAAGCATCCTCCACCGTCCTGATGGTAACCATGCTTAATTCATCCTGAATGTCATATCTCAGACCATTCATATATCTGGCAACCTTCTCATCATCGCTCTCCCGATGGCCTGCTCTGATGTTTAGTCGATAGAATTCCTCAGTGTATTCTTTCACTGTCATCATCTTCTGTCTCAGGTTCTGCATTCTCTTGAACAACGTGATTTGACAATCCCTTGGGATGAACTTTGCCTTCATCTTTGCGATCATTCGATCCGAACTCTCGATCTTCTGCTTTCCCTTGTAGCGTTTATCAGCTTGAAGCTCATCCCACCATAATGCTGCATGTCCTTTCAAGCGTGTAATAGAATGCTTGACCTTCTTATCCTCTTCGATATTTTCGTAATCGAAGTAGGTATCAAGAGCTCTAATCCAGTCTAGCATCTCTTCTGCATCCAGATTCCCCTCATAGACTGGAATGTCCATATTTGCCTTCGCCCCCATTCTAGCGATAGGTTTTATCAATCGCTCTGTTGATGCGTCTTCGGCCGCAACTTCCTCCTTGCGTTCAGCCTCAACCTCGCCATCGGAGTCACTTAGATCCCCTGCACTGGTTGTGTGTCTCTGCGCTGCCTCCATATCTTCTAATCTCTCTTGGATATCTCTCATTTGCCTCTCCATTTCTAGATTTCTTGTCGACCTACCTCTTCTTCACACCTCCCTATCTTCCGTCTTGGGTGACTGTCTCTCCCTTCTGGGCGGCATCATGAATTTCCTCTCTCTCTCTGCTACAGAAAACAAAGAGTTAAACCTAATCTGATACCACTCTGACACAACCTCACTCCTCGGAGCACGACCGCTCACACAGGACCTTCTTCCTCCTTTGGCCCGAAGAACTCAACGGCTCTTCTATTTCCCTTTCGGGAAATATCCACCCACAATTTACTTCGCGCGCCCCCTCTTCTTTTACTTTACCGAGGAATTGGAACTCCCAGCTTCGCGAGTTCATGTTCTATCTCTGGATCCTCAATTCTCCAAGACCCAATGGCTTTGGTCAATGTGGACTTGCTCTCGCCTCCGCTACCGGGACTTCATTCTATCGCACTTTCGCAACTCGCGACACCAATCACTCGAGGTTCCAACCTCTGATACCCGATGCGCCGAAGTGCCGAAACTCGCAATATCGCTTCCTCACGACTTCGCTACTCACATGACCAAATGTCTCCTACCTCGACTCCTGATGCCCGAGACACTGAACCGCCGATGGGTTATGCCACCTGTCTTCCTCTATCCCCTATGGCCCACACTACTTACACAGTTGTCGGGATATCGCACGTCGCTATATCGCGACTTCTGTTGCGTAGATTTGGAGTCTCACCTCACGAACTCCCAATATGTCGATCCACGAGTAGAGCCAACGCTCCTCGTGATCCCGCTCGACGACTCCTGCCCTCCTGAGCTTCGAACCCTTTCCACACCTGCACTATAACTTCCTTGCACCTTGCAAGGTCAAACGTTCCACGAAATTTCGTGAAAACTCCTCGGATGATTTCGTCCGTCCGTTCTTCCTTGTGAAAGTCCACGAAAAGGAAGAAATGTCCCTCTAAGAGACTCGTTGTCTGCTCGCCAGCCTGTGGTGCTTCCCTCGATCGTTCAATGGAAATTTCCCTGTACTTATCCTTCGATGAATTCGAAGGCCTACTCCTCCTGAGCTCGTTCTCGACTTCTTAAGTCCTTAGAAGGAACTTTGGCACGCACCCCTTGCGGTAAATCTACAACGACGTCTAAGTGTTGAAGTCTTTCAACCCTGCGCACTCCTGTAGAAGCAGTCTATCAAAGTTTTGCTCAGGTTCGCAACCCTGAGGCTTTTCCTTGGCCTACGCACTCCTTGCACGACACTGTGCCTAACTTTCACCTTCGAAGAAATGAGAACAAAAGTGATCTCTAAGTGAACCCTTCTGTCAACGCACTCCTTGCAAACAAATTCGACAGCACTCCTTGCAGGAATCCTCTGGCTCAATTAGAGAAACAATTGAAAATCATTCACTCTTCCTCTCAGACTTCAATTCAACCATGAAATCACATACACAGCATATAAAAGAAAATGTATGACAGAAAGCAAACATTCGTGAGAAAAGCATCAATATACAGAGAAACAACACATAACCATGAAATTGAATCAAAACTTTCTTTTATTAATTCAATATCTATACATGGGTGTTCTTTACATAGCTCTTTGCTTGCTCTTGCTCTCTTGCTTCAATCTCTCGATATCTTACAATGATAAAATGAGGGTGTCTATATCCGTTTTCCCTCTCGAATTCTAAGGCTATCAAATCTACAAATAAATTCCTATCTACCAGCATTAACTAAAGTAAATGCCTCATCTACCAAAGGACGAGAGCTATCCACTCAAGGTCCACTAAAATATACAAAGTGCACTTCATTAAATCCACACATTAATGTTTGGCTCAACAATATCAAGGTGTTTTCAAAATTTGTGCTGCCGTTGTCCAGTTGTCTTCCGCTCCACGCTGGCTCGCTTGATGTATTGTCGATGCTCCTGCATCAACACCCGTGGCCATGTCACAACACAAATTTAATTAAATATTAAAAAAATTAATTTAAATTTCATTTCTAAATTACATATAATTTTAAAATTAAATTCAAAATATTCTTTGAAATTTGATAGGTTGTACATGAGACTAATGTTGTCTGTGGAGATTTTTTGGATATTATTTTAAACGAAAGGAATCAAACAGGCTGTGACATGGTCATGAGTGTCCATATCTGTGGCCAAGCCATGGGCATGCTCATGGCTTGGCCACAGAGTTGGACAACCGCGACGATGTCACAGAACAAATTTAATTAAAAATAAAAAAAATTAATTTAAATTTCATTTCTAAATTACATACAAATTTAAATTTGAAATTAAAATATTTACATACCTACAGATCCTAACATCCATCTTCCCGCAGAAGACCACGCCAAGAGCTCCGCAACAAGCTCCACCAACATACCATACCAACAACTAATGACAAACAACCACAATAAACGATCACAACAAGCCTCACTATCACTATCACTCAAAATACCTCACTATCACTATCACTTGTCAAGAGATCAAAATACTAGACAGTTACAATGTGAGGTTAATATCTAAACATTTGTTCAGCTGAAACATTATTTCGGCCGAAAGATTGTTTCAGATGAAATATTCTTCTGGTCGAAATATATTTTTGACCGAAATATCATTCCACCGAAAGAATATTGCCGGATGAAAAGAATCCGTCCGGCTAAAATTCTATGCAAAAATTGAGGGCATCATTACTATACCATTCGATTTGACGTTCAATTGTTTGGCCAAAAAAAAAAATAGTTCGGCCGAAAAAACGTCTTTCTGAATTTTGGAAATCCGATTGTCACGAAAGTGTTACTCAGCTCCATGAATTTACCCAGTCAAGAAAGAAATAAAATGGGAAATAATTAGAAATCGAAAATCTATTGTTAGGGATAGAGACCAAAAGGATAATAATAAATAGGAATTTAGGACAATCAGAATCCTTTTTTGGAAATTTCATGGCTTTCCATGGTGCAAAGTTCCTATGATAATTTGGATCCCAAGTGATATTGATATTATTAGTCTAGTTGAAACTTGGGAGAATGAAGAGTCTAAGGTCCCTAACATAGAAGGATTTGTCTTGTGGTCGGCATGGAATAAAAAGTCACACTGTAGAGGGATAGGAGGCATAGCTTGTTATATTAGAAAGAGTATTTCTCCTCACATTCAACTTCATGAGATAGACCCTCTAAATCAGTACATTTGGATATAAATTTTAAACATAAAATCTAAGAAGATGTATATAGAGATTTGTTATTTTGCACCTATTAATTCTACTTTTTAGAAAAACAATCTAGATAATAATTGTCCCTACAATAATTTAGAACAAGATATTTACAATTTGAAAAATGAAGGTAGTATCCTCTTGCTAGGAGACTTTAATGCTAGGACTGCAACTAAACAAGATACTCTTTTAAGCATTTATTCCAACCATACTCCTTTATGGCTAGATGACGACCTTATTTTATCTAATAGCTACAAAAGAAGATCTGAAGACCTAATGGAGAATGTGTTTGGTACTGAGTTGCTCAAGATCTGCAGCTCTCAAGACCTAATAATTTGCAATGGATTAATGAAGTGGCCAAACTCCAACCACATGACTTGTACTCATGGGATAGGTAGTAGTGTCATATATTATGTGATATGTGATATCCCCATTTCCAACCAAATAACAATTTTTAACCTTTTAAATGACCATGAACCTAAATATGATCATAAACCTTTAACCCTAAATCTAAACTTTTCCATGAACATGAGCGCTATTGAAGAGAATTCTAATAATCGAAGACAATTACGCTTTAACAAAAGTAAATTTGACCTTTTCTTAAAGGATTTAAATAGTAAATTACATCTCCTAAATTATAAGGACAACAATGAAGAACTCCATCATAATTTTACAACTACCCTTTCCACTTCTATTAACAAGTTCTCTTTCAAGGTGTCTTATAAAAAGAATAATAGAATGACCAACCTTTGGTATGATAAAGAATGTAAAATTTCTAGGAAATCCATTAGGGATTCTTCTAATGAGTCCTTAAAACTCGGTAAGATCAATACATACAAATCCCTAATTAAAAGGCAAAAAATGTACTATATCAATAAAAGGCAAGAACAACTTTCACAACTATCTAAGATAGATCCTAAGAAGTTCTCGAGCCAAATTATAAACCACAATACTAAATAAAATAATATCATTCCCTTAAGGGGCTGGTATTCCTACCTTAAAAGTCTTTACGAGTTCCCTAATGACATGGACAACATTCCTATTATCCCTACAAAGGATGCATTTTTTTTTCTTAGATCACATAGAGTTCTGGTTTAAGTGACTTGCAAATGGAAAGATAAGGACATTGAAGGTTACCAAGCTGAAAATTTTAAAATGGGTGGGCCTATCCTTATCTGTTAAGGTCCTAACCCGCACATAGGTAGATTAATGTATTCGGATGTAATAAAGGTCAATATTAATAAGACCTTTCAATAAAATAGAATAAGGCGGATGTAAGAAGACCTAATAGAAGC
>ML801110.1:161539-173258 GCA_009831015.1 Picea engelmannii | reverse complement strand
TTCAAGTGCTATTTCTGTTGCTATTTCGTATATCATTTCTGTGTATTGTGAAGATTATGCTGGATATTTCACTGTTATTCTGTTATTTCTAGCATTTCGTTTCTGTTCTGCATATTTTATATATCTGGTATCTTGCATTATCCTTCACATACACAAGCTCTTCATTTTATCACTCAAGCATGGATTCCCTAAACCTGGGATGCAAAGCCTCATTGTTTCTATTTTTTTAAATGGGGATAGAAACATTCCCTCTAATTATAGGACCATTATGATTAGCTCGATTTTATCCAAGATTTATGGAATTATTTTGAAAAAGAAGATTAGCCTTTGGCTAGAAATTCATAGTAAAAGATTTAAAGGCCAGACCGGGTTTAAGAGATATCACTCAACTATGGACCATATTGTTACCTTTAGGATCATTGCATAGGAGTTCCGCAATACTAAAACTAATATTTTTTATTGTTTTGTTGACTTTAGAAAAGATTTTGTCATGGTTCCTAGGAAAAACCTTTGGAATAGATTGGAAGAGGTAAACATTCCTCTTGAGTTGAGATAAGTTGCAATAAGGATGTATGAGAACATTATTGTTAAGTTTGAAAAAACTGAGGGCTGGTCGAAAGATATTAACTGCAATATTGGAGTTAAACAAGGTTGCCCCTTGTCCCCTACCCTGTTTGGCATATACATTGACAAGTTAGAAGATTATTTGGAAAATGCAAGTCGTGTCAACCCTACTCTCATTGGTATAGTCATCAATATTATTATTTATGCGGATGATATTGTTCTTATGGAAAGGAGTCTACATGATCTTGAAAACCAACTAAGAATCCTCAAGGAATTTTTCTCCAATATGGGTATGACTGTTAATATTGATAAGACTAAGGCCATGATTATTAAATCCAATAAAATCACTTATGATACCTTCGTATATGACAACAACAACTTGGAGGAAGTGACTTCATACATATATATTGGAATTGATATTCACCACTGTAACATCCCGCTCTGGCGCACTTACAAAACTTATTCTTTGAGGACACTTGCTCGCAAGTGATCTAGACTTTTCTGATAGTAATACATTTATGCTTGATTATGGTGTGTTCTGATAGACGGCATGATGTTTTACTACTTGATGTAGACAGGTGCTATTGACTCAGTTTATTTGAGTGTGCAGGGTTTTTGACCTGGAGGATGCAGAGGCATCGACAGAACCCTTGGACTCCGGATTGAGTAAGGGAGTGTGCTATTTGAGTTGTTTTATTTACCATGATATTTATTTATTGATGATATGTTGTTGACATGTTCTGACATGATGGTTGATGATGCAGGATGACGATAGCTTTCCGACCAGACTCACATATGGAGTAAAGGGGCCACACACGATTTCCAGAGAGGTTGAGGGAGAGGTGTGGACCGCAGCCCTGCCACAGCCTACTAGCAGTCCCACCGTGGCTCGAACTGTAGGTTAACAATTACCTAGTTCGAGAGGATCCACGATGCCGTGAGGGCAGACTACGACAGTCGCTCACGATGATTCTAAGGGGCGAGCAATAAGGCGGGGACCTTATTCCTTAGAGCCCTTAGTCTCCCACAAGTTCATGTGGCAGAGTGTTGACTCCAGGGGTTATAGATGTCTACCAATCAGTCAAGCCAGCGAGTGGCACCCTTGGAGCATGTGGTGCATCCTGAAGGGCACGTCGCGCAAAGAAACACTAATCGACAAGTGGCACCCTTGGAGCACGTGGTGCATCCTAAAGGGCACATCGTGCAACAGAAGCAAACGAGGCGAGTGGCACCCTTGGAGCATGTCGTGCGTCCTGAAGGGCACATCGCATTGATGATGAAGATGAGACAACCTAGATGACCCTAAGACCTTAACACCTTAAGAAATTCTCAAAACGACTACCCTAATTAATTGTCGCCTAGTTCAAATCTAAGCCCAAATTTAAAACATCTCTAAGATAAAATTTAATTACCCTTAAGAAAGGACCCTACAAAAATAAACATAAGGGCGTAAACTAAAACCCTCCTAAGTGTTAGTTAAAGTCTTCTTAAATAATGGGGGGGTAAAGTAATGAGGGAGATAAATTAAGTGAAACCCATGGCTTTTAAATGATAAAGAAGAAATAAAATTAATTAAAGTGTGGAAGTATAAAAGTTAGGAATTTAAAAATATATTGAAAAGATTAATAATCGCATTTATTTTTTGGGTTTAAAAATAAAAATAACAAGAGAGAAATAAATAATAGAAATAAAGAAACTAGTAATAAAGGAAACTTAATAATGGAAAGTAGGGGACATAGGGTAAAAGGCAAAAAGGAATCAGCTATTAAGGAGTTACTAAAAATCAACAACTTCATTTTAGGAAAGTTATTAAAAGCATGAGAGGGGATCTAGGAACCCTAGGAGTAATTTTAGGAGCGACTATAGGGGGGGTGAGGGAATTGAGTCTTTTAATTATTAAAAAGAAATTAATTTTTAGAGAAACGTGGGGGATGAGTGACACTTCGACGACAGAGAATTTTTAGAGGTTTGTCATTAAAAAATTAAATTAATAATGATTTAGGAAAGTAGGTGGGTCTCAAATTTCTATAAAAGAAGGGGAAAATAAGGAAGAAGGATGAACGGTGAGCGTAACGTTACGCTGCCGGATTGTGGCTTGACTGTTTGCTTGTGAGGAGTTGGGAATTTCTCAGCTGTATTCGAGTGGTAGCTCAGCCTTGGAGGCGAGCTGAGAAGCTAGTCTTATCTCTGGATCTTGTGTGGCCCCTTTGCGGCTCGGGGGGCTAAGGGGGAAGCAAAGTACCCCTAGCGATTGGCTGGGAGGTACCAGTGAGATCTCTACGGTCGGCAAGCAGGAGCGGCTAGGAACGTGGGACATCAACCGAGGCGCGGACATCAATCGAGGCGGTCGAAAAGGAAAAGGTATGCACGTCATTTAGTAGAGTAGAATGCAGTAGGTTATGATTAGATCTGCTTATGTAATGGAAATGTAGACGAATGCATGTTTAATTTAAATCGATGTTGGTTATCGTTGGGCTAGATGGTTGTTCTTAATTGCCTACATCCAGCGGATTGTTGTGTTTTTAAATGTTGCTGCAAAATTTTACTGTGTCACCTTGAGTAATCCTCCATCCTTGTAATTTTCTTTTCTTTTCCCTCCACTACGACTAAACTCACTGTGTTTTGTGTTACTGATAAACTCCGTCGGCAATTTCGTTTCAGTAAATGATCATTGTGAGATTGTTCTGGCAATTTTGTATTTATATAATTGTTACTGAAAAAGCTAGTTCTGGCAAATTCATTTCTCTGAATGATGAAGGTTAAATTGTTTCTGGCAACTTGTCTTTGTAATTGTGACACTGAAAAACTCCGTCGGCAATCTCGTTGGGATGCTTACTGCGACGTAGTTCTGAAAATTTGTTTAGTTAAATTGTTAATGAATGTGGATTTCTGGAGTTTTCGTTTTTATATTCGTTGCTGTTGTTGAAGGTAGTGACACATTTTTGGGCAAAATATTTTACTGTGTGGGTTTTCTTTTGTGTTATCGGGCGTTTTATATACAGTGGGCCATATTTATATTGGACGTTTTTAATATATACAGTGGGTGTTATTATATTGAGCATTCTGCATTCGATTTGGCATTCCTGGAGATTGATTCAACATTCTGCATTCTGGTTTCCAATTCGGCATTCATGAACTTCGATTTGGCATTTTCATTCCGGGTTGAGCATTCTGCATTCGATTGGGCATCCCTGGGACTGTTGATTTCTCTTTACAATTTTGTTGGGCATTTTTATTTCTCTGTGGGCGACTTGGGAGAAGGACCTTCGAACCACCCATGTTGTCCTTTAAACTCAACGACTCACCCTTTAAATGTTCTCTGCGTCTGGCAATCTCTCCGTGCGTATAACATTCTTTCTGCGTCCATAATGATGTGTCTGATATAACCTCTGCCTGCGTGTTAAATTCCCCTTTCTGTGCCCACCATTCATATGTTTATTTCACCGTTGTCATAATTGCATTTATTATATCTGAGTTGATGTAAGAGGGGCATTTTTGCCCGGTTGTTTTTGGGTGATTTCCTTGTTTCATGTGTTTCGGTATAATTCTCCCCTTTTCTGTGCCCTGGTGGGATTTCTGTTTAAATATCCATTCATTGCTAAACTATAGGGTCCCTGCAAATTTAATGCGATACTGTTGATATAAGGTAACTGCACAACCATTCATTGGTCTTCTCATTATAGTTCCCAGGTGTCAGTATTAACCATGCATTGTAAATTCCTTACCTTTAGCTGGATATTATGGTAATACAAAAAGTAGAGGGATGGGTCCCTTTTATTTTCAAACTTGGTTCAGAGCTCAAATTAATTAAAGGATTAGTAGTCTCACTTAAATGATATTTTTAAGTGTATGAGGATTAGATATATCAGATTTTCCAGGTTTTAAATCCTTGTCCTTTATGGAAGATTCTTTTTATGTATTAGGCACATCACGAAAGATATTCAATGCTCCATCTTGCCCCTTGAAAGATATTCAAACTTGGCTATATATATATGTTGTGTAGTCTTGAAAACCGAGGGATGGGTCAATATAATTTAAATAAGATTAGTACATTCAAGTTAAATGATAGTTTAAAATACATATATACCATGGTCAAATGTAAATGTAATCATTGTCAAATACATAGGTATGTAATCATCATTGCTAAAAATGTTGTTGCTATTGGAAATGTTCTTCCCTTATTACCGTTGTCTTCTAACACACACAAGTTATTACATATTGTACTATAGTTGTCTAGTTCTTCCATGGTTGGGGAAGGTTCCGCTTTTTCCTTTCATGAATAGTGACATTTTATTTCTACTGGAAGTAAGTGGTTTTATTACCGCTGCCTAGTTTTATTGTTTAATGGTGATATTGATGAAAGTTGTCATAATTGATAAAGTGATATTAGCAAAGGTGATATGGTTTGAGGGTAGTATTGTTAATTAATCATGGCTTCATAAAGTAGCAATGTTAAGGTAATTATTGAAATAATATAGTGGAATGAAACATGGTTAATGGTAAGGATGATGTTAGAATATGTAATGATTATGTCATAATTAAGGGTAATGATCATTGATGAAATCGCATTGTGAGCTCCTCCTGTTTAATTGAAGGTCTTTATCTTGTAAGTTCGTTATAATTTTGGTGGTTGTAGCATATAAGAGGTATTGTAGTTGTAAAATCATGGTCCGGATATGTGATATAAATGAAAGATGGTTAATATTTCATGACAGTGCTATTTGAAATTTTATTGTTGTTAATAACACATATGGTGCAATAACCTCGACTCACAGCCAATAAAATTACTTTGAGTTTAGTAAATGGGGAAAGTTGTTGAATTTAAATTAATGTTGAACTTGGGTGTTCGTTGTCGGAGCCCTTCTTGTCGTGCGCCTTCCGTAAAGGACGTAGTCGTCCTTCTTGTTTATATTGTACTTGATAGTATTCAGTTGGTTGTTTGGTCGGTTATGTCAGGCAGGTTATAGACACCTCCTTGTAGCCTTAGCATATATGTCTGTGTGTGTGCTTTTTCTGCGTAAAGAATCCAGTGCCATATCAAGAGTCTCGGGCCCTTTAAAGGCAGGGTTTCCACTCTTACGACAAACCTGACGGAGATTTATTAGTTTCTGCCTGAGCAGTCGGCCAGGAGCCTGTCTAATCTTCTTTCGAGAAGACATAAGACTAAAAGCCCTGCTTTTCTGTGCAGAAATAGTAAACTCTATTGTTGGATTCTTCCATCTGTGACTGTACTATACTTAACACCTGGTGTCGTTTTCTGCTTACAACTGCTAGTTGTATGCCTTATGTCTAGGGGCGTTTATTGCTTGATGTCACTGTGATTTATCGGGGTCGTCTTGTTGTGTTCGTCTTGCTTGCGTCTTGTTCTAGGTCAGGTTAGTAGTTTCTACCTGAGCAGTCGGCCAGGAGCCTGTCTAATATTCTTTCGAGAAGACATAAGACTAAACGCCCTTCTTTCCTGTGCATAAATAGTAACCCTAACACCATGGATTCTTCCCTCTGTGTTCTTACTGTGCACCCCCAATATGTCTCAATGTTTTTGTTGTGCGCCTTATGCCTATGGACGTATATTGTGGTAGTTACTCATTGTGTGCCTTCAGTCTTCTTGTGATGAACATCGTGGTTGCGTCTTGTTGGTTGTCGAGTGGCGACGTAGAGTCAAGTGTGTTTGTTACTTCTACACGCGCGCACACCCCTCAAGCAAAAAAAAAATAAAAAATTGCACCTGTTCTTAGAGTTGTTGTCGTAAAGAGGAGGTCGTTACATTTGGTATCAGAGCCGGTTCGACCCGCGACTTGGGATTCACTATGACTTTCGTTGGCATGATTAGATTGATTATACTATTGCTAATCAAGTTGATTGTGTGCGTGCAGGTAATCATGGTTAGAGGACGTCGCGGAGGTAGACGACGGGGTGCTAGGGGAGGAGGCGTGATGCCTCCAACAACATCCACGCCTGAGGGGTCTAACCCCCAGGGAGGCGAGCATGTTGTCGAACAGGAGTAGATCGCAGTTGCCGATGTCATGGGGATGATGAGATCTTTTCAGCGTATGTCTGAGGCACTGATCAGCCAATTAGACAGAGATGAGGCCAGGGCGCCGACACCTGCTGAGGTTCCGTCGCGCGCAACGGCCGTTACAGGTAGCATTCACCGTGAACTCGAGAAGGTAAAATTTCCTGAGTTCTTTGGTGCCCCGGAAGGCGCAGTCGCTGAGGCATGGTTGGAGAATATGGTGATGTTCTTCGCACTTCGCGATTATACCTCCAACATGAAGGTCCGCATGGCGGTCTTTCAACTGAAGGGGAGCGCTCTTCTATGGTGAAAGACGCTCCTATCGTAGCTGAACATGGCCGTCGAAGATGTGTCATGGGAACTGTTCAAGGAACGGTTCTGGGAGAGGTATCCTTCAAAGGAATTCACTGAGCGTCAGCTCAATGAGTTCAATGCATTACGACAGGGAGGTCGTACGGTGCCCGAGTACGAGGCACGTTTTATGGAGCTTCTTCGATATGCTCCGCACCTTAACATAGAGAAGCTCAAGGTCAACAGGTTCGTGTTTGGCCTTAATGGCACCCTGTGTGCAAAGGTTAGGATCCTGATGCCTCAAACCTTGCAAGACATTGTCCAAAAGGCCCTCATAGCAGAGGAGGAGCTTATCAGTGGGGGTCAGACCAGGACTCCATCGAGACCAGCAGGGCAGGGTTCATATAGTACGCCGCAACAACAGACATCAGTGAGACATACGCCGGGATATCGTGGCTTCCAGAGGGGATCCACTTTTTCTACACCACGACGACCGCCGCCTCAGTAGCGGACACCTTATCGAGGCCCACAGCACCAGCAGCAGCGTCGCCCATAGCAACAACAGTTTAGGCCTATTCAGCAGAACAGACCGGGTTTCTAGGCCAGTGGGTCCTCATCCTCTACTTCGAGTACCAGGACTATTGGGCCGAAGAAGGGGTGTTGGACGTGTGGGGAGCCACACTACCAGCGCGACTGTCCTGTGGAGAGGACGAGAGCGTCCGGATCAGCTGGACCCACTACAGTGGGAGATATGGGCAAGGCCCATCGGATTCATGCAGCGGTGAATAACCGCCAGGCAGAGCACCAGTCGACTGTGCTCGAGACGACAGGTACTATCGCTGACCAGACCCTTAGTATTTTGATAGACCCATGAGCTACTGAGAGTTTCATTTCTGGTGCAGCGTTAAAAAGGTTTAAGGTCAAGGCAGTCGAACAAGACGAGTTTAGCTTCGTGGAGATGGCTTCGGGAGCCAAATAGAAGGTTGGAGGAAAGGTTACGGGTTGTGCCCTTAACCTGGGAGAGTTTGTCACGAGGGCCAACTTGTACATCACGATCTTAGGATCGTATGATTTCGTGATCGGTATGGATTGGTTGGAATCGCATGAGGCGATACTCAACTGTAAGACGAAGAGGTTGAGCTTGGTCGATGATGAAGGACATAGACAGGTGATTGTAGGACAAAACCAGGGAGTATCCCTGAGGTTCGTCTCTTCCTTACAGTTACGGAAGAGTATGCGCAAGGGGTGCAAGCTTTATGCAATCCTTGCGCTAAACGAAAAGGGAGTAGCAGAAGGTCCAAAAAACCTTCCAGTGGTGAAGGAGTTTGCGGACGTGTTTCCATAATAGTTACCTGGGATGCCACTGGAGAGAGAATTGGAGTTTACCATAGACCTGAAACCGGGGACTGAACCGATAGCGAGAACGCCTGATCGGATGTCGACCCCGGAGTTGCAAGAGATGAAAATGCAACTAAAGGAGTTGTTAGACCTGGGACTGATACGCCCTAGTGTGTCACCGTGGGGTGCACCAGTTATTTTCATTCGGAAGAAGGACGGATCGTGGAGGCTTTGCATTCACTACCGTCAACTGAACAAGGCTACGATCAAGAATCAATATCCCTTACCAAGAATTGATGATCTGTTCGATCAAATGAAGGGTGAGACGGTGTTCTCCAAGATCGATTTGCGATCAGGGTATCACCAGTTACAGATCAAGGATGATGACATCCCTAAGACCGCTTTTAAGACGAGATTTGGACATTATGAGTTTACTGTTTTACCTTTTGGACTTACAAACGCCCTAGGGGTATTCATGAGTTCGATGAACGGGGTGTTCTGCGAGTACTTGGACAAGTTCGTCCAAGTATTCATTGACGATATTCTGATCTACTGTCGGACGATGGAGGAGCATGACGAGAACTTGCGCTTGGTACTACAATGTTTACGAGAACACAAATTATATGGGAAGCTGTCCAAATTCTGTTTTTATCAATCGAGGATTCACTACTTAGGGCATGTCATCTCCGGTGAAGGTATCGTCGTGGATCCAGCCAAGGTTGAGGCTATTATGGAATGGCCTACGCCGACTAATGTCACAAAAGTGTGTAGTTTTATGGGTTTAGCGAGATACTATCGACGGTTTGTCGAGGGTTTTTTGAAGATAGCAAATCCGATCACAGAATTGCAGAAGAAAAACAAGAAGTTTGTTTGGACAGAGAAATGCACGGAAGCGTTTCGGAGACTTAAGGAGTTGTTGACGACAACGCTGATACTAAAGGTCCCTGACATGGACGCAGACTTCTTGGTATGCATTGACGCATCCAAGGAAGGGTTAGGCGAAGTCTTGATGCAAGACGAACGAGTGATTGCTTACATTTCCAGGAAACTGAGAAGGCACGAGGAGAATTACGGAACGCATGATTTGGAGTTATTAACCATCGTATATTCCTTAAAGGTATGGAGACACTACCTCGTTGGATGAAAATTTGAATTATGGACTGATCATTGCGGACTACAACACATTTTTACGCAAAGCGACTTGAACGCGCGTCAACGACATTGGTCGGAATTTCTTAGCGAGTACGACTTCGAGATTACTTACATAAAGGAAACAGTGAACTGAGTGGCGAATGCTTTGAGTCAGAGGCCATGCATCTTTTCGGTGTTACCTCTTCAGACAAATCTACGTGAGAAGATTCTCACCTTACAGCGTGACGATGACTGGTACAAGGAAGTCAAGGATTTTATCAGACAAAACACAATGATGGTACCACGATATGAGGGATATTCATTTGATAGCGACAGTTTATTGAGGTTTAGAAGTCGGATTTACGTACCGCCAAGCAACGAGTTGAGGATGTTGATCCTGAGCGAGGCTCATAGAGCAGTTTACATGGCTCACCCAGGAGTTACGAAGATGAGGGCAGACCTTAAACCCTTATTCTTCTGGAAGGGAATGAAGGCCGACATAGTCAATTTTGTGGCTAGATGTCTAGAGTGTTAGCAGGTAAAGGATGAACATAGACACCCGATAGGATTACTTCAACCACATGTCATTCCGGAATCGAAATGGGAAGTTATTTCGATGGATTTTATTGTCGGATTGCCACTGACGGCAAGGAGGCACGACTCAATTTTTGTAGTAGTAGACACTCTAACAAAGAGTGCTCACTTTATTCCTATGTGTACGACGTATCAGGCACCGGACATAGCGAGAGTTTTCATCAGTGAGATTGTGAGGCTGC
This sequence comes from Picea engelmannii, assembly GCA_009831015.1. Taxonomy (NCBI): domain Eukaryota; kingdom Viridiplantae; phylum Streptophyta; class Pinopsida; order Pinales; family Pinaceae; genus Picea; species Picea engelmannii. The sequence goes on along the minus strand of ML801110.1, from coordinate 163,145 downwards.
ATGGCGTGCCTAAGAGGATTATATCTGATCGAGGATCGGTGTTTACTGGATGATTTTGGACGAGTTTCCAAGAGGCCTTAGGAACTCAACTTAAATTTAGTACTGCGTATCACCCCGAGATGGACGGACAGACAGAACGTACGAACCAAACCTTGGAAGACATGTTGCGCATGTACATGATGGATCAACAAAAACGTTGGGAGGAATTCTTGCCTCTAGTAGAGTTCGCTTATAACAACAGTTACCAGAGCTCCATTAAGATGGCACCTTTTGAGTTCCTTTATGGGCGACCATGTCAGACGCCCTTGAGTTGTGATCGGCTTGAGGATAGGGTCCTGGTTGGACCAGAAGCGATCCAAGAAATGGAAGAGAAAATGAAAACCATAAGACAACGGATTAAAGAAGCACAGGATCGACAGAAGAGTTATGCCGATGCGCACTGAGTCGACCGCAGTTACGAGGTTGGCGATTGAGTCTTCTTATGGGTTAAACCGCATAAGAGTTCGATCAAGTTTGGAAAGGGAGATAAACTCTCTCCTAGGTTTGTGGGACCTTTCGAGATTATGGAGAGAAAGGGGCCCGTGGCCTATCGACTAGCCTTGCCTGATTCTTTGAGGCGTATGCACGATGTTTTTCATGTTTCTGTTTTGAGACATTATGTTAGTGATCCTACACACATGATTGACATGAGTTCCTTGCAGGTATCGGACGAGGGAGCACTCACAACTGAGCCAGTCCACATTTTAGATCATCGCGTTCGACAGTTATGACGTCAAACGGTAGATCAGGTCAAGGTCCAGTGGGACAGTTATAGTCCACACTCGGCGACCTGGGAGGACGCATATGATATGCGCCAATAGTTTCCATTTTTGTTTGATAGATAGACTTATGATACTGTGGTACTTATGATATTGTGGTACATTTATTTCGGCATTTATACTGAGAAACTTCGGGACAAAGTTTAGACCAAGAGGGGGTGTATGTAACATCCCGCTCTGGTGCACTTACAAAACTTATTCTTTGAGAACACTTGCTCGCAAGTGATCTGGACTTTTCTGATAGTAATACAGTTATGCTTGATTATGGTGCGTTCTGATAGACGACATGATGTTTTACTACTTGATGTAGATAGGTGCTATTGACTAAGTTTATTTGAGTGTGCAGGGTTTTTGACCTGGAGGATGCAGAGGCATCGACGAAATCCTTGGACTCCAGATTGAGTCAGGGAGTGTGCTATTTGAGTTGTTTTATTTACCATGATATTTATTGATTGATGATATGTTGTTGACATGTTATGACATGATGGTTGATGATGCAGGTTGACGATAGCTTGTCGACCAGACTCACATATGGAGTAAAGGGGCCACACACAATTTCTAGAGAGGTTGAGGGAGACGTGTGGACAGCAGCCCTGCCACAGCCTACTAGCACTCCCACCATGGCTCGAACTGTAGGCTAACGAATACCTAGTTCGAGAGGATCCACGATGCCGTGAGGGTAGACTGCGACAGTCGCTCACGATGATTCTAAGGGGCGCGCAATAAGGTGGGGGCCTTATTCCTTAGAGCCCTTAGTCTCCCACAAGTTCACCTGGCGGAGTGTTGAC
>ML801110.1:146265-161008 GCA_009831015.1 Picea engelmannii | reverse complement strand
GAAAGTTATTAAAAGCATGAGAGGGGATCTAGGAACCCTAGGAGTAATTTTAGGAGCGACTATAGGGGGGGTGAGGGAATTGAGTCTTTTAATTATTAAAAAGAAATTAATTTTTAGAGAAACGTGGGGGATGAGTGACACTTGGACGACAAAGAATTTTTAGAGGTTTGTCATTAAAAAATTAAATTAATAATGATTTAGGAAAGTAGGTGGGTCTCAAATTTCTATAAAAGAAGGGGAAAAGAAGAAAGAAGGATGAACGGTGAGCGTAATGTTACGCTGCCGGATTGTGGCTTGACTGTTTGCTTGTGAGGAGTTGGGAATTTCTCAGCTGTATTGGAGTGGTAGCTCAGCCTTGGAGGCGAGCTGAGAAGCTAGTCTTATCTCTGGATCTTGTGTGGCCCCTTTGCAGCTCGGGGGGCTAAGGGGGAAGCAGAGTACCCCTAGCGATTGGCTGGGAGGTACTGGTGAGCTCTCTACGTTCGGCAAGAAGGAGCGGCCAGGAACGCGGGACATCAACCGAGGCGTGGACATCAATTGAGGACATCAAAAAGGAAAAGGTATGCGCGTCATTTAGTAGAGTAGAATGCAGTAGGTTATGATTAGATCTGCTTATGTAATGGAAATCTAGATGAATGAATGTTTAATTTCAATCGATGTTGGTTATCATTGGGCTAGATGGTTGTTCTTAATTGCTTACATCCAGCGGATTGTTGTGTTTTTAAACGTTGCTGAAAATTTTACTGTGTCACCTTGAGTAATCCTCCAGCCTTGTAATTTTCTTTTCTTTTCCCTTCCCTACGGCTAAACTCACTGTGTATTGTGTTATTGATAAACTCCGTCGGCAATTTCATTTCAGTAAATGATCATTGTGAGATTGTTCTGGAAATTTTGTCTTTATATAATTGTTACTGAAAAAGCTAGTTTTGGCAAATTTGTTTCTCTGAATGATGAAGGCTAAATTGTTTCTGACAACTCGTCCTTGTAATTGTGACACTCAAAAACTCCGTCGGAAATCTCGTTGGGATGCTTACTGTGACGTAGTTCTGAAAATTTGTTTGGTTAAATTGTTAATGAATGTGGATTTATGGAGTTTTTGTTTTTATATTCGTTGTTGTTGTTGATGGTAGCGACACGTTTTTGGGGAAAATATTTTACTGTGTGGGTTTTCTTTTGTGTTATCGGGCGTTTTATATACAGTGGGCCATATTTATATTGGGTGTTTTTAATATATACAATGGGAATTATTATATTGAGCATTCTGCATTTGATTTGGCATTCCTGGAGATTGATTCGGCATTTTGCATTCTGGTTTCCAATTCGGCATTCATGAACTTCGATTTGGCATTTGCATTCCGGGTTAAGCATTATGCATTCAATTGGGCATCCCTGGGATTGTTGATTTCGCTTTACAATTGTGTTGGGCGTTTTTCTTTCTCTGTGGGCGACTTGGGAGAAGGACCTTCGAACCACCCGTGTTGTCCTTTAAACTCAGCGACTCACCCTTTAAATGTTCTCTGTGTCTGGCAATCTCTCGCTGCGTATAACATCCTTTCTGCGTCCATAATGATGTGTCTGATATAACCTATGCCCGTGTGTTAAATTCCCCTTTCTGCACCCACCAGTCATATGTTTATTTCACTGTTGTCATAATTGCATTTATTATATCTAAGTCGATGTCAGAGGGGCATTTCTACCCGGTTGTTTTTGGGTAATTTCCTTGTTTCATGTGTTTCGGTATAATTCTCCCCTTTTCTACACCCTGGTGGGATTTCTGTTTAAATCGCCATTCATTGCTAAGCTATAGGGTCCCTGCAAATTTAATGCGATACTGTTGATATAAGGTAACTGCACAGCCATTCATTGGTCTTCTCATTATAGTTCCCAGGCGTCAGTATTAACCATGCATTGTAAATTCCTTACCTTTAGCTGAATATTATGGTAATATAAAAAGTAGAGGGATGGGTCCCTTTTATTTTCAAACTCGGTTCAGAGCTCAAATTAATTAAAAGATTAGTAGTCTCACTTAAATTGTATTTTTAAGTGTATGAGGATTAGATATATCAGATTTTCCAGGTTTTAAACCCTTGTCCTTTATGGAAGATTCTTTTTATGTATTAGGCACATCACAAAAGATATTCAACACTCCATCTTGCCCCTTGAAATATATTCAAACTTGGCTATATAGATATGTTGTGTAGTCTTGAAAACCGAGGGATGGGTCAATATAATTTAAATAAGATTAGTACATTCAAGTTAAATGATAGTTTAAAATACATATATATCATGGTCAAATGTAAATGTAATCACTGTCAAATACATAAGTATGTAATCATCATTGCTAAAAATGTTGTTGCTATTAGAAATGTTCTGCCCTTATTACCGTTGTCTTCTAACACACATAAGTTATTACATATTGTACTATAGCTGTCTAGTTCTGCCATGGTTGGGGAAGGTTCCGCTTTTTCCTTTCATGAATAGTGACATTTTATTTCTACTCGAAGTAAGTGGTTTTATTACCGCTGCCTAGTTTTATTCTTTAATGGTGATATTGATGAAAGTTGTCATAATTGATAAAGTGATATTAGCAAAGGTGATATGGTTTGAGGTTAGTATTGTTAATTAATCATGGCTTCATAAAGTAGCAATGTTAAGGTAATTATCGAAATAATATAGTGGAATGAAACATGGTTAACGGTAAGGATGATGTTAGACTATGTAATGATTAGGTCATAATTAAGGGTAATGATCATTGATGACAACGCATTGTGAGCTCCTCCTATTTAATTGAAGGTCTTTATCTTGTAAGGTCGTTATAATTTTGGTGGTTGTAGCATATAAGAGGTATTGTAGTTGTAAAATCATGGTCCGGATATGTGATATAAATGAAAGATGGTTAATATTTCATGACAGTTCTATTTGAAATTTTATTGTTGTTAATAACACATATGGTGCAATAACCTCGACTCACGGCCAATAAAATTACTTTGAGTTTAGTAAATGGGGAAAGTTGTTGAATTTAAATTAATGTTGAACTTGGGTGTTCGTTGTCGGAGCCCTTCTTGTCGTGCGCCTTCCGTAAAGGACGTAGTCGTCCTTCTTGTTTATATTGTACTTGATAGTATTCAGTTGGTTGCTTGGTCAGTTGTGTCGGGCAGGGTATAGACAGCTCCTTGTAGCCTTAGCATATATGTACGTGTGTGTGATTTTTCTGCGTAAAGAATCCAGTGTCGTATCAAGAGTCTCGAGCCCTTTAAAGGCAGGGTTTCCACTCTTGCGACACACCTGACGGAGATTTATTAGTTTCTGCCTGAGCAGTTGGCCAGGAGCCTGTCTAATCTTCTTTCGAGAAGACATACGACTAAAATCCCTGCTTTTCTGTGCAGAAATAGTAAACTCTATTGTTGGATTCTTGCATCTGCGACTGTACTGTACTTAACACCTGGTGTCGTTTTCTACTTACAACTGCTAGTTGTATGCCTTATGTCTAGGGGCGTTTATTGCTTGACGTCACTGTGATTTGTCGGGGTCATCTTGTTGTATTCGTCTTGCTTGCGTCTTGTTCTACGTCGGGTTACTAGTTTCTGCCTGAGCAGTCGGCCAGGAGCCTGTCTAATATCTTTCGAGAAGACATGAGACTAAACGCCCTACTTTCCTGTGAAGAAATAGTAACCCTAACACCATAGATTCTTCCCTCTGCGTTCTTACTGTGCACCCCCAGTATGTCTCAATGTTTGTGTTGTGCGCCTTATGCCTATGGACGTATATTGTGGCAGTTACTCGTTGTGTGCCTTCAATCTTCTTGTGTTGAACATCGTGGTTGCGTCTTGTTGGTTGTCGAGTTGCGACGTAGAGTCAAGTGTTTTTGTTACTTCTACACCCGCGCACACCCCTCAAACAAAAAAAAAAATTGCACATGTTCTCATAGTTGTTGTCGTAATGAGGAGGTTGTTACAACCACAAGCTCAATTAGAATTATATCATTAAGAAAAGGATTATCGGGGGATGGACAATTTATTATGGGCTTGAAAACAATTGTAATTCAACCGATATTGGAATTTGGGATAAGAAGAAACTCCTCTTTGAGACTATCGTTACACCTATTATTCTTTATGGATGTGAATTCTGGGGATTTAGTATCTCTCATCAATCCTGGAGAAAGACAGAGAAAATACAAAATAATTTTATAACCTATAATCTCAAAATTAAAGGAAATACGCACTATCCCATCCTCCTCTTAGAAACAAACCTCTCTCCCATTGAGAGAACGACTATGACTAGATACCTAATGTATAATTACAAGTTAAACACCAAGTTAAAAAAGATGGAAGAAAATAGAATTCCTAAAATTTCTTCAAAATCGAGTCGTAACAATCATCAACTCAAGAGAGGATGGCATAAAGATGCCCAGTCTTGGCTAAACTATTGGGGAATCATGGAAGACACCATTTTGCAGAATAAAGATACTATTAAAAATATCTTCAAATCAAAATTTAAGGAGAAAATGTGGTGTAATAAAGAGTAAGAGGAAAAAATGATGTTGATGTATTATAAGTATGTAATCAACCCTAATCTAGAAGATCAAAATTATCTATGTTTTTTGACGAGTCTAAAGAAAAAAATAAGCATTGCTAAAATAAGAACAAATTCTCACGAGCTCCATAGTGAAATTGGGCATTGGTCAATTCCTAAAACACCATGGGATGAAAAAGTGTGTCACCTTTGTCACACTAAGAAGGTTGAATATGAAAAACACTTTCTCTTAGATTGTCCAACCTATACCCAAATTAGATCTCATTTTCAAAATATTTGTCAGTCTACCAACCTTCCTAACCTCTTAACTCAACAAAACTATGGTGATCTTGGAAAGATTCTCTTAATTCCTTTTGAGCACAGAAACAAAATTCTAACGAATCACAAGTAATCACTTACCCTCTTAAGGTTTGATAGACCAATTCGATCTTAGTGGACGTTAATCATCATCATCACCATAATACTTATGTCAATTTTCTTCTTTATATTTTATGTATATTCTTGTAAGTTTATTTGAAAAATTCAGTGAATCAAGTAGAGTGTTTATTGAAATATTCTCCAGTCACCATAAAAGAATATATAAAATTCCAATAGATTTTCCCATTTCTTTTCCATTTTTTTTTTCTATAGATGAAATACAAATTAGTGAGAAATGGTGTCTCTTATTGTATGTTTAATATCATACTCATTTTAAAATGTTGAAAACAATGTCTCATATTACATTTCCAAAATCAAATATCATTATATTAAGTAATTTTAATACACATCATATAGTTGATTGGACTTGGAGTAGCTAGATACTCTACAAATCAATATATACATGATAATATCTAAAATATTAAACCAATTTAAATTGATTTAGAATTAAATTTATTAAGATGTAAGTTTTTTTAAAGAGATTAATAATTAACATGGAATGAAATAATACAAATTTACACCTTAAAAAATTTGATTCCTCAATATACAAAATGTAATATAAATCTATCATAATATATATAAATAAATATTTAATCTATATCATTTATCCAATATACAAAATGTAATATAAATCTAATATAATATATATAAATAAATATTTAATCTATATCATTTATCCAATCATATAAACATAATATATATAAATAAATATTTTATCTATATCATTTATCCAATCAAATAAATATAGTTAATATATATTATTTCAAATTTATCAAATTCAATTTCATACACCTTTAAGAGCCACATAAATCTTGATTAAGAATTGCATAGCCATTAAAGACGTTAACTAACCAACCCATATTAAATAGAATGAAATAATTATATTATCATTACTCTTATATTTTATAGGCATTTTCTTTTATAACATAATTGAAACCTTTAGGAACCACATAAATCTTGCTTAAGAGTTGTATAGCCATTAAAGACGCTAACTAACCAACCCATATTATCATTACTCTTATGTTTTATAAGCATCTATCTTTATAACATAATTAGATATTGGTAAATGATAATTATAATTTTAACATAATTAGCTATTGTTTTGAGAATTATGATATAAAAAAATTTGACTAGTTTTTTTTTTGTACTATAAAATTTTAGAAGAGGTATACAAAATTGTAATTATCAAATTCAAAATCTAGTGAGAATTGTAATAATTTATTCATTTTATTAAAAATTTAAGATTTTTTTTTTTAATTATAACATAACTAGCAGAGTCATTCAAAGCCGTGGTTGATGAACGGGCGCGGATAGAAAATGAAACACACAGCCATAAAATGAAATGCAGATTTGGAAAATGAGCTCAACACAACCAACGTGTTAAAGTCAACACAACCAGCGTGCTAAATCCAAAGTTTAATAATTTAAACATGGAAATCATATAGTGCTACAATAATTTCTTAATATGATTAGGTAAATGTTAAAAGGTAAACAAGTTAACGGATGCATTCAAAAATACAAGGAAGTTATGAAGAGGCAATCACATTCATTGATTTGGGAGGACGACTAAGAAAATGCCAGCATCTTCAATTGTTAGCCATCATATTAGAATTTTAGATTAAAAGGTGATTAATTATGCTCATTGTCAATAGGTATACGTCTTTCAATGTAATTAGTTATTGATAAATGAGAATTTTTACTATAAAAATTTAGAAGTATACAAAATTGTAATTATCAAATTTAAAAATGATTGAAAATTGTAATAATTTATTAATTTTATTAAAAGTTTAAGAAAAATATTATTTTTTAATTATATTTAAATTTCAAAATCCAAATTGATATAATTCATTATAATAGTGTAATATAAAATGGTTTAATATATGATTCATCATATAATGTGAATTGTTTATATATATTGATTTCAAAAATTATACAGAAAAACTCAACATAATATATAGATTTTAATAATGATGATGAAGAATATGATGTTAAATTGTTCTATTGAACCTTTAAAAAGTAAGGGATTACTTTAAATTCTTTAGAATTTTGTTTATGTTCTTTAAAGAATTTTGTTTATGTGCTTAAAAAGCATTAAGAGAAGCTTTTCAAGATCACCATAGTTTTGTTGAGTTTAAATGTTAGGAAGGTTGGTAGTGTGACACATATTTTAAAAGTGAGATCTAATCTAGGTATAGGATGGACAATATAAGAGTAAGTTATTTTGATTTTCAACCCTCTTAATGTCACAAAGGTGCAAGACTTTTTCATCCCAATGCATTTTAGGAATTAACCAATGCCCAATTTGACTATGGAGCTCATGAGAATTTTTCTTATTTTAGCAATACTTATTTTTTCTTTTACACTTGTCAAAATAAAGAGATATTTTTTTATCTTCTAGATTATGGTTGATTACCTCCTTTTAATACCTTAATTTTCTTTTTTCATCTAAGTCTTTATCACACAACATTTTCTCCTTAAATTTTGATTGAATAATATTTTTAATGATATCCAAGTTATTATGTTATTCCCCAATGGCTTAGCCAAGAGTGGGCATCTTTATGCCATCCCCTCTTGAGTCAAAGGTGGTTTTGGCTAGAGATTGAAGCAATTTTAGGAATCTTATTGTCTTTTTTTTTTTTAATTTGTTCTTATCCAATAGGTATCTAGTCATAGTTGTGATCCCAATGCGAGAAAGGCTTGCCTCAAAGAGGAGGATATGATAGGGTATATTTCCATTAATTTTGAGATTAAATATTATAAAGTTCTTTTTTATCTTCTATATCTTTCTCCATGAATCTCACATCACCAAACTTCACATCCGTATAGAATAATAAGAGTAACAAGAGTCTCAAAGAGGAGTTTTTTCTTATCCTGTATCCAAGGATTGACTGATTTACTATTGTTTTCAAATCCATAATAAGTTTTCCATCCTCCATTTATCATTTTCTCTATATTATAATTCTAGTTGAACTTGTGGTCAATATCGATTCCAAGATATTTCTATGAAGTCACTTCCTCCAAGTTTTTGTTCTCATGTATGAAAGTATCATATGTGATCTTATTGGATTTAATGATCATGACCTTTGTTTTGTCAGTATTAACAATCATACCCATATTGGAGCAAAACTACTTGAGGATTATTAGTTCTTTTCCAAGATCGATGGACTCCTCCTCGTAAGAACGATACCATCATCATAAAGACGAATATTGATGACTATACCAGTGATATTTGACTGACAAAACCTGCTGCTTCCAAACAATCTTCTAACTTGTTCATGTTTTATGCCAAAAAGGGTAGGGGAAAAGGGACAACCTTGCTTGACTCCAATATTGCATTTAATTTCTTTCGACCAACTATGAGTGTTCTTAAACTTGGCAATAATGTTCTCATACAACCTTATTGAAACAATCCTCAACTTGAAAGGCACTTTTGTCTCTTCCAAGCTATCCCAAAGGTTTTTCGTAGGTACTATGTGAACAAAATTTCTAAAGTCAATAGAAAAACACAAAATATTGGTTTTAGTATTACATAAAACCTCTGCAATGATCCTAAGGGTAACAATATGGTCTGTAGTTGAATGATATCTCCTAAATCTGGCATGTTCTTTATCTCTTTTACCGTGACTTTCTAGCCATAGGCTAATCTTTTTTTTCCAAAATAATTCCATATAGCTTGGCTAAAATGAGGCCAATCATAATGGTCCTATAATTAGAGGGAATATTTCTATCTCCATTTTTAAAATTAGGTACAATGAGGATTCTTTGTCCAGGGTTTAGGGAAGCCCTGCTTGACTGCTAAATTAAAGAGCTTTGGTATGTGATGGAGGATGATAAACTGTCCAATTTTTAAAAAATTAGCAAGGTAGCCTTCAATATGTTTAGCTTTCCCATTTTCAGGTAGTTCAACCTCGAACTCTATGTCATCCATAGAAAAAACTTCATCCTATGTAGGAACAATAGGAATGGTGTCCATGGAATTAGGGAACTCATAAATACTTTTGAGATATGAAATTCAATCCCTTAAGGGAATCATATTATTTTCTTTAGTATTGTGAATTATAATTTTTCTCCAAAACTTCTTAGGATCAAGCTCACATCAGTGTATGATCCTCTCTTGCCTTTTATTTATATAATACCTTTTTTCCCTTTTACGTAGGGATTTGTATGTATTGATCTTATCATGTTTTAAGGACTCATCAGAAGCATCGCTAATGGATTTCCTAGAAATCTTACATTAATTATCATACCAAGGGTTGGTTGTTCGATTATTCTTTTTACAGGGCACTTGGAAAGAAAACTTGTTAGTAGAAGTGGAAAGGGTAGTTGTAAAATTATGATAGAGGTCATCAATTTTTTCCTTATAACTTAGGAGATGTAATTCACTATTTAAATCCTTTAAGAAAATATCAACTTTACTTTTGTCAAAAAGAAGGTGCATTTGATTATTATAATTTTCTTCAATGGGGCTCTTGTGCATGGAAATGTTTATAGTTAGGGTTTAAGTTCTATGATCTAATTCGGGTTCATGGTCATTTAAAAGGTCAAAATTTACTATGTCGTTGGAAATGGGGATATCATATATCACATAATCCACACCACTACTACCTATCCCATGAATACAAGTCATCTGGTCGGAGTTTCGCCACTTCATTAATCCATTGCAAATTATTAGGTCTCGAGAACTACAGAGATTGACTAGCTTAGTACCAAATAAATTCTAAGTGAGGTCTTTAGAGCTTCTTTTGTAGCTATTAGCTAAAACAATGTCCTCATCTAGCCATAAAGTATTATGCTTGGAATCATTCCCTAAAAGAATATCTTGGTTAGTTGCAATTCTAACATTAAAGTCTCCTACCATGAGGATATTGCCTTAATTTATCAAACTATAAATATATTGTTCTAAAGTATTACATGGACAATTTCTATGTAGATTTTTTTCTCATAAAAGTAGGATTAATAGGCGTAAAATAGCAAATTGATACATACATCTTCTTAGCATGGATGTATGGAATTTCTATCGAAATGTATTGATTGAGATAGTCAATATTATTAAGTTGAATGTGAGGAAAAACTCTTTCTTATAAAACAAGCAATGCCTCCAATCCCTCTACAATATGTTTTTTTGTTCCATGTTGACCACAAGACAAATTGTTCTATGTTAGGGACCTTAGAATCTTCATTCTCTCATGTTTCAACTAGACAAATAATATCAATATCACTCTAGGAGCTTTGCGCCATGGAAAACCACGACAGTTCCGAAAAAAGATCGTGAGTGTCCCAAATTCCTATTTATTATTATGTTTCTCATCTCTATTCCTAACAATAGCTTCTTAATTTCAAATTATTTCTCATTTTCCTTCCTTCGTGACTTCTTTTACTTTTTGAATTTTCTTCCTCAATTCAACTTGATCTTCAAGAATGAGGTCTTCATTTGTAAATATTTGTGACCCTTTTAAACTCAAAAAATAAAAACACTATAAATGTACTTCAACTTTTATTATTATTTTATATCTAATCTATTTAGATTATTTTTATTTTTTTAAGTTTTGAGTTGCACTATTTTCTTCTTCACAGAAAAATAATTCTAAAATGAAATGAGTCAAAGATGATGAAATAGTAAATATTTGTATAAAATTACCTAGAATTGTTATGTTTAAGTATGTCGAGATGATAAATAATGCTAATATGTTACTTGTATATAATATTAATAAGTTAAATTTAATTAGAGCCTTGAAAAATCTTTAAAAAGAAAACAACACGTATATACTATTAACACTTTCAAAAAATCCACGTGTATACTTAAATGCTAAAAGCAACCAAGAAGGCTTAAATTGGAAGTCGATTTAGCATAATCCCATCATAATTCATAAAAACAACCAGGACTGTGGACGAAAGAAGTCGATTTAGCATAATTCCATCATTACCGATGATTTATTTTTCAATGTTTAGTAGATCCGACACTTGAAATGTGATAAATTGAATTGATATAATATAAGGGAGTAAAAGTATGCTGAGGGATTCATGTGATTACATTTGTTCAATATGAAAATAATTCGATCTGATGGGTTTAATTAAGCTTTAATGAAAATTGTTTCTGCCTAGTTACTAATTATTTTAAAAGAGAATGTAATGACCTGCATAATAAAACTCGGATCTATCAAATTATAGAAATTTTGATAACGTATGCAGCGAGTTTTAGATATTAGATAGCATTACATTGTTTTGTACATTCAGCTGCTACATATACAAAACAAAAGCACTTTGTAAACATAACTTGATTTAAGGCTTTAAGCGAGAATTATTTCAGCTTATCAAACACACGAAGTAGCACAACATAAGCCGCCTTTATTGTAATGTATGTAGTACAATCATAGTAATGTAAGTAGTACAATCATAGAAAAATCCTGATGAAGATGATCTGGTTACCCTGTGTTGAAATTATTTTTGCACTATGGCGGTTCAAGATTACTAAACATAAATAAGATATCTCCAGCTTCTTCCAGAAGTATTTATTTAAAACAGCATATATCCTGTAAAAAATATCGTGATATCAAAAGACCAAAGCAAATAATGTCGTTTACCGCAAAATATAAAATTTAAGCAAGTCAGTGAGAAGGGCAACCATAATCATGTGCATTTGATGATTTTAATTTTTTTCTCAAATAATATACTAAACCTAAGAACGAGATGAGAGAGATCCCTATTAAATATCGTAAATAGGTTTTCGAGGAATCTTATCGATCATTTCAACACGACAAACCAAAAAGTAAACTTCAGCTAGCATTTCATTTCCAGTAAACTTCGCACCTTAATAGTCGAATATTATTAGTAAGGAGGAGGAGACTTGTACGAGGAGTGATGTGCAGGTGATGAGGGGTAGACGGGTTATTTGGGATGGGGAGGGGGGAATGCGGGTAATGGTTTCGGGGGAGTAGAACTTACAACATGGCTCGGGGAAGGAGGAGATTTGTATCCGTATGGTTTTTCTGGTGGGGATAGAGTAGCGTTTGGTGGTTTGTTCACTGGGGAAGGCTTGTGATGGGGAGGAAGAGGAGTTGGCCACGATTTTGTTGGTGAAGGAGGAAGGGGCTTGTGAACATGCGGAGGCTTAGCATATGGAGTAGGAGTCCGTTTTGGTGGTGAAATCTCCACCTTGGGAGGAGGTGGAGATTTGTACTCGTATGGAGGAGAGACTGGCGCCGCATTAGGAGGAGGTTTCTCTACTACTGGGGGCTTGGGGACGAGAGTCGGTGCGGGGGGCGGCTTATAATGGACTGGTGAAGGAACGTGAGATGGAGGAGGAGGAGATTTATAAGGGTAAAGCTTCGGAGGTGGGGTTTTATAGTAGGTGGCAGCTGACGGATTCGCAGCACAAACGCACCCAACAATCAGAACGAGGAACAACTTGCAAATGATTTGGACGTCCATCTTTGAGAGCATTGTAAGAAGAGACCTGCTACGTTGGTATGATATGCTTCCATAGCGCTCGTATTTATAGGAGCCCAGAAAGCCTTCGAGAAATTGGCGGTGGGAAATCGTCATGGGATTTTTTTTCATTCAAAGCGCGTGGCGGTGGGAAATGGTCATGGGAATTTCGTTCATTCAAAGCGAGTGGGGTCATCTGGTAGTTTAAGTCAGGTCAGAGGTTTGGTTAAGTGCTGTGCTGCTCTCCCGATGAAATTTAATATGATTATCACTAGTCTTCCATTCCTTAATCGCGCTGTAAATAATATCGACTTTAACATCGTCGTGTTTAGATTATAGGAGTATGTGCCAATCAAATATAATGAAGGTTATCTTACACTGGTTGTCGTGGTGTTTATAGCTTTTTATGTTGTGTTTAGAGCCTTTCGCAAAGTTTGTTTAGTGAAACCTGTTGGAAACGGTGACAACAATTTATCCGTGAATAGGATTTTAGATCTTATAAACCAGGGTTGGTTGTAACCAATGCGATCAAGTTAGAATATGGGTGAGATCACAATTAATAATCAGTTTCTAATATATTGCTATAAATTTGTATGCCCTAGAGGCTGTGAGTGAGTCAGTGAGGAGTGAGACCTGACTGTAATCTCCATTAGCTGAATAATAAGATGACCGATACCTATGCTTGGTGGACGTAGCCCAACATTTGGGTGAACCACGTAAATTGCTGTGTTCCTTTTTGTTTGCATTTGTATTGATTGTCTTATGGTAATTTGTGTTTTCCGCACTTGCAAATTACAACAAGTGGTATCAGAGCGAGGAGCTGAGGAGGGCGCAGACTGAAAAAAGGCCCGTTGAAATTCGTTTTTTGGCATCAATGCTTGGCAAAGACTTGCACAGGGGCGTCGGCGCTGGATACCAACTTTTAGGGGCACGCTGATTAATAAAAATCGTTGTTTTTGGAGAGGGACCGCCGGAAGAGAGCGAGCGCTCACCTTACCGGCTAATGGGAGCGCTGAAAAATTCATGCGCTGAAAAATTCATGAGATTTGTTTTTTTCCAAAACTTAAATCTATTTTTTGGAAAAACATTAAAGGTACATTCGAATCTACCTTTGTAGAGTATTAAAGGTGCATTCGTATGAAGTTTTTTCAAATAAGGTTAAATCTATACTTTTATTGAAAAGTGTTAAAGTTTTTATTATATTTGAAAATTTAAATATAATATGGAATGATGGAGGATGTTGAAGGGTGGAGGAATAAGGTGGAGTGAACCTTTTTTATTAAATTTTTTTTAAAAAAAAAGGTGAATGTATGTAATTTTTTTGAAAATTACATAACATTATTTTTCACATATTTTTTAAAGGGCTTTTGGATATTACAAACAACGGTGTTTGTTTCTTTTTATGTTTTTTCTAATGAAAAAGATGCAGAGTGCTAAGTTCGAAATTGAAAAGTTTAATGGCAAGAACAATTTCGAGATCTGGAAGGTTAAGATGCACGATTTGCTCGTGCAACAAGGCGTGGTGAAGTCGATTTTGGGAAAAGCAAAGCAGCCCGCGTCCATAACAGACGAAGACTGGGATGAGATGGATGCGAGAGCACCGAGTGCCATACGCCTGTGTTTGGCCGACGATGTACTGTTCAACATTGTTATAGAGAAGACAGCAGCTGGTTTGTGGTCAAAGCTGGAAAGCTTGTACATGACGAAATCCTTGACAAACATGATCTTTCTGAAAAGACAATTGTACAGTTTGCGCATGAAGGAAGGTACGAAAATTGTTGATCATCTAAATACTTTCAATACTCTTCTAGCCCAGTTGAGTAGCATGGGTGTGGAATTTGAATCTGAAGATAAGGCAATTACATTATTATGTTCTTTGCCTGCATCATGGGATCATTTTGTTACCTCTATTAGCTTCAGTTCAACAAAAACTACTAAGTTTGATGATACTGTTGGAGCTTTACTATCTGAGGAAACAAGGAAAAAATCTAATCAAGAAACCTCTACATCTGAGGCATTGGTGGTCAGAGGCAGACCAAAAGAAAGAGGACAGGGTCAGAGGGATTTCTCTCGATCAAAATCAAAAGGCAGAAAGAGCAAACTCAAGTGTTGGTTTTATGGAAAATCCGGACACCTGAAGAAGGACTGTTGGAAGCGACAACAAACCTCCAAAGAAGAACCTCCAAAAGAGACAAAGGAAGCAAATGCAACCGAAATAAGTTCAGTAACAAGTTCAGGTATAGTTGATGAAGTTTTATCAATTAGTACTAGTTCACGTCATGATCAACATTGGCTATTAGATTCTGGTGCTTCAAACCACATGTGTCTTCATAGACATTGGTTTATTACTTACCAGTCTATAGATGAT
>ML801110.1:82077-101686 GCA_009831015.1 Picea engelmannii | reverse complement strand
GTGTCATATCAAATATTGGCCAAGAGCATTTCCCATAGGAACATTGAATAGTGTCATTAGTATGAAATTTCTCGTTTTCTTCAGCGATGGTGTTTGGTGTCTTATCATACAAAGCCTTTGAACTTTGCTCGAAACAATGAATTTTGTTAATACTATCAAATATCTGATTTTCTTCAACAACAACGTCTGGTGTTTTGTCATATAATGGGTTTGAAATTTGGTCAGCAGAAGTATCAAACTTTGGTGAATTAAAAGGAGTTTCAACATTTTCCCCAACAATAGGAATTTGACTCATTCATTTCCCATCTTTAACACCTTCATCCACCCTTTCCTCGATATATGATGAAGATGGATCACCAATAGATACAATATTTCCCTGCATATATTCAAATAAATACATCCATTGTCAAAAAATATGTCAATAAAAGGGGTTTTCATTTAGTATTTTGTAGAATTATGTAACAAAACATCTGGTATCTTACAAAATGTACACTGGGTGACTCTTCAATAGATAAGGTATCATCCTCTTTACATTGGGAGGAGGTAGACAAATTTTTCTGTTGCAAGAAAAACATGCTAAAAAAAAAGTGATTTTATTAAATACCATGTAGTATTGAATTCGTATCCAACAAAAAAAAATACAAATTTGAATAGCTCTTACGGGTGGTGACTCATTAAACATTTTATGTAGCATACTCCAATTTTTGTCCTTAATAATTTTCTTGTGAACATTTTTTTTTAATGCAGATTTTTTTTCCTTTGATTGAGTGTCATATTCATAAACGTGTCTTCTCACACGTTCCAAAGAATTTGCACTCAACTCTTGAGCACACTTCACCCCCTGTAACATGAAAACAAAATGCATACATCAGTAAAGCATAATTTAATGAAAATACCTGAAAATAAAATTTCATTAAAAAAAACAATGTAACGCATTTTGAACCTCTTTTCGAATGGCAGTGGTCTCAACAGCCTTTCTATTCTTCTTATAACGATATTCAATGTCGTAATTTTTTCGGTAACGATCTATTTCCAAATTGGATTCAGATCTAAGCTTGTAACGAAATCCACGTGGCGCGCCAACATGCAATGTTATGGGTCCCCAAAAATGTACTTCTTTTCTATGTTGATTAAATGTAGAACACTTGGTATGTCATAGACCATTGCATTCACTAGGAAAACAATAAAAGTAGTTGCACCCATTGGCTTCCTTAAGAACTCTATAATTTGAATCCTCCTGAAATAGTTACGCAGTGATATATTTAATTCATGTAATACACTGTATCACTAATAAGACCATGTTATCTATCTAGTAAATAAATAAATAATCAAAACATCAATTGTTTAGAGAAAATAAAAACCTGTACTATGGCCATCTTATTCAAAGTTGTGATTTTTATCCAGCTTCTGCATCAATACAAAAACCTACAAAAATAATAACGTATTTATCTTAGTAAATACAAGGCAAAATAATCAACTATTACAATAATAATGTTTTTTCATGCGGAATGACACCCCATGTAGAATTAGTAGGTCCAAGTCTAAGTAAGGCCATGGAAACTCACAAAAGAATATTTTGTCATATGGATAATATAACTTTACAGTAGTGAAGATGGAGAAACACAAACTAGAAATAGTTCAACGAGTACATCACACAACGCTAACTCACTTCCCCTACAAAAATGGCCCCGAGGTCTTCTTTTCATTAAAATTTCAGTACGTAGTTCTCCAAAATTACAAAAGGTAAGAGCCATTTTTGTCGAGTGCTCTTGGGTATATAGCTAATCATCTTAATAATACATTAGCGCAATAGTTTATACGATACATTACAAAATTGGAAATTTATTCTCCTCGCTAGCCTTGATTTTGTAGATAGGTAGTCCAAATCTTATGATAAGAGGAGATCACTTCAATTCTCCTAAAAGGAAAACTTTCTAATGTAATTGAATAATCGGTTGTTTTTCGAATTACAGTCTTCATGTCTCTTTTCAAAGTAGCAAAGTAAGAACTTAACATATGATGTTCTCTTGCTGGCTCAACAATATGTTCTTTTAAAGTTCCTTGGTTTACTCTTTGAGTTATGCTTATGGAGATTTCCCTAGCATTCATGGCCTCTTCTAATTTTGCAAAGACTTGCTCTGTTGACCTTGGATTTCCCAAATCCCCAATTTTGGGCAACCTGTATTTTTCAATCAATTTATCTACCAACAAGTAAAGCCGCTTCCAGGTGCCAATGGAGTATTCTATGTCTTGCTCCAACTTAATTATAGTGCTTTGGGCCCTTGCAATGGTTTTATAGTTCATTTGATGTTCCTCTTCGATCATCCTTGGGACTTCTGGAGGTGCATGTAGATGTTCTTGAGGCCACCTATTTAGATAATCAATGGCGATGTGCACTCGTGTCAGCTCGATGTTCTTCTTCTTAACCTGATCAGATAATGACAAAATTCGAGCAGCTATGTATTGGAATTCCTGTAGACAAGAATATACTTTCTTTGTCATATCACATAATTATTTGTGTAATTCATTAACACATGCTTTGTGCTCTGTGACACTGTTCCTTTCCTATTTATAACATATATTTTCTTCCTCCAGGGCCACGTTTCGACCCTTGTATTTTTCTATTTCTTTGGCATAGTCTCTGATATTTTTCTCCGCGGCCATTGTAAATGTTACACTAGCGGAGGCCATAGCTATAGGATCCTCACTGGTGTCTGGGAATATTGTTCTTTTTGTGGTTTCTGTAACTAGTTGAACACCTGAAATGATAAATGTTCTTACAGTTCGTTGTACAATCTTTCCCTGGGCCCTATCAAATATGAAAGAGTCTAGATCTGCCACTCTGCTAGATTTGAAGGACATTAACACCCACAACCCTAGTTCTCCCATAGGGAAATGGCCTCCAGTCAATGGTATTCTAGAAGCCTCAGGTAGGTCGGTATCCATGGGATCAGTGTCATCGATTTCCTCTTGTGCTTTATTTTCCTCCTCTTTCTTTTTCCTTTCTTCTTCTTCTTGTTTGATCTTTGCTTCTTGTTCTGCTCGGAGTCTCCTTTGCTCTTGTTCCTCTTCTCTCTTCCTCTTTTTCTCTGCTTCTACTATTGCAATTTCTTCTTCTTCTTCTTCCTTATGCCGAAGTGCTTCAGCCTCCTTCTCCAACCTTTCTTTTTCAGTTGCTGCTTTAGCTGCAGCTTCTTCTTTAGATTTCTTATGACGAAGTGTTTCATGCTCCTTCTCCAACCTTTCTTTTTCTGCTACTGCTTTAGCTACAGTTTCTTCTTCGGCTTTCTTTTTCTGGAGTGCTTCCTGATCCTTCTCCAATATTTCTTTTTCTGTTGTTTCTTTAGCTGCACCTTCTTCTTCATATTTTTCCTTGGCTTCTGCTTCTTTAGCTTCCTTTTCTTGCTCGACCTTTGAGCTTTCTTTAGTCGTAGAGCTGCCTCCCCTTCTTAAGATAACCTCATCATAATTATGTGTATTTTTGTATATATCCTCATCTCTCCATGTTTCAGATTCATAAGGCCACTTATGCTTGCAAAGTTTACAGTGTTGGCTGACAACCTTCCGGGGATCATATCTATGGAATATTCCTTCCCCGAAATGGAATGTTGTCAAAGCCTCTGCCTCGGCATGTGCCTCCTTTGAGTTCTTGAAACTGTAGGATCCCACATAGAATGGTAGTGGTGGCCACGATAGTTTCTTATATTCGGAAAGGGATTCCCCAACTCCATGTACAAGGGTGTGGTATGCTACCTCCTGCAACACCAGTTTGTCAGGAACAAATTTGGGAAGTACGTGTGGAGGTTTGTTTGATCTATAGATCCTGATATAAGTCCATTTCTCAAGTACAAACCAATCGCCGATTTCGCTGATAGATTCCATTGCTTTCTTTGACATGCATGGTGCTCGGGCGCAGATTAACAATTGGAACAATGGAATTAAGAAGTGGTCACAAATCTTTTGATAGTGCACTCGATATTTATGCCCCCACAAGTCCTTACAATAGACATGAATAGGGAGGTCACTCTTTTTCCATCTGCAACCCATTCTTGGGTAAGCATGTGCTTGGCAAACCATATCCAATATGTAGGATGACATGTGGAAATGTAGATGTTTACCTTACACTGCATGTTTTACTACTGATATGGACTTTTCAAGGTTGGCCGAGAGGATAGCCGCCCAGTTAAATATATGACCAGTAGTTGTGATAGTGTGTAGCAAGGGAACCCAAGATTCATTGAGTGTTGAAATGTTTGTTTCTCCATAAAGCCTGCACATAAGGGCTACAACATATCTGTAAGGGGCTCTGAGCATTTTCGTGGGATAATCTCCGGATCTTGATCTAAAACTTACACTTGGAACCCACCAATTCTTAATTGTTTCTCTGCAATCTAGAGGACATTTCAATATCCATTCATGTGTGATTTAAATCTCTTTAGTAGGAAGCTCATAGCATGCATGTATAGTTGAGGCCTGGAACGATGCAATAGTTTTCCCTTCAGTATCTTTTATCAACCTATTGTCAATGTCAGTTCGATGGATGATCCAAGAAATAGCCTCTGCACACGGGAACACTTCAGGATGTGCAACTATCTGATAAATTCGAGACCTTTTTAGAGTGTGATAGACACCCAAATATCGATCATCATTTGATACCTCGGGATAGGAATCTCGATGGAACATCTGGTAAATTTCTCCCCATTGATATGCCATGTCGTTTTCCACAATGCAAGCAGTTTCATTGTAAATGGGGCCTTCCCCTCCTTTGTCTGACCTAGCTTCAATAATGGTCTCTTTTCCATGCCTCCTCTTGTAATGTTCCATAGATGTTCCTGTGATTCACTCGCAACAAGCTAGGATGTTCGTATGCTTAATATATTCACATTTAAGTTGAAGTAAAATCTAAAACGATTGATCTTAATTGATTCGGTGCAATTCAATTATGTCTTCTATTTATTTGCAACAATGGTCAAGTTAGAACAATAGACTAATTTATTGATCTTCGAAACTGTGGTACCATTTCCGATGCAAGGATACATTTATTCTTTTAGAATACCTCAGATTAATGTACGTTTCAAAAACTATGCCTTATGTCTTGAATGAGCATTACAGTTCAAAGTGCAAGATAATCTCTTATAGAACGTTCGATTTGTTCATTATTGTTAGCTATTAGCACTTCTCACTTCAACATTTACTAGAAAATATGGAAGCATACTCCAATGTTTCCTTAGCCTCAAAACAAGGACTCCATATGAGGCCCCATACAAAAAGGATTAGAGGGGATTTCACCTCAAAACATACAAGATTAGACATTTAGTGCAATCCATGTAAAGCATTCTAGATTCACCGTCTCAAATTATTCCTCACTTTGTCACAACTTTATCATAATATACTAACCATGATTCAATCTAGATATAACTATAAATACAATATTTTATCATTGCACATGAGTTATTGGCTTTCCTAGAAGCTTCAAAATAGGTATGTAATCTTCAAAAGTTAGCATGCCTCTTATATCTCATATTATTGAGATCATTATAAGGGGAGTTGTTATTAGATTTCTTATCCATGATACCACTACAAATTTATTGTCTTGGAGTTGATCAAAGGACGATCTAATCCTTGGGTAAGGCCTAACCTCAACTCTGTTGCACAAGCACTAATTATCTATTATAAACTCAGATTTCTATCCAGCATAGTCTTAGCAAGTCATTCACAAATGACAAATAACTGTCTATACAAGGAAGTTATTCTAGTATGTACTGAACAGTGATATGAGTATGAGTATGTATGTACTAACATAATACTCATATCACTATTCAATACATGAGAAGTTCCTGCATCTTAAATGTAACGATGCAATTTTGGTCAAATTTCATCGTAGCATCAAATAAATTACACTATAGTATCCAAACTTTGGTTACATCAAATACACTTGGCGTAGTAGGAGAACTAGAATGGCATCGTATCTGTCTATGTTCTAGGGTTGAATCCACAACTGCGGAATGTTGCACATCTATAATCATCATAACACTACAAGTAAAAAATGAGGATGAGTACACAAAAAATCCTAAACAAATAAATCTTCTCACTCAATCCAACTTACGAGGGACAATAGGAGATGCATTGTTATGGGCTTGCCAAGTTTTTCTCTTTTCAATTTTTATATTATCCTATTTTTTCCCAAGATCAATCCAAACTCTTACTCTTCGACCTTGCCAAGTTTTTTGTTCAGTCTTATTTTGTAACACTTATTTAGGGTTCTTGAGTATACCCTTTGGTATAATGATATATTCAATATATAGATGTTTATATACTATGAATACAATTGAGAAAAAGATCCTTTATTAATTGGGTACAACTTGGATGGTTGAGAGGAATGATTGTTGTCCTCGCCACCTAGGTTCAATTCCCTTAAAAAATGACATGAATAAGTATATTGTTGTAATGGCTTCGAGCCTTGTTTTACTATATGTATTGGAAAGTTTCCTTTGATTCAATTGAATATCAAGGAAATTACTTTTAAAAATAAATTGAGAAAAAAATCATTTATTCAACAACAAAGCCATATTAGACTGGGGGGGAATGATTAGCCATGCCGTATATAGATATTTTAAGTTCCTATTCAGAAAATGATTAGCTATGGAGTAATTTTAATTTTATACAGAGATTTCAATTCCCTATTCAGAACCGTCCTTGTTAGGTTCAACATTGAACTTCCCAATTAAGATGGAAAGGAAGGCATTCCTTAGATTCACCTTGTTTAGACCATGCTATGCTAAGGCAGGGAGAAGATTTTTTAGACGAGCTCAATGGCAGAGGTGATCAGCGATGGGAGCCAACAAAGGTCCATTTCGTTTGGACCTTAGCCTACGCCAAAATCTTAAGGTGATTGTTACAAGAGAAATTGATCACACAAAATCATATCGAGTAAGCAACAATTTCCATGGATGCAAATGAAGGAACAAGTGCCTTTGAGAGTGAAGTTGCAAATTTTCAACCCTAGTCGTTTAGGCAATGAAGCAAGGGAAATAGGGTCGAATTGGCAAAGTGATATTTGTTAGGTCGAAGTTAGTAGTGGTTCCAGAAATTTGAATTACAATTGAATCTCTCCCAGGAGAAAAGCCTCCACTTTGTAGAAAAGGCATTGATCTAGGAAGTCATGGGGAAATGGACAAACAACAAGGCAATCAAATTTTGGTTGAGAGAACACTGAGCTCCCTTAAAAAAAGGGACATTGACCTTTTTCCTTTGTGATCATAGTTACATCATCTTTTTGTTTCAGTTAAAGGAAGATCATAACATGATATTTAGAAATGGTCCATATTTTATGCTCCCCAAAGGTTGTATTTGAACCATTGGAAGTTAGATTTCAACTCTAAAGAGGATGTTCCCAAAGCGATACTAGTATGGATTTGTCTCATGCATTCACCACACATATTTTGGGACAACTCAAATTTCTAGGTAATAGGGACCAATGATGAAAAATACATCAGTAAAGTGACACYAAAGKCAAGTGAGTATGCATGCAAGMAAATATGTGAAGAAGTGGATGTAGAGAAAGGATCATSACCTGGTGCAATATAGTTGAATTTGAACAACTAGTATTACCTCCAAGAATTGGATTACGAAGAACTCTTGTTCAAATGCAACAAGTGCCATGAATATGTACATTTTGCTAAAGATTGCAAAAAGGGGCAACCCTTCCATTGACTTAGTGGGAAAAGGAACCACCCATACAAAGAGTAAACAAATAAAAGAGAAGGTATCCCCCACTCCAACCCAACTAACCCAAAAACCATACCTAATTGCCACCCAAAAAAATTGCTTTAAGGTACTAACTGAGGACAAACAACAAAAAAATGAAGATGGGGAGATACTAGAGGAGGAGAATGGGAAAAACATGCATGAAGAAGCAAAAGGCTTCGAGGTCCTAAGTGAGGAAAAACAACAAAAAAATGAAGAAGGGGAGATACTAGAGGGGAAAATGAGCAAATTGTGCATGAAGAAGAAAAAGGATTTGAGAGGGAAGGGGATGAGAAGGATCAAGAATCCGTTGATGAGGATGCCCCACTAATTTAGGAAGCAAAAAAGAAAGGAGGAAGCAAATGTGACTCCAACTTAAGTTGACATTGTAAGGAAGCAACTCAATTGTCCACTACTTACAAAAGGAAGAAATCCAAAAAGTAGATTTGGAAAATAAAAGCAAACCAAAACAAAACAATGTGATCTTAATCCTCACTTTCCAAATACAACTACACAATGGGAGTTCCAAACAAGGTTTAGCTATGTACTTTGAATGTATTTTTCTCAGCAATCAACTTATAAAACAATTCATAGGAACTTAAAAGGAAGAAAACATTATCCCCTCAACTATATGAAGTGGGATCTCCATATGAAGTGGGGTTAGAGGATGAGTGGTCTAAAGAAAAGCGTAAATCATTTTGTAACAAGTAATATTATATCACTACAATCCCTACTTTCATTTAATACAATTGATAATTATTACCATGCAAAAATAACTATATTAAATAAACTAATATATGTCCATGAATTATTACTTATCAAAAGGATAAAAACATCTCGAGGGATGAACTTCAAGGTTTCTGAACTCTTAAATACTATAATAAACATTGAGTTACCTTAAACCCAATTCACATTGATAGAGATATAAAAATCCCAAGGTGCACATCTAAATATTTTTATGACATCTTGAAACACTATTTAATACGTATTGAGGTTTCTATATCATTTTTTAGAAGTCTTCGCAACAAACATCTCTTAAATGGTCAAGATTTCAAATTTCAAGATAGTTTAATGGGGACACACATGAATTTACAACACAGGATTACAAATTATACATATTAAAAAACATAAAAAAAATAATTATTTACTTTTACGTTGAAACATTCATTCCAACATGTCATGGAAAAAGGTTTCATGTGATGAACTTTAAGACCCAATTTCAACATAGCACCTAATCACTATCATCCACCCATTGTTTTGTAGAATTCTAATCACTAAAGTCTCCCCTCGTAGGTCCAATCTCGACATCCCAAGGTCATGCAGCTACCTGCTGAACGTTCCTTCAAATATCTTGTTAAATGAGCTAATTCCTACATGAATTAAGACAACAGTGAAATTGTTATTCTATTTGAGAACTTGTGTTGTTTGTTTAAATGTTTGAACCAAGAAATACATAAATATCAAAGTGGAAGGAATATCTGTACACCAAAATTGTTATTTACAAACTGTTTGATGGAAGGTGTGAGCCAAATAACAAAGAAAACGAAAAATCAGTGATTGGGAATACTACACAAAATCAGTGCCCAACTCTCAATATATGCTCGCACTTACTCACTGATCAATCAACCTTGCCCAAAAATAGAGGCTTACAAAACTAATAATGCCTAAACATAGTAAGTTTTTAGAATGTCCAGACTCCAGATCAAACAATAGTGAGACTTTCCAAAAATAGAAACACCTACAAAAAGACTTTCTAAAAAAAGAATGTCTTAAAATAGACCTATGCCAAAAATAATCTTGTGTGCTTGTGGAAGGGCTTCACAACACACATGTTGAAAACATTGCATTCATGCACCAGAAACCTTGCCAAAAGGCTCATAAGTGGAAGCACTTCACACAATGCGGGTGCTAAAAACCCTACCAAAAGGCTCATGTGGTTTCTATGGTTGTGTCCCCTACATCCAAGAATATGTTGTACCAAGCATTAATCAAGTGATAACATGATATTGACAAACGGTTAATAAGGAACCTCCAAACTCCTATGGAGGATGCCATTGAATGCAAGCCACTAGTGTTTACCAAGGAAGAGGTAGCGCACACAAAGGAGCCAATGGAAGTAATTGCACCAATCAATATTGACTTCACTAGCTAGAATAACCCCAAGTTTTAGAAAATCTGGTGTTGTTACGATCACATGTGCGGGAAGAATATGAAATTATCAAGTTTTTTGTACAGGTTTAATTTAGCTCAATGAATATGAAATTAGTAGAATAGTTTCTCTATATTATAGAAGAGAATTTCAATCCTATACAATCTATGAAGAATATTTGCAGTCTCCTATATTCCACTTGAATGAGGATTCTATAAGGGATTGGAAGAACACTAGTTTTGGTTTTGAAGCCTAAAAGAGGCAATCAAAAGCCTCTAGTTTTGTGGGCATTGTTCTCATACTTTTGGAAGAGATCCACACTGCTTTTGATTCTAGATCAGTGAGACCCCGAGTTTCCTTTTGCCCACCCTTCCATTGCGAAGAGTTGTCCAACCTCTTCAAGACCCATGAAGTGCTATCATTCTAGACCCTATTACATAGACCACCAATTTAGTGGATGGATCAGCTCCAAGAAATCCTAGAGTCGAACTCCCCCTGCAAAAAGTACTACTCTCCAGTTCTACTTGAGCGGTGAGTCCTCCATTCAGAGTTTCTTCCCCACGGCCTTGGGTGTTAGGAGAGATGGACCCTCTTTATTTAGTGCTCCTCTGAAGACCTTGAAGCCAAGCCCCCTTGACCCTAGACATCCTTTAGATAACATCATTCGGACGTTCATCAACCCCTTCACAATGATTGATGAATCTTCTAAGGAGATTGGTTCTCTATCCCCTCACCTAGCTTTGGCATCTAGCTCCAACATGTCCTGACTTCCTCTCTTTTGTATTGCACATTAATTTAGAGTTTTGAACATGTTTCATGTACTTTGTACCTATTCTTTTAGCTAGCTACTTAGAGCTATATCTGTTTTTGATAGTGTAGCTATAGGAGTTGTTTTCACACTCAGTCTCATTATGTATCTACAATTGATGTACTTATGTAGTCCTATTGACCAACTAATTGTGGTCATTCTTTCGATAATAATAAAATTATCTTGTCTTACCTATAGGAAATATTGTAATATAAAAGCTTTTTTAAAGCCATAAAACATAAAAGAGTAAGTTAGCTCAATGTCTGTATAGAGATTAAGTTTCTTTACCTTTTCTGAGATATGCGAATCATTCCACGCTTGTCTAAAATCCATTTCCGTTATATCAGTTACTACCTTTCAGAATTTGAAAGATGTTTAACGCGAATAGTAGAACACTGAAAATCATCTTATGGTTTGCATTTTCTCTTCCTGCGCTTCTTTAATAGTAGAACCATTCCACGCTTGTCTAAAATCCATTTCCTGCGCTTCTTTAATCCTTTGTCTTATGGTTTGCATTTTCTCTTCCATTTCTTGGATTGCTTCTAGTCCCACCAGGACCCTATCCTCAAGCCGATACCAACTCAAGGGCGTCCAACACGGTCGCCCATAAAGAAAATCAAAAGGCGCCATCTTAATCGTGCTCTGGTAACTGTTGTTATAAGCGAACTCTACTAGAGGCAAGAATTCCTCCCAACGCTTTTGTTGGTCCATAACGTTCATGCGCAACATGTCTTCCAAGGTTTGGTTCGTTCGTTCTGTCTGTCCGTCTGTCTCTGGGTGATACGTAGTACTAAAGTTAAGTTGGGTCCCCAAAGCCTCTTGGAAACTCGTCCAAAATCGTCCAGTAAACACCAATCATCGATCAGATATAATCTTCTTAGGAATGCCATGCAGCCTCACAATCTCACTGATGAAAACTCTCGCTATGTCAGGTGCCTGATACGTCGCATGCACAGGAATAAAGTGAGCACTCTTCGTCAGAGTGTCTACTACTACAAAAATCGAGTCGTATCTCCTTGCCATCAGTGGAAATCCAACAATAAAATCCATCGAAATAACTTCCCATTTCGATTCCGGAATGGCATGTGGTTGAAGTAATCCTGCCGAGTGTCTATGTTCAGCCTTTACTTGCTGACACTCTAGACATCTAGCCACAAAGTTGACTATGTCGGCCTTCATTCCCTTCTAGAAGAATAAGGGTTTAAGGTCTTCCCTCATCTTCGTGACTCCTGGGTGAGCCATGTAAACTGCTCTATGAGCCTCGCTGAGGATCAACATCCTCAACTCATCGTTTAGCGGTAGGCAAATACGACCTCTAAACCTCAATAACCCATCACTATCAAAAGAAAATCCCTCATATCGTGGTACCATCATTTTGTTTTGTCTGATAAAATCCTCGACTTCTTTGTACCAGTCATCGTCACACTGTAAAGTGAGAATCTTCTCACATAGATTCATTTGAAGAGGCAACACCGAAAAGATGCGTGGCCTCCGACTCAAAGCATCTGCCACACGGTTCACTGTCCCCTTTATGTAAGTAATCTCAAATTCGCACTCGCTAACCAATTCCGACCAACGCCGTTATCACACGTTCAGGTCGCTTTGCGTAAAAATGTGTTGTAGTCCACAATGATCAGTCTTTAATTCAAATTTTCATCCAACAAGGTAGTGTCTCCATACCTTCAAGGCATATACGATGGCTAATAACTCCAAATCATGCGTCGTGTAGTTTTCCTCATGCCTTCTTAGTTTCCTCGAAATGTAAGAAATCAGTCGTCCGTCTTGCATCAAGACTCCGCCTAAACATTCCTTGGATGCGTCAGTGCATACCAAGAAGTCTGCGTCCATGTCAGGGACCTTTAGTATCGAAGTTGTGGTCAACAACTCTTTAAGCCTTCGAAATGCCTCTGCGCATTTCTCGGTCCAGACAAACTTCTTGTTTTTCTTCTGCAATTCCGTGATCGGATTTGCTATCTTCGAAAATCCCTCGAATAGTATCCTGCTAAACCCATAAAACTACGCACTTCTGTGACATTCGTCGGCACAGGCCATTCCATAATAGCCTCAACCTTTGTTGGATCCATGGAGATACCATCGTCGGTGATGACATGCCCTAAGTAGTTAATCCTCGATTGATAAAAAGAGCATTTGGACAACTTCCCATACAATTTGTGCTCTCGTAGACACTGTAGTACCAAGCACAAGTTCCCGTCATGCTCCTCCATCGTCTGAGAGTAGATCAAGATATCGTCAATGAATACTTGGACGAACTTGTCCAAGTACTCACGGAACACCCTGTTCATAAAACTCATGAATACCCCTGGGGCGTTTGTCAGTCCAAATGGTAAAATAGTAAAATCAAAATGTCCAAATCTCGTCTTAAAGGCGGTCTTAGGGACGTCATCCTCCTTGATCTGTAATGGGTGATACCCTGATCGCAAATCGATCTTGGAGAACACCGTCGCACCCTTCAATTGATCAAACAGATCATCAATTCTTGGTAAGGGATGCTGATTCTTTATCGTAGCCTTGTTCAGTTGATGGTAGTCAATGCAAATCCTCCATGATCCGTCCTTCTTTCGTATGAAAATAACCGGTGCACCCCACGGTGACACACTAGGACGTATCAGTCCCAGGTCCAACAACTCCTTCAGTTTCATTTTCAACTGTTGCAACTACGGGGTCGACATCCGATAAGGCGTTCTTGCTATCGCTTCGGTCCCCGGTTTCAAGTCTATGGTAAACTCCAATTCCCTTTTCGGTGGCATCCCAGGTAACTCCTATGGAAACACGTCCGCAAACTCCTTAACCACCGAAAAGTGTTCTAGACCTTCTACCACTCCCTTTTCGTTTAGCGCAAGGATCGCATAAATCTTACACCCCTTGCGCATACTCTTCCGTAATTGTAAGGAAGAGACAAACCTTAGGGAAACTCCCTAGTTCCATCCTACAATCACACATCTCTGTCCTTCGTCATCAACCAAGCTCAACTATTTTGTCTTACAATTGAGTATCACCTCATGCGATTCCAACCAATCCATACCAATTACGACGTCATAAGATCCTAAGATCGTGACGTACAAGTTGACCCTTGTGACAAAATCTCTCAGGTTAAGGGCACAGCCCGTAACCTTTCCTCCAACCTTCTGTTTGGCTCCTGAAGCCATCTCCACGAAGATAAACTCATCATGTTTGACTGCCTTTACCTTAATCCTTTTTAGCACTACACCAGAAATGAAACTCTCAGTAGCACCTGGGTCTATCAAAATACTAAGGGTCTGGTCAGCGACAGTACCTGTCATCTCAAGCACAGTCGACTGGTGCTCTGCCTGGCGGTTATTCACCGCTACATGAATCCGATGGGCCTTGCCCAAATCTCCCACTGTAGTGGGTCCGGTTGATCCAGATGCTCTGGTCCTCTCCATAGGACAGTCGCGCTGGTAGTGTGGCTCCCCACACGTCCAACACCCCTTCTTCGGCCACTTAGTCCTGGTACCCGAAGTAGAAGATGACAACCCACCAACCTGGCACCTAGGTCTGTTCTGCTGAATAGGCCTAAACTGCTGCTGCTGCGGGCGACACTGCTGTTGATGCTGTCGTCCCCGATAAGGTGTCCGATGTTGAGGCTACGGTCGTCGGGGTGTAGTGAAAGTGGATCCCCTCTAGAAGCCACGATATCCCGTCGTATGTCTTGTTGGCGTCTGGTGCTGTGACGTACCATATGAACCCTGCCCTGATGGTCTCGCTGGAGTCCTGGTCTAACCCCCACTGATAAGCTCCTCCTCTGCTATGAGGGCCTTTTGGACAGTGTCATGCAAGGTTTGAGGCATCAAGATCCTAACCTTTGCACGCATGCTACCGTTAAGGCCAAACACGAACCGGTTGACCTTGAGCTTCTCAGTGTTAAGGTGCGGAGCATACTGGAGCAACTCCATAAAACGTGCCTCATACTCGGGCACCGTACGACCTCCCTGTCGTAAAGCGTTGAACTCATTGAGATGACGCTCAATGAATTCCTCCGAAAGGTACATCTCTCAGAACCGTTCCTCGAACAGTTTCCATGACACATCTTCAATGACCACGTTCAGCTGTGGCAAGAGTGTCTTCCACCATAGAAGATCTCTTCCCTTCAGTTGGAAGACCGCCATGCGGACCTTCATGTTGGAGGTCTAATCGCGAAGTGCGAAGCACATCACCATATTCTCCAACCATGCCTCGACGACGGCGCCATCCGGGGCACCAAAGAACTCGGGAAATTTAACCTTCTCGAGTTCATGGTGAATGCTACCTGTAACGGCCGGTGTGCACGGCGGAACCTCAGTGGGTGTCGGCGCCCTGGCCTCGTCTTTGTCCAATCGGCTGATCAGAGCCTCGGACATGCACTGAAAGGATCTCATCATCCCAACAACATTGCCAACTGCTATCTTCTCCTGTCCGAGAACCTGCTCGCCTCCCTGGGGGTTAGACCCCTCAGGAGTGGATGTTACTAGAGGCGTCATGCCTCCTCCCCTAGCACCCCATCGTCTCCCTCCGAGGCGTCCTCTAACCATGATTACCTGCACGCACACAATCAACTCGATCAGGCACAGTATAATCAAATCTAATCATGTCAACGAAAGCTGTAGTGAATCCCAAGTCGTGGGTCGAACCGGCTCTGATACCATGTGTAAAGAACCTCCTCGTTACGACAACAACTCTTTAAAAGGTGCAATTTTTTATTTTTTTTTTAAGGTGTGTGTTCGCGTGTAAAAAGGGAACATACACACTTGACTCATGTTGCCACCTGACGACTAGCAAGACGCAACCATGATAATCACAACAAGAAGACATAAGGCACACAACAAGTAACTGCAAGCATTAACGACATACTGGGTTATGCACAACATGAACAAAGAAGGAAGAATCCATAGTAGTAGATTTTCCTATTTCTGCACAAGAAAGCAGGGCGTTTAATCTTAGTTCTCTGCTCCGGAGAGAGAGAAGGTCAGATAGGCTCCTGGCCATCTGCTCAGGAAAAAACTAGTAATCTCCGTCAGGTGTGTCACAAGAGTGGAAACCCTGCCTTTAAAGGGCCCGAGACTCTTGATACAACACTCGATTCTTTACACAGAGCATAATCACAACAGACTTATGTACTAAGGCTACATGGAGGTGTCTACATCCCGCCCGACACAAGAAGAACACGCAATGCGAGACAACTAAGTACTACCAAATCAAGGACAACCACGACCTCTATGGGAGACGCAAGTCAGAAGGACCCTGACATCAATTACAGATCATTTACTCCATTAGACTTCAGTTAAACGATGAGTTACCAACCCTGCCTTAAATAAGTACATGTAATTAATTGCATAGCCCTATTTACTACATCATAATGACTCATGGTTCTTTCTCAAGAATTACTATTTAATTGATTAATGAAAATAAACTGTCAACATCGCTACCACAACATTAACCACTTTACAATTATATCATCATAACCACCTGCAAGGACAATCACCTTCCCCCTTATATGCTATCTAAAACAGTTACATTATCAATACCATAAAGCGGTGACCACATTAACCTTAACCTTGCCATGGATATTAGCATTAACCTAAACATCATACTACCTTATCATTACCATGGACAATGTTAGTATTCAAAATTAACATTACTATAATTTCTAGCATGAATCATGACATTACATGACCTTAACATTCCAAAACAAATAATCGCACTGAAAATTAGCATTAACCTTAATTTCATTGCATTACCTTACATTACATTACATTCCAATGCCATTCACTAACATTCCATTACATACTCATTCGTTACATTTCGTTACATAAATTTCAATGTGCCTAATTCAAGGACATTACATTAATAATACACCATAAAATAATAATCAATATTACATTTATCTCACTTATCCTGCAATAAGATAATGATCAAATTACATCTTATCTGGTATTATTAACAAGGAAGCTACAATATCATTACCATAATGATAACTTCAATACTATCTATTTTAAAAACTTGCAAATAATTATCGATTCCTTACGTTTGGTATGCTGCCCATGAATTAATTACCCTAACATAATAACAGTCATTTCATATTACAACGATGCATAAAATAATTAACACCATACTTCTGGAATGTTATTTATGACAGATACATTAACCTAATCACATCGTAAAATTGCTGCAAGTATATATAATTGCCACATTAGATAATTAAGAAGGATTAATTTCTTTACCAGCCACCTTTATATATTAAGAACACTACACACGTCGGTGCACACTTTTCCTATTGCTGCATGCATTCGTTTGTATATAATTAATATATCGCAAACTCATTACCACGCAGGTTTCATATTGGGACCAGATTCGTTTAGGAAGGGTGAACCGTGACTTAAGGCTTGATGCCCACGTCGTGTCGTTTCACTTGGGGAAACACTCTTTTAAAAACTCAACTCATAATTGACTACACTTTTTATAATATGCCAGGTAGGTTTTCATATTAGGGGACAGTTGCGTTTTATTGTGTGGTGCATTCAAATTAAATTACCACGGTTTTCAGACATTTACCTTACATTAACATTTTATTACTTTACTGACATTACGTTAACATATCAATATATTCATTGCATTCCAGTACATTCAATAGACTATTTAAAAGTCAAGATCTTAGGGAAGGAGAAGCCGAACTATTCAAATACAATAATATGAACCAGATCACTGTATTAACCATTTACGCTTAATAGAATATATCCATGTCAATAATTTATGAATGGAAGGAAGAACAAATCCAAAAACAATAACATTGTAAAATAGGACAGCTGTAATAAAAATCATCTTGGTAGAGGCAGGGGTAAGACGACCTTCCAAAAGGGAGGGAGTTCAGGACTGAAGGCACGAGCATTAAGAACAGTTTAAACAAATTTAACATTCCCCAATACCTTCTCCTTGATGCGGTCCAGGAAATCAACGACGGAGTCCGGGAGCGTGTAACAATTAAGGATTCGGTCAGGTAATCAACTGCGTTCAACTCGAAGGTGAAGGGAGAATTCTAAATCTCGTTGGTAAAAGTAATGATTTAAAACGCAGGAAGGAAAAAGGAAGAATTAAAAATTGTTAACCGCAAATCGTGGCACACGGAAAAAAATCAGGTCGTGGCATATGGAAAAATCAGGTCGCTGCCCCCATGGTAAACGAAAACATCAGAGGTCGCGCATGATACGAAAAATCACTGAGAAATGCAACACCCAAAAGGGAATAAAATCAAATCGCAGAGTTGGTGGTCGAGGTACGTGGTTACTCTCCAGCGATTCAAGACACATAAATTGCAGAGAAAGGAGAGGGAAACCGGAGGTTACCTCTTGCAAATCACAGAGGTTTTTAAACAATAACCAAACGTAGAGATGATGTGAGCAAATCTGCATGGGCATTCTTCCCAACGTCGAGAACACAACTACCAAGATGAGAAAGAGGGCGAGATCCGTGGGGGTATAAACGCAGTTTGACAGCGCAACAAAATGCAGAATCCAAACAATGAAAAATCCAACAGCCTAATCCAGTAACGAATTATCCAATCACGGCTTCAGAACAATCGCAGTACACCCTTACAACATGAAAGGGCCGAAGGGGATTCTTCAGCAACAAAGTTACAAGGCGGATTGCCAACGAATTCTCAGGTCAAAAATAAAAATAAAAACAACAACGCCCATACAACTGAAGCAAGAAAGAATTATACGATGCATTGAAAAAAGGGAAAAATCCAACACAACCGAATGAAACCCATGTCAGAAAATGAAACACATTTACTCATAAATCCGATTGAAACAAACCCAATTTGGAACAGGATGAAATAACTCACGGTAATATACAAACAACCACAGTAACAGAAAAGCCCATAGTGATACTTAAAATCACAGTCCTACAATCTGTTTTATCCCAACATACAAGAAACAACATCGAAGAAGAAATATTTTCTGACCATAGCTAATTTTAACCGCCAAGGAACAGAAGTAAAACAGCCATCAAATCCATTCACAACCAATATTCCGATACCAACGTAGATCATAATGCATCCTATTCGACCAAATTTGTTAAACAAAAACCATATCGTTGCCTTAACTCCCGCCTCGAAGGATGACTACGCGCTCTGTGGCGCTCCTGCTCTGTGTCGTTCCTGCTCGCCGACAGAAGAGACTACACCGGTACCTCCCAACCAATCGCTAGGGGTACTCTGCTTCCCCCTTAGCCCCCCGAGCCACAAAGGGGCCACACAAATCCAGATGGTAAGTCTAGCTTCCCAGCTCGCCTCGCAAGGCTAAGCTACCACTCCTATTCGAGATGAGAAAGTCCCAACTCCTCACAAGAAATCAGTCAAGTCACAATCCAGCAGCTTAACGTTACGCTAACAACCGATTCCCTTTCTTCCTCATCTCCCTTTTATTTTATAGAGTTTTGAGACCCACCAACTTTCCTAAATCACATTTATTTTAAGTTTTAAAGAAAACCCTCTAAAAATTCTCTGTCGTACAAGTGTCATTCATCCCCCACGTTTCTCCAACATTATTTTCTTTAAATTTATTAAAAGACCCATTTCCCTCACCCACCTAGAGTCGCTCCTAAAATTACTCCTAGATGTTCCTAGAATCCCTTACATTCTTTTAATAACTTTCCCTAAAATGAAGTTGCTAAATTTAATTCATTTTAGAAAGTTCTTAATTGCAGATTCCTTACTATGTTGACTTTGCTGTTTACCCTATGTCCCCTTCTTTCCTTTATTATGTTTCCTTTATTACTTAGTTTCCCTATTTTTATTATTCCCTTCCTTTTTAAAACCAAAAAGGTAAATGTGCTAATTTATCTTTTCATTTATTATTTATTTAATATCTTTTGTTCTTTCACAAGTTAGG
>ML801110.1:31756-81745 GCA_009831015.1 Picea engelmannii | reverse complement strand
TGCCACTCACCAATTTGACTGATTGGTAGACATCTATAACCGCTCGAGTCAACACTCCGCTAGGTGAACTTGTGGGAGACTAAGGGCTCTAAGTAATAAGTCCCCTGCCTTATTGCGCGCCCCTTAGAATCATCGTGAGCGACTGTCGCAGTCTGCCCTCACAGCATCGTGGATCCTCTCTAA
Organism: Picea engelmannii; assembly: GCA_009831015.1. NCBI lineage: Eukaryota > Viridiplantae > Streptophyta > Pinopsida > Pinales > Pinaceae > Picea > Picea engelmannii. The sequence continues at coordinate 81,562 of ML801110.1, read as the reverse complement.
CTAGGTAATCGTTAACCTACAGTTCGAGCCACGGAGGGAGTGCTGGTAGGCGGTGGCAGGGCTGTTGTCCACCCCTCTCCCTCAACCTCTCTGGAAATCGTATGTGGCCCCTTTACTCCATATGTGAGTCTGGTCAGCAAGCTATCATCAGCCTGCATCATCAACAATCATGTCAGAACATGTCAACATCATATCATCAAATCAATGAAATATCACAGTAAATACATCAACCCAAATAGCACACTCCCTGACTCAATCCAGAGTCCAAGGGGTTCCACCGATGCCTCTGCATCCTCAAGGTCCAAAATGCTGCACACTCAATAAAACTGAGTCAATATCACCTGTCTACATCAAATAGTAAAACATCATGTCATCTATCATAACGCATCATAATCAAGTATAAATGTTTTAACATCAGAAAAGTCCAGATCACTTGCAAGCAAGTGTCCTCAAATAATAAGTTTTCTCAGTGCGCCAGAGCGGGATGTTACATACACCCCCTCTTGGTCTAAACTTTGTCCCGAAGTTTCTCAATATAAAAGACTAAATAAAAGTATCACAGTATCATAAGTCTATATATCAAACACAAATGGAAACTGCTGGCGCATATCATATGCGTCCTCCCAGGTCGCCGAGTGCGGACTATAACTATCCCACTGGACCTTGACCTGATCTACTGTTCGAAGTCATAACTGTCGAACGCGATGATCTAATATGCGGACCGGATAAGCCGTGAGCACTCCCTCGTCCGATACCTACAAGGAACTCATGTCAATCACGTGTGTAGGATCACTAATATAATCTCTCAAAACAGATACATGAAAAACATCATGCATATGCCTCAAAGAATCAGGCAAGGCTTGTCGATAGGCCACGGGCCCCTTTCTCTCCACAATATCGAAAGGTCCCACGAACCTAGGAGAGAGTTTAGCTCTCTTTCCAAACTTGATCAAACTCTTATGCAGTTTAACCCACAAGAAGACTCGATCATCGACCTCGTAACTATGGTCGAATCGGTGCGCATCGACATAACTCTTCTGTCGATCCTGCGCTTCTTTAATCCTTTGTCTTATGGTTGACATTTTATCTTCCATTTCTTGGATCGCTTCTGGTCCCACCAGGACCCTATCCTCAAGTCGATCCCAACTCAAGGGCGTCCGACATAGTCGCCCATAAAGAAACTCAAAAGGCGCCATCTTAATGGTGCTCTGGTAACTGTTCTTGTAAGTGAACCCTACTAGAGGCAATAATTCCTCCCAACTCTTTTGTTGGTCCATAACATACATGCGCAACATGTCTTCCAAGGTTTGGTTCGTTCGTTCTGTCTGTCCGTCCATCTCTGGGTGATATGCAGTACTAAAGTTAAGTTGGGTCCCAAAGCCTCTTGGAAACTCGTCCAAAATCGTCCAGTAAACACCGATCCTCGATCAGATATAATCTTCTTAGGCACGCCATGCAGCCTCACAATCTCACTGATGAAAACTCTCGCTATGTCAAGTTCCTGATACATCGTACGCACAGGAATAAAGTGAGCACTCTTCATCAGAGTGTCTACTACTACAAAAATCGAGTCGTGTCTCCTTGTCGTCAGTGGCAATCCAACAATAAAATCCATCGAAATAACTTCCCATTTCGATTCTGGAATGGCATGCGGTTGAGGTAATACTGTCGGGTGTCTATGTTCATCCTTTACCTACTGACACTCTAGACATCTAGCCACAAAGTTAACTATGTCGGCCTTCATTCCCTTCCAGAAGAATAAGGGTTTAAGGTCTGCCCTCATCTTCGTGACTCCTGGGTGAGCCATGTAAACTGCTCTATGAGCCTCGCTCAGGATCAACATCCTCAACTCGTCGTTTGGCGGTAGGTAAATACGACCTCTAAACCTCAATAACCCATCGCTATCAAAAGAAAATCCCTCATATCGTGGTACCATCATTGTGTTTTGTCCGCTAAAATGCTCGACTTCTTTGTACCAGTCATCGTCACGCTGTAAAGTGAGAATCTTCTCACGTAGATTCATTTGAAGAGGCAACATCGAAAAGATGCGTGGCCTCTAACTCAAATCATCCGCCACTCGGTTCACTGTCCCTTTTATGTAAGTAATCTCGAAGTCGTACTCGCTAAGCAATTCCAACCAACGTCGTTGTCGCACGTTCAGGTTGCTTTGCGTAAAAATGTGTTGTAGTCCACAATGATCAGTCTTTAATTCAAATTTTCGTCCAACAAGGTAGTGTCTCCATACCTTCAAGGCATATACGATGGCTAATAAGTCCAAATCATGTGTCGCATTGTTTTCCTCATGCCTTCTCAGTTTCCTTGAAATGTAAGCAATCACTCGTCCGTCTTGCATCAAGACTCTGCCTAAACCTTCCTTGGATGCGTCAGTGCATACCAAGAAGTCTGCATCCATGTCAAGGACCTTTAGTATCGACGCTGTGGTCAACAACTCTTTAATCCTTCGAAATGCCTCTGCACATTTCTCGGTCCAGACAAACTTCTTGTTTTTCTTCTGCAATTCCGTGATCGGATTTGCTATCTTCGAAAATCCCTCGACAAACCGTCGATAGTATCCTGCTAAACCCATAAAACTACGCACTTCGGTGATGTTCATCAGCGCAGGCCATTCCATAATAGACTCAACCTTTGCTGGATCCATGGCGATACCCTCGTCGGAGACGACATGCCCTAAGTAGTGAATCCTCGATTGATAAAAAGAGAATTTGGACAACTTCCCATACAATTTGTGCTCTCGTAGACACTGTAGTACCAAGTGCAAGTTCTCGTCATGCTCCTCCATCGTCCGAGAGTAGATCAAGATATCGTCAATGAATACTTGGGCAAACTTGTCAAAGTACTCACAAAACACCCCGTTCATCAAACTCATGAATACCCCTGGGGCGTTTGTTAGTCCAAATGGTAAAACAGTAAACTCGTAATGTCCAAATCTCGTCTTAAAGGCAGTCTTAGGGACGTCATCCTCCTTTATCCGTAACGGGTGATACCCTGATCGCAAATCGATCTTGGAGAACACCGTCGCACCCTTCAATTGATCGAACAGATCGTCAATTCTTGGTAAGGGATATTGATTCTTGATCGTAGCCTTGTTCAGTTGACAGTAGTCAATGCAAAGCCTCCATGATCCATCCTTCTTTCGTATGAAAATAACCGGTGCACCCCACGGTGACACAGTAGGACGTATCAGTCCTAGGTCCAACAACTCCTTCAATTTCATTTTCAACTATTGCAACTCCAGGGTCGACATCCGATAAGGCATTCTTGCTATTGGTTCGGTCCCCGGTTTCAGGTCTATGGTAAACTCCAATTCCCTTTCCGGCGGCATCCCAGGTAACTTCTCTGGAAACACGTCCGCAAACTCCTTAACCACCGGAAAGTGTTCTATACCTTCCGCCACTCCCTTTTCGTTTAGCGCAAGGATCGCATAAATCTTGCACCCCTTGCGCATACTCTTCCGTAATTGTAAGGAAGAGACAAACCTCAGGGAAACTCCCTGGTTCCGTCCCACAATCACACGTCTCTGTCCTTCGTCATCAACCAAGCTCAACTGTTTCGTCTTACAGTTGATTATCACCTCATGCGATTCCAACCAATCCATACCAATCACGACGTCATAAGATCGTAAGATTGTGATGTACAAGTTGACCCTCATGAAAAACTCTCCTAGGTTAATGGCACCTCCCGTAACCTTTCCTCCTACCTTCTGTTTGGCTCCTGAAGCCATCTCCACGAATCTAAACTCGTCCTGTTCGACTGCCTTTACCTTAATCCTTTTTAGCGTTACACCAGAAATGAAACTCTCAGTAGCACCTGGGTCTATCAAAATACTAAGGGTCTGGTCAGCGACAGTACCTGTCGTCTCGAGCACAGTCGACTGGTGCTCTTCCTGGCAGTTATTCACCGCTACATGAATCCGATGGGCCTTGCCCAAATCTCCCACTATAGTGAGTCTGGCTGATCGAGATGCTCTGGTCCTCTCCAAAGGACAGTCGCGCTGGTAGTGTGGCTCCCCACACGTCCAACACCCCTTCTTCGACCCCTTAGTCTTGGTGCCCGAAGTAGAAGATGATGGCCCACTGGCCTGGCACCTAGGTTTGTTCTGTTGAACAGGCCTAAAATGCTGCTGCTGCGGGCGACGCTTTTGTTGATGTGGTGGTCCCCGATAAGGTGTCCGATGTTGAGGCTGCGGTCGTCGGGGTGTAGTGAAAGTGGATCCCCTCTGGAAGCCACGATATCTCGGCGTATGTCTCGCTGGCGTCTGGTGCTACGGCGTACCAGATGAACCCTTCCCTGATTGTCTCGCTGGAGTCCTGGTCTGATCCCCACTGATAAGCTCCGCCTCTGCTATGAGGGCCTTTTGGACAACGTCGTGCAAGGTTTGAGGCATCAAGATCCTAACCTTTGAATGCAGGTTGTCGTTAAGGCCAAACATGAACCGATTGACCTTGAGCTTCTTAGTGTTAAGGTGTGGAGCATACCGGAGCAGCTCCATAAAACGTGCCTCGTACTCGAGCACCATACGACCTCCCTGTCGTAAAGCGTTGAACTCATTGAGCTGATGCTCAATGAATTCCTCCGAAAGGTAACTCTCTCGGAACTATTCCTCAAATATTTCCCATGACACATCTTCAACGGCCATGTTCAGCTGCGACAGGAGTGTCTTCCACCATAGAAGAACGGTCCCCTTCAGTTGGAAGACCGCCATGCGGACCTTCATGTTGGAGGTATAATCGCGAAGTGCGAAGCACATCGCCATATTCTCCAGCAATGGCTCGACGGCGACGCCATATGGGGCACCAAAGAAATCGGGAAATTTAACCTTCTCGAGTTCACGGTGAATGCTACCTGTAACGACTGGTGTCCGCGGTGGAACCTCAGCGGGTGTCGGCGCCCTGGCCTCGTCTCTGTCCAATCGGCTGATGAGAGCCTCAGACATGCGTTGAAAGGATCTCATCATCCCAACAACATCACCAACTGCTATCTTCTCCTATCCAAGAACCTTCTAGCCTCCCTGGGGGTTAGACCCCTCAGGCGTGGATGCTACCGGAGGTGTCACACCTCCTCCCTTAGCACCCCGTCGTTTGCCTCCATGGCGTCCTCTAACCATGATTACCTGTACGCACACAATCAACTCGATCAGCAATAATATAATCAAATCTAATCATCTCAACGAAAGCCATAGTGAATCCCAAGTCGCGGGTCGAACCGGCTCTGATACCATGTGTAAAGAACCTACTCGTTACGACAACAACTCTTTAACAGGTGCAATTTTTTTTTTTTTTTTTAAGGTGTGTGTGTGCGTGTAAAAAGGGAACAGACACACTTGACTCACGTCACCACCTGACGACTAACAAGATGCAACCACGATGATCACAACAAGTATACATAAGGCACACAACAAGTAACTGCAAGCATTAACGACATACTGGATTATGCACAACACGAACAAAGAAGGAAGAATCCATAGTAGTAGATTTTACTATTTCTACACAGGAAAGCAGGGTGTTTAACCTTAGTTCTCTGCTCTGGAGAGAGAGAAGGTCAGATAGGCTCCTGGCCGTCTGCTCAGGCAAAAACTAGTAATCTTCTTCAGGTGTGTCGCAAGAGTGGAAACCTTGCCTTTAAAGGGCCCGAGACTCTTGATACAGCACTGGATTCTTTACACAGAACATAATCACAACAGACTTATGTACTAAGGCTACATGGAGGTGTCTACATCCCACTCGACAAAAGCAGACGACACAATACGAGACAACCAAGTACTACCAAATCAAGGACAACCATGACCTCTACGGGAGACGCAAGTTAGAAGGACCCTGACATCAATTAAAAACCAGTTACTCCATTAGACTTCAGTTAAACGACGAGTTACCAACCCGACCTTAAATAAGTACATGTAATTAATTGCATAGCCCTATTTACTACATCATAATGACTCATGGTTTTTTTCTCAAGAATTACTATTTAATTAATTAATGAAAATAAACTGTCAACATCGCTACCATAACATCAACCACTTTACAATTATATCATCATAACCACCTGCAAGGACAATCACCTTCCCCCTTATATGTTATCTAAAATAGTTACATTATCAATACCATAAAGCGGTGACCACATTAGCCTTAACCTTGCCATGGATATTAGCATTAACCTAAACATCATACTACCTTATCATTACCATGGACAATGTTAGTATTCAAAATTAGCATTACTATAATTTCTAGCATGAATCATGACATTACATGACCTTAACATTCCAAAACAAATAATCGCACTGAAAATTAGCATTAACCTTAATTTCATTGCATTACCTTACATTACATTACATTCCAATGCCATTCACTAACATTCCATTACATACTCATTCGTTACATTTCGTTACATAAATTTCAATGTGCCTAATTCAAGGACATTACATTAATAATACACCATAAAATAATAATCAATATTACATTTATCTCACTTATCCTGCAATAAGATAATGATCAAATTACATCTTATCTGGTATTATTAACAAGGAAGCTACAATATCATTACCATAATGATAACTTCAATACTATCTATTTTAAAAACTTGCAAATAATTATCGATTCCTTACGTTTGGTATGCTGCCCATGAATTAATTACCCTAACATAATAACAGTCATTTCATATTACAACGATGCATAAAATAATTAACACCATACTTCTGGAATGTTATTTATGACAGATACATTAACCTAATCACATCGTAAAATTGTTGCAAGCATATACAATTGTCACATTAGATAATTAAGAAGGATTAATTTCTTTACCAACCACCTTTATATATTAAGAACACTACACACGTCGGTGCACACTTTTCCTGTTGTTGCATGCATTTGTTTGTATATAATTAATATATCGCAAACTCATTACCACGCAGGTTTCATATTGGGACCGGATTCGTTTAGGAAGGGTGAACTGTGGCTTAAGGCTTGATGCCCACGTCGCGTCGTTTCACTTGGGGAAACACTCTTTGAAAAACTCAACTCATAATTGACTACACTTTTTATAATGTGCCAGGTAGGTTTTCATATTAGGGGACAGTTGCGTTTTATTGTGTGGTGCATTCAAATTAAATTACCACGGTTTTCAGACATTTACCTTACATTAACATTTTATTACTTTACTGACATTACGTTAACATCTCAATATATTCATTGCATTCCAGTACATTCAATAGACTATTTAAAAGTCAAGATCTTAGGGAAGGAGAATCCAAACTATTCAAATACAATAATATGAACCAGATCTCTATATTAACCACTTACGCTTAATAGAATATATCCATGCCAATATTTTATGAATGGAAGGCAGAACAAATCCAAAAGAAATAGCATTGTAAAATAGGACAGCTGTAATAAAAATCATCTTGGTAGAGGCAGGGGTAAGACGGCCTTCCAAAAGGAAGGGAGTTCAGGACTGAAGGCACGGGCATTAAGAACAGTTTAAACAAATTTAACTTTCCCCAATACCTTCTCCTTGATGCGGTCCAAGAAATCAACGACGGAGTCCGGGAGCGTGTAACAATTAAGGATTCGGTCAGGTAATCAACTGCGTTCAACCCGAAGGTGAAGGGAGAATTCTAAATCTCGTTGGTAAAAGTAATGATTTAAAACGCAATAAGGAAAAAGGAAGAATTAAAAACCGTTAACCGCAAATCGTGGCATACGGAAAAAAAATCAGGTCGTGGCATACGAAAAAATCAGGTCGCTTCCCCCATGGTAAACAGAAACATCAGAGGTCATGCATAATATGAAAAATCGTTGAGAAACGCAACACCCAACAGGGAATAAAATCAAATCGCAGAGTTGGTGGTCGAGGTACGTGGGTACTCTCCAGCGATTCAAGACACATCAATTGCAGAGAAAGGGGAGGGAAACCAGAGGTTACCTCCTGCAAATCGCAGAGGTTTTTAAACAATAACCAAACGCAGAGCTGGTGTGAGAAAATCCACGTGTGCGTTCTTCCCAATGCCGAGAACACAACTACCAAGCTGAGAAAGAGGGCGAGATCCGTGGGGGTATAAATGCGGTTTGACAGCGCAACAAAATGCAGAATCCAAACAACGAAAAATCCAACAGCTAAAATCCAGTAACGAATTATCCAATCACAACTTCAGAACAATCGCAGTACACTCTTACAACACGAAAGGGCCGAAGGGTATTCTTCAGCAACAGATTTATAAGGCGGATTGCCAACGAATTCTCAGGTCAAAAATAAAAATAAAAACAACAACGCCCATACAACTGAAGGAAGAACGAATTATCCGATCCATTGGAAAAAAGGGGAAAATCCAACACAACCAAATGAAACCCATGTCCGAAAATGAAACACATTTACTCATAAATCCTATTGAAACAACCCTAATTTGGAACAGGATGAAATAGCTCATGGTGATATACAAACGCCCACGGTAACATAAAATCCCACAGGGATACTTAAAAGCACAGTCCTGGAATCTCTTTTATCCCAACATACAAGCAACAATATTTTATGACCATATCCAATTTTAACCGCCAAGGAACATAAGTAAAACAACCATCAAATCCATTCACAACCAATATTTTGATACCAACGTAGATCATAATGCATCCTATTCGACCAAATTTGTTAAACAAAAACCATATCGTTGCCTTAACTCCCGCCTCGAAGGATGACTGTGCGCTCTGTGCCGCTCCTTCTCTGTGCCGCTCTTGCTCGCCGACCATCGAGACTACACCGGTACCTCCCAGCCAATCACTAGGGGTACTCTACTTCCCCCTTAGCTCCCCGAGCCGCAAAGGGGCCACACAAATCCAGATGGTAAGTCTAGCTTCCCAGCTTGCCTCGCAAGGCTGAGCTACCACTCCTATTCGAGCTGAGAAAGTCCCAACTCCTCACAAGCAATCAATCAAGTCACAATCCAGCAGCGTAACATTACGCTAACAACTGATTCCCTTTCTTCCTCATCTCCCTTTTCTTTTATAGAGTTTTGAGACCCACCATTTCCTAAATCACATTTATTTTAAGTTTTAAAGAAAACCCTCTAAAAATTCTCTATCGTACAAGTGTCATTCATCCCCCACGTTTCTCCAACATTATTTTCTTTAAATTTATTAAAAGACCCATTTCCCTCACCCACCTAGAGTCGCTCCTAAAATTACTCCTAGGTGTTCCTAGATCCCCTTACATGCTTTTAATAACTTTCCCTAAAATGAAGTTGCTAAATTTAATTCATTTTAGAAAGTTCTTAATTGCAGATTCCTTACTATGTTGACTTTGCTTTTTACCCTATGTCCCCTTCTTTCCTTTATTATGTTTCCTTTATTACTTAGTTTCCCTATTTTTATTATTCCCTTCCTTTTTAAAACCAAAAAGGTAAATGCGCTAATTTATCTTTTCATTTATTATTTATTTAATATCTTTTGTTCTTTCACAAGTTAGGAATTAATTTCCTCTTTGCAAATTTTTAAATCCCTTAGTTTAATTAATCCTTAATCTCTTCATTTACCCCAAGAATTATATGAAGACCCAACTATTACCTAAGTGGGTTTTTGTTTAAATTGTTATTTTTATTCCAGGGTCCTTTTCTTAAGGTTAGACTAAATTTTTACCCTAAAAATTTTTAGACTTAGGACTTAGATTCTGAACTGGGCGACACTTGGTTAGGGAAGTTGTTTAAGGATTTATTAAGGTGTTAATGTCTTAGGGTCATTTATGTTTGTGTCACTCATCAACATCAATGCGACGTGCCCTTCAGGACGCACTACGTGCTCCAAGGGTGTCACTCGCCTCATTCGTTTCGATTGAGCGACGTGCCCTTCAGGATGCACCACGTGCTCCAAGGGTGCCACTCGGCAACTTGACTGATTGGTAGACATCTATAACCCCTGGAGTCAACACTCCGCCAGGTGAACTTGTGGGAGACTAAGGGCTCTAAGGAATAAGGCCCCCGCCTTATTGCGCGCCCCTTAGAATCATCATGAGCGACTGTTGCAGTCTTCCCTCATGGCATCGTGGATCCTCTCGAACTAGGTAATCGTTAACCTACAGTTCGAGCCACGGCGGGAGTGCTAGTAGGCAGTGGCAGGGATGTTGTCCACCCCTCTCCCTCAACCTCTATGGAAATCGTATGTGGCCCCTTTACTCCATATGTGAGTTTGGTCGGCAAGCTATCATCATCCTGCATCATCAACAATCGTGTCAGAACATGTCAACATCATATCATCAAATCAATGAAATATCACAGTAAATACATCAACCCAAATAGCACACTCCCTGACTCAATCCGGAGTCCAAGGGGTTCCACCGATGCCTCTGCATCCTCAAGGTCCAAAACCCTGCACACTCAATAAAACTGAGTCAATAGCACCTGTCTACATCAAATAGTAAAACATCATGGCGTCTATCATAACGCATCATAATCAAGTATAAATGTTTTAACATCAGAAAAGTCCAAATCACTTGCGAGCAAGTGTCCTCAAATAATAAGTTTTCTCAGTGCGCCAGAGAGGGATGTTATAGTAGGGACGAAAAAGACATATCATAATCAAATACATATGGTGTATCAAATACATATGCAACTTTAAATTGGAGCCGCGAAGATGTATTTTTAACAGAATGAACAAGCATATTGAAATATGCTGGTGATGCTCCTGGGACTTACTTTTATTTATTTGGAAAGTTGTGGGAGGAGATGTCTTCTGCAGAATAAGAAACTCCAGTACTCCAGAGGACTCCAACACTCAAACATGAACCAGAAAATGAGAGAGGCAGGACGCGGATGATCGCAGGGAGTTTAGGTGGAGGAGGGACGCGAAGGTGGTGAATTGATGGCGGGGATGGGTGGGTAGGTGGTGAAGGGATGGAGGGGATGTATGGGATGGTGTGTAGGCGTGTATGGGATGGCGTGTATGGATGGGTAGCCGGCCGGAGGGAGGAGGTGATCGGCGACGGGAGTCGGGACACCGTGAAAGGACTGCCGACAAAGGTCCATTTCATTTGGACCTTAGCCTACGTCGTTGCGATTGATGTGAAACTCATGATGGTCCTGGACCTCCCAAGTATTATATATATATATATATCTTGTCCTTTAATCTTTTTTGTAACATGCCAACAAAATCACAATCCACCATTTTCAACGCATGCAGCCATGTCTCCCCATGTTGGGTAACCAGAGGTTCCAACCCGAGGTCTATCTCTTTCATTTCAATCTTACTGGATGAATGGAAATTTTTAGGTATTTTCCATGTTTTACGAGGTATTTCCATTCAAGCGGCTATAATTGTGATTTTCTGGGACAGTAATCGTCATCCAAGGCAATATATAGGTTTGTCTAAGATTGTGTTCACTTCTGCAACTTTGAAGAGCTCGATTAGTGAAGTAATTTTCATGGCTGTATACAGAGATTATGTGTCCTTGAGTAGAGAAATCCTTTTACCTACAAGTCCAGACAAAAATGAAACAACAGGAAGATGTTGTACTCGGTTTCTCTCCCTGCGAGTTAGCGAAACGGAATGCTCCCAATGGTATATTCTCAGTGAAGATGGGGATGGCTCTCATACTCGTCTCCTTGCTTATATTCATGGATGAATCAGATTACAAGGATATCAGCACCCACTCTGTTTGGGCCATTTTGACCGTGGTGGTTGTCCTTGAATTCACTATCGGTATGGTCTTCGACTTATTAAATTCTTATTCAGATTAGAAAATACTATGGTTGGTGCAATCACAATTTAGTTTATGTTCATACAATTTTATATTGACAGGTGCAACACCGAGAAAGGGTTTCAATTGAGGTTTGGGAGCACTTTCAGCGGGTGCTTTAGCTCTTGTTGTCGTAGCCTTGGCTTCTGATAGTGGTTGGACATTAGAGCCTATATTCATCATAATCAGCGTATTTACAATGGGTTGATTATTCCACTGACTAATTATGTGTCCTAGGGATGATAAGGTACTCGATCCTTTCTCATCTTCTAATTGCTTTCCCCTTGATTTCAGGTTCGCTCGCCACTTTTGCGAAGCTGTATCTAGAGCTTAAATCTTATGAATATTGTTTCACTGTATTTATTTTGACGTTTTGTTATATCCTACACTCTGGCTCTAAAACGAGAGATTTTAGTCACGTAACAGTCACCCGGTTTATCCTCATTGCTATGGGCGCAGTCGTAAGTTTGGCTGTGAACTCGTGTATATACTCCATCTGGGCAGGAGAGGACCTCCATAAATTGATAGTAAAAATTTTCACAAATGTGGCGGACTCCATCGAAGGTATACACTATAATATGCCATTTATTAAAAAATGGGTAGAATTAAAGTCATTAAACTTATGATGTTTTCTTTTTTATCATAATCCTAATCTATTTTAACGTCACAGTCAAGCTAGATACGACCAGTCATTTTTACTGGATTTGAACTTGTGATCTTTTAGGAGGAAACATATGTTTGTAACCATCGTAGGGGTATACATACCCTACCCTCTGGATTTGAATTTGCAATATCTTAAGAGGAAACACATGTTCTTATATAGTAATAATGTTGACCAACCATTTCTACTGAGGTATACATATGCTAACCCCTCTAGATTTGAACTTGTGACCTCTTTGAAGGAAACACATGTTTTTAACCATCCCAGAAGTATACATACCCTACCCTCTGGATTTGAAGTTGTGACCTCTTAAAAGGAAACAAATGTTATTAACCATTAAAACCACTAAATCCATATATAATAATAATGTTGAGGCTGTATATATACGTGTATAGTAATAATGTTGATGCTGCAACATAGGGTGTGTGAACGAGTATCTTTCTCGCAGAGAATTCAAACGAATTTCCTCAGAAATCTTGACATGCCAAGCTGCTGACGATCCCATCTATAATGGCTATAGGTCGGTACTCGTCTCAGCAACAACAAAGGAAACGTTGGTATGCTTCTTTAATTTGTCCAGACAATACAATACAATTTGTTTATATTGTTTGTAAATAAGGTCTTCTGGTCTAAAAATGTGTTTACATGACTGTAACAGGAAGGATTTGCAAGGTGGGAGCCTACTCACGGGCGTTATAGAATGATGAAGTATCCTTGGCAGGAATTCGTCAGAGTTGGCGGTGCCTTAAGGCACCGCGCCTCCGTGTCCTTGGCATTGCATGGATGCACACTATCAGAGAGCCAGGTACGTCTCTGTATAGTAATGAACTCAATAGTCTCCAGTTGGGTAGATAATCTAAGAATACAAACAGAATATTATAGCTAGAAAGTTGTGGAAATTTATTGGGAGTTTTCTATTTGTTCAAACTGTGAACCTTCATTCAGTTTTTAGATCGCCTTCCCTGCGTTAGTGACAATTTATTTATGGTCGATTTGTGTTTGTAGCCTTCGTTTAAACTGCGAGAGGAGTTCAACAATGAACTGAGGTGAGTTAGTAGTGAAGCTACAAAGGTGCTACGAGAAGTGGGGCATAACATGGAGAATATGTCAAAACTAAAGCGTGGAGACATACTGGACAAAGTAAAGGCAGCTGCTATGGATTTACAGAAAAAGATCAATTCACACTCTCATCTTCTTGTCAATTCTCAAGGTTGGGTTATCAGTTCAAATAACAAAAAGGAAGCAGAGGCAGAGGCTTACAACAATATGGAGGCGAGTCCGCGGGGGAGATCTTACAGTGAATCAAAACCTCCAATATACCCACGCAGTGATGGTTGAAACATGAGCCCCTCTGTATCGAAGGAAATGGTAGGTTGTAACGAACCGAAATCGAAATTGGGGAAGCAACTTTCATGGGCATCTAAATATCGTCATGATCAATTCCTCTCATTTCAAACTCCAACTCCAAAAGGAGAATCAGAAAGCTCCACTGCACCCCTCTCTTTAGCTACATTTGCATCTCTGTTGATAGAATTTGTGGCCAGGCTCGATAATGTTGTCAATTCCTTCCAACTTCTCAGCGTAAGGGCAAAGTTCAGGGACTCCATTGATACATCATGCCCAACCAGAGCTAAGGAGTTTCCATTTCCATTTCCAATGCCAATGCCATCATAAAAATATGTTTCAAAATTTCGCCCTGTAGAATTCCCAGATTATTTACATGTGTTAGATTTAGCCTATAGGAAATATCATTATCATTCTACTCCAACAGAGGCAAGTATGGGCCATTCGGAGAGGAGCTGGGCACATTCTTCTCCTCTGCACAGACTGGCGAAAAGATAGTTGGATTCCATGAGAAAAGTGGAGTGTTTTTGGATGCCATCGGAGTTCACATGCAGCATTGGTTGGAAAATGAGCAAAAGCCTAGCAGAAGCAGAATTACCAGATTCTTGAGTGGGAGCTAACTCTTATAATGCACAGCTGACTTCAGGGGTATCATGAACCAGTTTATGAATTTCAATGGAGGTCTCATGGTCAGTTGGAGACCATTTACAGTTATTAAAATCTTGTTCAATTAGTATTTTTAAAGTCTTTGAAAAGCACAAAGAGAAGCAGTAGTAACAGTAACAACGATTCAATAAATTCCAGATACATTTCCAGTTCGACCAATTTTGGCATCCGATCCAGTCGACCTAGATTTACCAGTAGCACGGGTAGTAGAGGCATAGGCAGCAACATACCTAGCAACATATACTAGTAGATTGAGTTGCCTAAGCGCTTGAAATATTTGTTGGTAGAGGCAAAAGCAGATCGAGACCGAAAACCATTAATAGCGGGGAAGTTCCATTCTAGAAGTATTGCAAGCATCGAGAGAGACAATCAACTGCCAGGGCACGGTACGAGACATAAAAGCAATTATCAGATATAGAGACAGAGACAACAGAGTAAGTAACTGTAATTAATTTAAGAAGAATTTAACAGAGGATGAACTACTAACCTGGATGAGAAGCAACACAGATCTGGATGCCGAATTCAGGAGCGGGAGGAAACTGGATGAGGTGGGACGTGGACAATGGCAGCGGGTTCAGGTGGAGAAAGGACGTGAAGGTGGTGAATTGATGGCAGGGATGGGTGGGTAGGTGGTGAAGTGATGGAGGGGATGTATGTATGGGATGGCGGGGGTGGATGATGTAGGCTGATGATGTATGGATGGTGGTTGATAGGCTTGAGGGCATGGGCGTGGATGATGTATGGATGGTGGTAGAGGGGATGGGGAAAGGACGGCTGGCAAAGGTCCATTTCGTTTGGACCTTAGCCTACGCCATAAAGAAGCTACACTAAACACACACTCAATTAACAATCCTCATTCGAGTAAACTCACCCGCAATTTAAAAAACCTAAAAAAAATTGTTCTAGTAAGCCCACAAGCAGTAAAAAAAACCCTTTTATTGAATATTAATGTCCCATTGAAATAGCCTGTTTGGATACAATTTTTATAGAATATTAATGTTCCCTTGAAATACGATGTTTGGATGAGATCGTTTGGTTAAGAAATAAAATTATATTAGGTTTTAATTTTTAACTATAATTTTTAGTTTTTATTTTACAATAATGTAAAAAATTATATTTATAATTTTTGAAAATATATTTTATTTTATATTATTTAAACAATGATTATATATATAATAATAATAATAATAATAATAATAATATTGAAAGATAATGTATAACATAAAATATAAAGTAATAATTATGTAAATTGGTTTTAATATTAATAATAAATTTTACATGATTAAACTATTTTCATGAAAGTGAATGATGAATTTGTGCTCATATATACTTTTTTAAATATTAGTTATGATAAATAAGTTATTGTTATTTTTTTCACTAATTCTCTTTTAACTATAATAAAAGATCGATAACATATTTAAAATTTAGAGAGAAATACTTTATAGAAAATAGTGCAAATCTTTCATTATAAATGTAGATAAATTTAAAGTCAATATTTTAGCACTATATGCCAATGACACTAACAATCACATTATATTGTATTGGTCTTCTCAAGACAAAATCAACAAGGCGAAATAAATTGGTAGAAGTGAATGGAACTTTTGAGTGAGGTACTAATGATCATACAAATATTAGTGGGAAAAGATTTTGTATTGATAAAAGGTGGTTTTCCAAGAGTTTAAAGAATTAAGAATTACAACTTAATAATGTCTAATGAGATAAAGTTGTTTCCTAGCTTTTTATTTCCAAATAGAGGATGATACAAGTAGTCAATTATAGATGTTAAAGAAGTGAACAAATAGTTGCAACAATTATTGGATTAGGTAGTAATTTGAAAAATAACCTCACCTTGTGGGTCACCTATCATCATAACATTGAAGAAGAATGGGGTTTGGAGAACGTGCCTTTTTCTATATATTGATAAATAAGATCACCCTCAAGAATTGGTACCCTCTTCCTAAGAACAATGACTTATGGCATTAGTTGTAGCATGCTAAGTGCTTCACCAACCTCGATTTGAAATATGGATACTAGGCTAGTGGGCAAGTCAAAGAACAAGACACTCAAGGAATACTACCTTGAAGACAAGGCAAGGAGTATATGAGTGGTTGGTAATGTATTTTGGTTTATCTCATGCAATAACTACATTTATGTGTTTGATGAATGATGTATTGTGTCCCTTTCTAGATTCACTTTGTATAGCATGCTTGGATGATATAATAATAGTTATTTCTACCTCTAAAGAGAATATATCACACATGATATTTAGGTGTTTGAGACTGTGAGAAAGCATTATCTCATGAAAAATATTAATAAATGTGATTTTTTTTTCTGCAATCTCTTATGTACATGAGGTATGCGAATATTGGAGGGGAACTCATCAATGAACTTGCAAAGATGGAGGCTATCATAAAATGGTCATTTCCTACTAATGTCACTAAAGTTAGGATCTTTTTGGGAGAAAAGAATACCAAATCATCCTTTTTAGTTATGATTGCACCAATCCATGCCATAAAATCAAGTGGAAAGAGTTTCAAGTGTGAAAAAATCATCATAAGACTTTTGAAAACTTGATATATGGTACCAATTCTCACATTTCCCAAATTTCATAATCCCTTGGAAGTGGAGAGAGGTGAAAGTGGGTATGCTAGAGAGCAATTTTAATGCAAGCATAATTGACTAACACTTACATTGACCAATACCAAATAGGTTCAAGGAACATTCATAATAGCAAACACATATTCCAATCTTTTTCATCCTATATGCACAAAATGTGATTTAGCAGTAGAACATTTTGGATCAATACAAGGATCAATGTCACATTGTGCCAAATGTAAAACTGAAACCCCCTTAAACTATTCACATCGGTTAAAGTGCAACATAATCAATACACAAAATACAAAAGTATCATGTTATCTTAGATATGACATATTAAGGAAACTTTTCTGAATTTGAAATCCTTATCATACGAAGATACATGAAAGAAAAATCCCATGCCATCTACACACTGTGTGATTTTCTTTTTCATGGGAAATTTATACTCAATCAAGATAATACAATAGTTGAAGTAGAGAAAACTATCACATAATGAGATTTTCCTTGTTTAATTTTAGCAAAAAAATCCCTCAACCAAAAAAGGTATGTTTCAAAATATTGTTCTACTAAGATCCTTCACAATTTCAATTTTGAAATTCGTTCAATGTGTTCTGACAGGAAATTTCATTGTAAATTGTGGGGATATCCAATTTGACATATGCATATGGAGTCACTAAAAAGACTATATTTAACTAGATTTTACACTAAAACGATGATATTTTTTGAATAAAGTGTTTTAGTCTAATTTTCTTTAGAATTGTTTTTTCCACTTAAGCTTGAACAAGTGGTTCAGTTTAACTTTGAAAACTCTACATATTGAACATGTTTTTGTACAAGTTTTCATGCTTGAATTTATTAATTATAACTCAAATTCAATTGTGGAACTATTTCAATTGAAAACTATAGTCATTTGACACTTAGCTCTAAGAATTTCAATTACTTGATGACTTTTATGTTGATAACTATATTGTTTTTCATATTTATCTCGAAGAATTTTAATTACTTTATCTTAAAATTTATCGTAAAATTATATAATTGCAATTTTTAACACTATAGATCAATTTGATAGACATAAAAATTAAAATTTACATTCTTTTAAAATTGAAACTTTTACAATTCTTGATTTCTCGACCTACAATTTAATAAATTTTCACATTTCACAATTGTCAATGACTTTTTTGGCTTGCAACAGTTAAGAGTTTCCACCTCTTCGATTATCACTTGACATGTAGAAAGATTTTGTCCAATAGCCAAGATCAATCAAGAGGAAAATATTTTCCAATAATATCTGTACACTCTGACGAGGCTCTAAGTTTATTAATCTACGTTTAGTATATAGGAGTAAGGTGTTGAAATAGATCTACATACCTAGATTCATTCACTGAGATTTGGATTATTTTACTTACACAAGAACTTCGCTTTGGGTTTTGTCATGGCCCCAAAAGACCCTATTCGTCTTAGAATGCACAACCAAAAGGTTACGATTCCTTCGACTTGGATGTCTAGTAGGTCCTAAGTTGCAAGATACTCTTACATCCCACCTTGAGAGTAGAATATCATGTTGGTCATGCATAGAAAAGAATGCATGAATGATTTAGAAGGAACACATGAAATGTTCTTAAATGTTTTTGTTTTCATTCAGATGGGTAACTAAATAGTTGGTTAGATCATTTTTTTCCGATGAAATGTGAAAAGCGTCTGAATACTTCCCCATGTTCTATGGATAGTAAGCAAGGTAAATCTTCAACTCCGATTATAGGGCCTCACCATGGGGAATCAAGAAAGTCAAACTTGTGACAAAAAAACAAGCATGATATACTCACTATAGACTTTAGACCAATTGTGCTAACCCTCAAGGATTATAGTTTCTTAGATCATATAATTATCTTGTCATTAATATAGTTTTAGGTGAAGATTCCTATATAAATCCATAATAATTAATGGAATAGAAAACAACAATTAATATATATAATTATTGAAATGGTAGTTTAATTTTCTCTCCTTCACATTTTCTTCCAAAATGTTTTTATTTCCATCTCTTTACGTGAGCTTCCATTCTTTCATCACTAAGTTAAGTAAATAAATGGCACTTAGATTATTACATATTACAATTTATTCGGTGGAAATTCATAAACTAGGCCTTTATATATGCTTGATAATAATGATTTATTGAGTGCTATTAACTCTTAAAATGGATTGATTTTGGTCACTAATGTATTTGAAGGAAAAACAATTTGGGTCAAATTCTAAGTTGTTTGTCTCTACCTAATAGTTACATAGGAGGGACTAGCTACTCAATAGAAATCCATATTATCTAATAGATATTCTTATTAGTTAATAGTTACATAGGAGGGACTAGCTACTCAATAGAAATCCATATTATCTAATAGATATTCTTATTAGTCCATGTTAAAGGCCCAGGGACTATAGCAATGAATTAGGCATTGAAGCACTATTAATTCACTCAATGAATTCAATCTCTCTCACATTTCAGGTTTAAACTTAAGGAATTATTAATAAAAAATATATTAAAATTAAAATAAATTCAAAACTAATATTTTTCTGCCTCTTATTAGGTTTCAACTTCGATCCCTTATTACAAAGGTGGCGGCGAACATTAATTTTTTCATTAAATGTAATATGTAAAGGACTCTAGTCGATGATGGTTGTTGTAGTGGAGGCTTGTCCAGTTGCTGCAGTCGATGATGGTTGTTGCAGTCGAGGCATGTCACGCAGTTATCTGCATGCACAGGCCTCATGAATCGGATCAGGACTGCCATTGGACTTGCAACCTACACCCTCCAACGGGATTTTCAATGAACATCGCACCACATTAGCAGTTTATACACCTCCTTCTTCCACTACCTTGATGCATATTTTACATGTGACACTGCATCAGAGCTATTCAAATGTTCCATTGTTTCATGTTGAACATTTTCTCTACGCTTGTTATCTCTGCAAATGAACATTGAACCATGGGAAGCATATATACATGTACAGTTATGCTATAATGATTATACCATGGATTTTATGTTAGAGATTGATTTTAATATTTGAGAATCAAATTGAATTTGATTATAGTTTCCAATTTTCAAAAGCTAGTCTCACTCTCTACTTGTTGATTATTGCAGAGGTGACAAAGCATTTTTCAGGGTGGAATATCGTTACCAACAGATTTTGAAGGATGAACAAATGGAAACATGTCTTTCTTCTCCACCATCTTCAAGGAACGCTACTTCTTACAGTTGAAAATTTTTCTAACCAATACAACTATTGCTTCATAAGATTAGACGCATGAGAATTTCCCATCATGTACATGTCTGTTATAATGTATGTATTGTTTGCATAAGAGGAGTTGTATGAAAATACACGGCCACAGGCGATATAAAAATACATCTCTATTTTTTTCGGAGAGAAAGGGTGGGAATGGGATGGGGTGCTCTTTTCTAAGGCATATCGATTTAAGATGAGCTTTGTTGGGTGATTGATACCACAACTTTTAAAGTTGAATCGCCTGTATAGAGATGGATACCAAAAGCTTCTGAATGTATATGAGTTTCTTAATAAGATACTTGCCTGCAGTTAATGGCAGATAAATCTGGCAGGATAAAAGAGATGAATAAAATTTGAAATGAGGTACACATATTCAAGGCATATGCTCTTATTCTTTGTTACGATGGTTGAAAATTCCAATTACAATAGGATACCATCGCCCCTTTATTTGATATAATGGTTGAGTATTGTCAGGATGATTGAGAGTATATTATCTAGCGATACCATAGATTTATGATGTGTTTTATATAGATTGTGATTACAACTTAACACTAATTGCTAAGAACTTGAGCTCATTATATGTATTCTCTTAGTTTTTTTGAAGATGAATAGTACATAGAAGAATCATATTCATTTTTAAGTTGTTGGTCCACATTATATGGGAAATATGATGTTTTGTTTTGAAGTTTGACTGGAAACTCGAAATATTGCAGCTTTAGATACTCTCATAGATTGTATTGGTTTTGGATGCTACTTTATACTTGTTCCAAAATGATTCAGATCCATTTATCAAAGCATATTTTAAAAAAATATGTGTGGTTGCACTGCAAGATTTGCATTTTACTTAAAAATCCTAAAATTGACCCAAACATAAACTTCTTAAATTGTTCTAACTATGATTGATAATTCAGACATGATCATTTTTTTAACATCATTAAACAAAATGGGACCATTAAAACTTGAGTCGCTCCTCGATTTACAACCATTCTTACAAATTATATATTAAACAAAAATAACTGCAAAAAAAACAAATCTTTTAAAACTCCAAACAAATTACCTTTTTACTCCATTAGATCATATCTAATTTTTTGTTTTTCCATCAGAAGCAATTGACATGTATCTAAATTGAAAAATGTATCGTTTCCCGACCCCCAAAAATGCGTCGCAAATAGTTGTAACAAAAGAATGAAAATGTTCGTATGGAATGGAAATTACATGACGAGAGTAATTTACGGCCATGTCAGTGAGTTCTTTATTATATTTATATTCTTTTTAGATGTTCCATGTGCCATATATATGACCATTTTTTTGGAGGAATGCATGTGCCCTTTTGTTAAAATTTTTGGCAATGTAAAGAGATTTAAAGGTGTAGTAATGTAAAGAGATTTAAAGCTGTAGTATTGGCTCAAAGAAGGTAGTCGAAGAGTGCAAGGGCATGAAGGAGTGAGAGGGTTCAAGGGATGTTGAGAAAAAATATAAGAATAGGGGTGATAAGGGTGATAATGGGGCAAAGAAAATAGAAAATTGACCTCAAATATGTTTAATAAACTTCTTAAATTAGCTTTAAATATGATTGATAATTCAGACATTATCGCTTTTTGGCACGTCATTAAAAAAATGGGACCATTAAAACCTGAGTTGCTCCTGGATTTTCAAAGAAATACATATGCAAGGTCGTTTGAAGAAACAATGTGAGATTAGTGCAAGTGTTGAGCAATATGCTATCTCACAGCCTCGAATTATTATTTGCATCGATCCTAAAAAAAATTCCCTTGCTCAGTTTTGAACTCAAGTCCCACTTTATATCATTTTCTTGGTTTGTTTCCTTTAAATTATTATCCTGAGTAAGAATTGGGCCTGTATGGAGGGAATGGTCAACAATCGCACCAACCTATGCCCCTCTTTGTTGAATATTCTATGGCGAGAGCTCCCCGTGTTGAAGAAGCCCAAAGTCATTATATTTCTCCTTGCAAGCTTCCTTGGGGAGATTGAGATCCGCGGAGGGCATATAAGGTAGAAAACGATGGTGTCATAGTTCCTCACAACGGCCTCGGGAGTGGAATAGGAGTTGAGTCGGGCCATACAAAATACTGCTTGTTTGACTACCTTACTAGAAAACCATTTTCCCCATTTTCTCATTGTGATGCCTCTATATAAGATTCTCTTGTCGTTGTTGCCGCCGCCTCCTGCACTGGACCACTTCGTGCCCTCGCCTCGAGCACTTCCATGAGGTTTAGAATTTCAACATTCATACTCCATTAAGACAACCTGCAAGTATTAAACTATCCATGTAATATAAATATCAATGATTATTTGGCATTACTTGTCCTCCGACGTATGCACATTACAAATTCAGGGGTGTGCTATAATGTTTGCAACCCAAGGTCATATTTATAAAATTGCAACATGCCATAATATCATGCACAACCAACATGGAATGTATGCGGCTTTCATAAAGTAATATTGAGTTGAAATTATGTGAAATTATTCCCCACCTAGAGTAAATAATAAGGGGCAATGTTTAACTACCTATGTTCATTTCTTACAATGTGTGAAAGACGATGTTCATATTTTATTTTATGTAAGTAAGATATCATAATCTATTAAATAATAAGGAGCAATGTTTAACTACCTGTGTTCATTTCTTACAAGGTGTGAAGGATAACGCTAATATTTTATTTTATGTAAGTAAGATATCATAATCACTAGATTATGATAATGGATACTTTGTCAATGATTTTGATTTAGGATTTTGGTTAAATATATTTGTAATAAGTATTTCCCTGTACTTTTCATGTATTTAATAATTATTTGAAATCAATAGTTTACACTTCTGATATCTCATTCAATTCTAAAAATTGTTAAGATTTTGATAACTTCGAAAAATAATTAAGATTTCAAACATGGACAATATTGAGTTTGTTAGGATTTCTACAAGGGACAATATTGACCTCTAATATCTCATTTAGCTCCGAAAATTGTTAGAATTAAACTATTAGGATTTGTACGAGGGAAAATATTGATGGAGTAGTCTATCTTTTATATTGTTTTTATTTTGACCTTTTTGGGTAATTATCACTAGAATAGAAGTAGTTTTGAATGCACATATGGGTCTAGCACATGAAAAACCTTTAATCCACTAGATTGTGCAATTTCAACAACTGATATCTGCAATTGCATTCATTCTTTGAAATTTCACATAAGAAAATAAATTTATTTTTTTCCTACAATATGTTTCTTTGTTATGTAAACATGCAAAAGAAACAACCACAAAATCTTTAATTAACCCACATGTTCCATGTATCCCATTGGCTTTTCCAATTTAAAACTTAGGCTGTAGGGACTATGCTACCATGCAACCCTTGTTCAAATGGTAGTTTAATTTGATCTCCTTCACATTGCCAAACATATTTTTTTAAGAATTTTTTTATTTTCATTGTTTTACCCAAGCTTCGATTCTTTCCTTAGACGCTTTCATATTAGAATTTATTAGGTGGAAATTTTTAAACTAGGCCTTTAGAACTACTTTATAATAATGATTGATTGAGAGCTATTAAGTTTTAATATTCATTTATTTTGTTCAAAGGGAAAACAAAAATTGGTTCAAATCCTAAGTTGCTTGTCTTTTCCTAATTGCTACATAGGAGGGACTAACTACATTTCAGTTCCTAATTGCTACACACTATGAAGGTTTTTATAAATTTAACAACATAAATTGTCACATTACACCCAACAAAAATAATCACAAACTTCACAATATAAAAATTTGAATAAATATTTGAGAAAACAAATAAAACAAAGACTATTTTTCTTTTTAACATGTAATGCATTATTATAAATTTCAAATGTTTCATAACTATTACTAATTTCACTTGTTATCATTATTTAATTCTATCTAGAGTTATGCGCCATTAAAGAGTATCTCCTTTTGAAAAACATGCATTTAGAGAGGTGCATTGTCACATAACCTAGAGGTAAAATTTACTAGAAATTCCTTAACCTACAGAATCTCTTAATTTTCCCATTTTATTTTGAAATACATGAAATTTTTTTTTAATTTTTTTTAAAATATTGGAATATTATCAAACCTAAGATATAGTGGAAACAGGGCATGCTCCTAGCAAATATTTCCTTTAATGAGAATTCCATTTTATTAGGTCATTTCCTATTTTCTTAAATAATAAAATATCCACAAAAACTACCGAGTTTTCCTGCAAGTTTCTATGAGGCATTTAAAAGTTCAAGGATCACTATGAAAAACATGTTTAGGAATAGAAATCCTAATGAGGGTTCAAAGAAAAATTTCAACTATTCAATTTGAAAAAACTAAAAATATGTGAAGGGTTTAATTCTTGAAAGTCTATTAATCAAGATTGATATGTAGGTATCTATTACAAGGTAGAGATATATTAGATATGGAGTTATAACAAGACTTAAAGAAATACAAGATAGTTGTTGACTAGAAATGGTTTTGTACAAATCCAATATTAAACATGAAGTTCCATAAACTATGAGACTCAATTAAAAAACAAAACCTAACTATGTAGGATTAACTACTATCTAGAAGCCTTTTATGAAGTTAAAGAAAACAAATGTGTTAGGATCCGACTCTAACGCCTATTAGTTGTCCATTAGTTAGCATGATATATTTTCCATGTAATAAAGGTCGATATTAATTAATAAGGCCTATTCAATAAATGTGAACAAGTAAATGTAAGAAGACCTAATAGAAGCTTGCACTTCTAGAAAGATCTTCCTCTATAATTTCATTTAGGGGATAGAATTACTATACATAAGAGTAGGAGATATGAGAAAGTTTTTCTTAAGAAAGTATTGTAATAGAAATCTGCTCTGCTAAAGGTTTCCTCCATGAAGAGGCAAGTGAACATTTATTTATTTCAATAAAGGTATTATTAGTGTTGTTATTTATAGTATTGCTCTCTCAATATTTTTTTTTACTTGATAGTTGCTAGATATTCTTGTTTCTGCATAATATATTACATCTAGTACCTTACAAGTGGTATCAAATCCCTTTCCTAGGAAGGAATTGTGGGTTAATTTTTCCATGGTAGAGACGTATTCCGACGTCTTTAAGCTACAATGATCTTTCGTTTAGTGCATAAATCCACGTTCAGGGAAGCAGACACACACTGCGAAATACGAGAGGTTTTTATGATGACATTGTTGGACACCCTTGTAACCCCTGTTGGTACCCCTTTGAGTGGTATCACATATGACAACACATGTATACACACTGGCCTAGGTATCCTCATACCCTCCATACATCAACCGATCAACCTCCTGACTGTTATAGTGCCACTGAGAATAGAACTCGGGAAGATACCCTTTAGTACTTGGGTTATCCAGTAGTACAACTAAGCGTATAGTCAAGCCTCCTTAGTTGGTTCCCTAAGATATTCGGTCGAGTACTATAGTTCATCCCCGCACATATATCAAAGAGTTATATCATAGGGTAAACCCTTATCCATAGGCACCCTGCAAACCCTAACTAGGGGGGAACATACGAGACAAGGTACAAACATGATTTTTAGGCCATGCAACTTTTCCTCCTACATCCTAGTTGGGAATTGACTACACATTTTTTACTATTAATAATTTGAGCACTTCGAGGTTGCAAAAGTATTCATATCAAAGTATAACTCCACAAGAGTTAAAAAAACAAGTATAGTGGTCCCATTGGCACCCTTATTTGGGAAAAATATGATTTGATTCCTCTCTATATCCTCATTGCAGTGGTACCTATCACTTTTAAGTCTATTTCTTCCATGGACCTGATGCCCCTTCCCAACACCCTCCTTTGGGACCTCTTCCATTGGTTTCATCTCTTTGTCATGATTTTTGTGGTACCTATAATTTTTAAGATTATATTTTTTGTGGGACTGAACTCCCTTACAAACACCCTTATTTTCCACCTATCCCAATAGAATCCTTATCCTATGGTGATCGCTCAATTATCATTCTACCTACGCCTCCACAATTTCCACTACCACCCGCACTTAGAACCTAAACACTAAGTTAAACAACCTACCTAAGAACATGAACTCCCTCAACCTGAGCCTGAAATCCCTCTCCTAGAACCAAAACTCCCTCACCCAACATTTCCATGAACGTGTTCCACACATCAAGGATAAGCACCAGGAGTATCACTCTTAGGATACTCATTCTTCCCATTATGAGAATATTGCTCTTTCTCACCCCCCTTGATTTTCTCCAAATTCCAGGACTAAAGTGCCCAAAGTTGAGATGCATGAATTTCATTGATCAGACCCAGTCGAGTGGGTATCCAAAATGTAATACTACTTCTCCCTCCTTGATATTCAAGATGATGAGACAAAAATCCATGTGGGGGTTCTATACTTGGATCAAGAAAGATGGAAATGGTGTCAATGGAATAATAAATGTTATCCGAGACAACCAAATAGGACCATGTTCACCAAAGGAGTTTGTTCCCATTTTGATAGGGAATCCCATTTTTTGGGATGACTCACCAAGCTAAAACAAACAGGGTCAGTAACATACTTCATCACTACATTTGAACGATTTTCTCTTCGACCTGAGGGATTATTTGATGAGTTCTATCTAGAATGCTTCCTCTTTGTCTTAAAGAACGCCATTCAGAGTCATGTTTGTATGCACCATTCTATAACCTAGTTGCAGGAGTGAAAATTAACATTGGAGGATGAGACCATTCTTCATGCCCGACCCCTTCGTTGTGCAATTCCCAACCACCCTCATCTAGGGGTAACCACCCTCATTTAGGGTATACCCCTGCTCTGACCCAAACTTTCAAGGTCCAAAAGGTATCTCTTGCATAAATGGTTGAATTTTGAAAGAAAGGACTTTGTTATTACTGTGGTGAAAAGTATTCATGAGGCCAAAAATGTTCTAAGAAAAATTTCGTCGAGATTGATGGGTCAGCTTCCACCTCCTTCGAGGATATCCTATCAGGTGAGGCTCCAGACTTAGAGAACACACAACCAACTTCCCCCATCCCATATCTATTCACACCTCCTATGGAGCCGGAGGAACTTGTCATATCTCTCCATTCCCTCATGGGTATTTATGCTATAAATATATTAAAAATTAGGGGCTACATCAAACATAGGTTTTTCGTGGTGTTTATTGATAGTGGTAGCACCCATAATTGTATTCATCACAGGGTCGCTAAGGATGTAAATTGTTATGTTAGACCAATTTCTAATTTTCAAATTCTCATAGCTAATGGAGGTACAATGAAATGTGGGCGCATTGTGAGGATGTCAAACACCAAATGGGTGATTAGAACCCAAAAACTCACATGTTTTCCATTTCCATGGATGGTTGTGATATTGTCTTGGGTGTTGAATGAATTTTCACTCTCGGACCGATTACCATGAATTATCAGTAGTTATATATGATATTTACTCAAGATAATCACACCTATATGCTCCAAGTCCTACAAGTTGTATCTGCAGAACTTATTAGTTCTCACTAGATGGAGAAACTCTTGAAGAAAGGTGTTGGCACGTAGGGGGAATACCCAAGGTTAATCATTCAAATACCAACAAAGCCCTTAGACACCGACCCTTTCGACATCACCTACATAGCAGAAGAAGTCTCACCCAAGGCATATAGAGGGGCTGTAGGAACCAAGGTTTTGTAGTGATGAGGGGAAGTGAAGCATTCTATATGTACTTTATACCATTCACTCATGTGCACAGTTCCATTTACTTAATAGTTACTTTATCATTAAACATAGTCTATGCACGACATTATAACATCATATGTGATCCATACATCCAACATATATCATTAAACATCATAAATTGTAAATACAACACATTAGAACACACAGATTTACGTGGTTCACCCAACTTGGGCTACGTCCCAATGATTGGCTTCTTATATTATTCATTAATAGTTTTCTTACAACTGCGCACTGCGCTACAAAATATGAAACAATAACATCACCCAAACCTACCTAGTCATTATATTGCAGTGCGAGTTCACTCTTGAGTCACACCTCAAACTTCTTCCTTTATTCGACTCCCTTACCCAAAAATAACTAGGAACTTCTCATATGCCGAACTCCTTTTCCCCAAAAAACCCTTTACATATTTATACATAAATATAGGGATACACCTTTTTTGTGTTGCTTTGTCGCCATCCTTTTGTCATGTTCTTTGGATCCTTGAAGTCCACTCCCATCACGCACTTTGGTCCATCTTCTAAGTTCTTTTTATTTGACTTTATTTTGGCGCAGATCGAAAAACTTATCCAAAATGTCTCTCCAACTGGCCCCCAACACTAACATGTGGCTCGTCCCGAGCCACTCGGGCCTACTTCCTATGCACCATGAATGCTTCAAATTTCTCCTTTGTTGTTGCACAATTTTCCTTGACCTCTAATTCCTTCTTTAAAATGTGTTCTACTATTTGAACAATAACGTTAGCCTTCATCTTCACGACACCTTCCTCATCTGCATGTTTGATGATTTCTTTAGTTGTTTTTAGGGTTGCTTTCACTCTTTATGTTTCTTCCTATAACACTTATATATGTTGTGCATGAGCCTACTTCTCCTCCCTTAGAATACTCATTTCTAAATACAACTTTTGGTTCTCATTGATCATAGCTACCACCTCTGCTGGTGGTAATGCGCCCATCACTACTTGTAATTTATGCACCTTTCCCTGCTCAGTATGAATCTTCTAACTTATCTCATGTCGTACCCTGTCTTCCTTGAGTTGTCTCCAAACACCCATAGTATCTTTATACAGTTGTGTACACTCTACTTCTAGATTCTTTATACTTTCCATCATTGTTGTCACAATTTTCTTCCTCGTCTCCCTCTCTTCAAGTGGAGTGCTTAGTGCTATGCATGCTTCTAGATCAACTATGCATTCACGAAATCCTTGAATGGATTCACTTATATTTCTAACTTGATCTTCCATCGGGGCCTCCTTCTTGGCCTATGCATTTAGGTTTTCTTGATATACTCACTTGAATGCTTGCTTCATACATTCTACTTTCTACGTGGCCTCATCATGCTCTTGTTTCACTTTGCTTTACTCTGTATCTAATGAAACATTATCTGTTGTAATATTTACTAGCTCACTGGATATCTTCTCAGCACGCACATTCAACTCTTGTGTTGCACTCATCTGTAGCTCTTGTCATACATCCATTGGTAGTTATGATAGAACTAGGTCTATGTTTCCTAATGCCCTAGCATGTTGTTGCATTTTTGTCGTGGGGAACTCAACTACCCATGTTTCTAGCTTAATCATCCTTCATTCTCTTTTTACTACCAAGGACTAGGATATTGTTGGTCATCCCTCTCCAGTATTGGTAGTGTTGGTTGTTGGTTTCTCCTCCTTTTGTCGCCTTTGTGTGATGTTTGCGGCTTATAATAGTTGTCGAAATATTTCCATGTGTTCTTGCATACGTTCGTTCATCGCTTCATGTTGTTGTGTTGCACGTTGAAATGTGTCATCAATGACTTCTTTTACTTGGTCACCTATATTTTCGAAATCTTCTTCTATCAATTGCCAAATAACGAATTCCTTAACGACTTTGTGCTTGGTCCATTGATGTTTGGGTCTCCTTGTTTCTATCTCTTTTCTCTTTCATTCATTGTGTGGTGCTAGTGGTGGTGTTGGATCCTCTGGTCCCTTCCCTTTGTCCCGGTCATATTCTTCTTCTTCCTCCTCATCAACGTCATATACTTTTGGGTTTGGTTGTGTTGATGGCTATGTCTCTGCAGGTGGAATCTTCCACTCATCCTCCCAATCATCCATAATGTTTTCCAACTCCTCTTCTGTCAATATTTATTGTGTTGGCAACCACTATTGATCTGGGTCCTTTTTTTCCTAAACATACATGTGGTGATGCCCTGCCTTAAAATTCACAACTTCCTTGTATACCTCGACCTCCTTTGGTGGTATGCATGGGATTATCTCTATGTTGTCCCTGATAGTTTCCTTATAAATATAGAATGTGACGTTACTATCCATCTGGCACACCTTATGTATAGTGTATCAAAGGTTATGATAGCGTGCAACTAATAAAGGCTTCTACTTGATGCCAAAGCCCTGACTGTCATCTGGCTTCCTCCAAGTTGATATCACGATGAGGATCAATAACTAAGTGTACTGAAATTTTCCCCCCTTTTCCTACGCTTCCTCACAGTCGATAAAAAATTGGTTCAACAGAAATGTTTCCTAGTTCATCTGGACACCCTCTACATATCATTCTATGACCGCTATAACTATTGTTGGCACTTGGTCTCTTTAGATTTTCCTCAACAATTTATAGTATAATTCTTGTGTCAAAAACTTTACCACTAGGTCTCATATGCTAGTGACGTCTAGACCGCATTGTCCAAAGAATGTATGGATTTTTTCTTTCATGCTGTAAGCGAGAGATTTTTCATTATTCTTATCAAAAAAAAATCGGGCAAGGTCCTACCCCTCCGAAAAATGACTTGTAATGCGCACTATTAAATCAGTATCAATGGATATTGGCCTGTCAAGCCACAAGTATCCTCCATGCACACAACTTAATATCATTTTCACACACGAGTTGATCTTCTGGCTCCTTCCAAAATGCAATATATCAAAAAAAATTAGAGGAACTTCTTTATGCAAACCCCTATCCCATAGTTGTGGTTCTATGAATATCATGTGGGTTTCAAAACTAATGGATTTCATAAAAAAGTTATTGGGTATGAGCTATGGAAACTTATTTTCATAGGTGATATCATGGTTGGCATATTTCAGAGCTGGTATCATACCTAACATATCCCATTCCACTATGACTCCCTTTGGAATCGATGGATAAAATAAATGGTACCTTACTTCCTTATATAAATGGACCTGTGCCATTGATGGCTCTCTCAGTGTGATATATTCCCTGGGAAATCTTTCGGTTCAGGACAAGGCTTCATGTGTTTCTTTGACTACTCATGATATTGCAAGTTGGCTACACATTTTCTTTGGTACTGAGGGTCATGTTGTCGTTTCCTTAGGTGCCATATTCCTCTGCGATGCTGGTCTCAACTTCCAACTGGTTCTGCAATTATGTTATGGACTTCGGCTATGTAATCTTCCACACTCTATGTAAGATTTCACAAGCAATAATCTTCCCTCATTGTCCCTTTGTGTACTTTTATACTTTGTTTCTAGTTGCAGTTTCCCTTTATGCCTAAATTCTCCATCTAAGCCACTAATGGTTGTCATTTATTACCTGATTTTATGGCTCCATCACTCCATATCTTCTATTAATTCTCCATTCGATTTCAAGATCTTTTGCATTTAATGTTACGCGGTGCCACTACTTCACCGTCATGATAACTCTTTATTGCACATACTATCATGGATTGTGTTAAATGCTCTTAGTTGTAATCCACGCAGTCTCGTATCTTTGCATGATATCTTTCTTTTGTGGAATTTTTTTTTCTTTGTCTATGCATCCTTCCACTGACTTTTCTCTCATCTGCGACAATTTCCTACTTTTCCTCTTTATTGAGTGATCTGGATTATTTCCAACATGAAATGAGAGTGGAGATACAACATAGAAATATACAGATATACTCCAAATTATCCAATAATATAAAAAAACATATATTGGATATATAACAAGAGGCACATATATACATTAATACACAATTTCTATTAATGAGTAAAATGTACAAAACTGTAAAAATACAGAGTGAAAGACTCACTAGAATGGTGGAAACCTATCTATGAGAAGAGATTTCATGGCTACTCGCATTCACAAGAATATGATTTTACAATGAGGCTCCAAAGTCCTTTTTATCATAAAGAAAATCCAAATCTCTAACCCTAGAAGATGAAAATCCAACAGTTTTGTGGACCCTGTTTTGGGTAGTTTGGCGTATCAAATTACTTGGGGCGTAACTTTGGCACACAATCTCCGTTTGGGGTGTGGGATATCTCATTGTAAAGGTATCATCGAGGATATTCATTTTGGGGGCTCAATAAGATCCTTCGGATATAATTGAGGTGCTCGATCCTAAAAAAAACTTCATTTAGGCCCTCAAAATGGCCCTGAAAGTTTAGGAACCAAAAAAACTGCTAAAAATAGTAAGTTTCCATAAAACTGTTTCGAACCAGTTGGGATAGGTGGGTGGCCACTGATATCCACCTGGATCAATCATCCCTCCTTAGGAACAAATGTTCTCCAATGTGTTGATTTCCCGTGGGAGAGGGAAACGTATTTGTTGAATCTGTCTTGATGAGTTATTTGCCTTGTTGGAGAAGTTGTGTTGCTTAGCTTGTTGAAGCTTACCACGAGCCTGTGGCTAGAAGGGTTGTACATTTTTAACCATTCTGGCTACATCAGATGACTATGTGTAGAAGGAATCCTTGTGTTTTGCTTCAATATTGTTGACTTTATTCTGTTGGACAGAAGGTTCTTGGACTAAGGATGCAGTGCTTGTGGTGTTCTTATGTTCACCTATTGAACAAACTGTGAAGAAACTAAATTTTGTAGTATGAGATAGTACCTTGCGATACTATTTAGGTGGGACAATAGTCAGAACTACCTCTGGTATCCTGTAGAGATGACCCCCCAGAGTAACAATGAGACTGCGAGGTCAAGACTCATAAATAGCATGGAGCTTCCACATATATGGTTATCCCAAAAGAAAATCACAGACATCTAGTGGGGAAACATCACATAATGCCTCATCCTTGAAGGGATGGATGTCATATGACAATCAACACTTATATCTGACACAAAGATCTCATCCCTGGTGAATCCACCCGATGTTGTATGGTTGCAGGTGTGGTGTTTTCGACAATACCAACTATTTGACGACCTCTGTTGAGATGCGGTTATTATGGCTTCTACTATCAACAATAAAATGCAGCGGGATCCCCTTCACCCACATTTGTGAATGAAAAAGGTGCTCCCCCTCTTCAGGATATGCTGGTTCTTCTTGTTGAATTGTTGTGGTCATGAAAGTAGCAGTGGGGTTTGCATCGATGATCTGTCCTCTACCAGTATTTTCTGAATCATATTCTGAATCAGGGTTCATCTCCTTGTCTTTTATCTCGGGCACCAATGACTATTTTGAGCGACATTCATCAGTGTTGTGCCAGGTGATTTTGGGAAAATCGCACCCTTTTCTAGTTTCCTTCTTCGTCTTTCCATTACCCTTATTTTCTTGTGGCTTGGATTGGATTTTTGAAGGATGGTTTTTAGGGTCATCTTTCCCATACTTTGGTTGTTGTGGATTTTCAGACTCGAACTCCCACTTTTTTTGGTGCTTAAATTTATGCTAAATTTTACTAGCATATCGATAAGTAGCACCCAGTGATGAGTTGTCTAGAAAATCCATTTCAGTTTGGATGTATATGTGTAGAGCCCCATGGTATTTAAGAACTAAATGTCGCTCAGATTCTTTGATACCCAGATTTGTGTGCAAGGTGTTAGTCTCTAATTTTTCTTTTGAATTAATGAGAAACCCTAATCCTAAACCCTTCCTACCTGCACTCCATTGTCTCCTTTCATTTTATTTTAATCCTTGTTTTCGACTTGTTATGATTTTCCTTTTATATTTTTGGATGATTTCTTTAAGTCTGGAGTTTTAAGACATGGTTTTAAATGATTTGTCACTTCATATCCTGATTTTAATTTTTCAAATTCAAATCTATTCTAGTCATCAATAGCGTTATTGGAATAACATTATTCCCGTAGAGAAAATATAATCATGCCTTAATATGAGCCTGCCACCCTGATCTCATTATGATTACATAGATCATGGACTAAGAGTTCTCATGTTTCCCACGATATCTCTCAAATCATTTTTCAAACCGTTATATGATCAGATTGTCATGTACCTGCAACTGACTCATTTCAAATCGTTCATTCCCAAAGATCATTATTTGAACCCGTCACATGTCATTCTGATTTTGTTGAATTATAAGTGCAGGTGTTTTTATTAGAAGAACTGTTATATGTTAACAATTGCAGGTTGTAAATTCAGAATCCGAGCAGTGCCAGTGGTAGCATCGTGTTTATGGCGCCTAAGAGAAGTGGCACCTAAGAGAAGCAGGCAAGTGGTTAGATTGGAACCTGAGGGTGTTGAGCTTCTTGAAGAATATTCACAGATGGCGCAGATATTTAGATATGCTAGCTGGTTTGAATTACTCACTACCTTCCAAGGTCATGATGAATAGGTCTCTATGGCGTTTGGTCAGAACTTCGATGGCTTCAAAGTGGAGGTGAAATTTGCTTATGCTAGTGACAGAACAAACAATTGTCAAAGCTTGCAGGTTGGTGGTTGGAGGAGAACGATGGTGGAAGAAAGACCATGTAGTTACAGAGTTTGTCAATCAATTCTTACTTCCATATAAGAAAAACCCGAATTGGATAAACGGAGTTCCTCACAGCTGGATTAGACCAGAATGGCACACTGCTCTAATCATTATCCACAGGTATATCACCTGTGAAGGCATATTCTCACTGATTTATATCTATCACATTAGGTTATTAATGCATCTAAATGGTGATTATCCTTTAAATCTGCCTTACTTTCTACTTAAAAGCTTGGAAAATATGTCAAAACGAGTGCAGTCACACCCCTCCAAAGAAAAGAGTAGTCTGTTTCATCAAGTTTTAATTAAGACTCTAATAGTGTCTATTCTGAGAGAAATACCAAAACCCTGGAGTTGGCTCATGCAATCCTTAAATCTTGACCCAAATTCCAGCAAACAGAAGAGAGGAAAAAGGAAAAGGGTTACACAAAAAAAAAACATTTCAGTTGATGAAACCCCTGCTAAAGAAGAAATGTCTGTGATCAGGGTAATGAGGAACAACAGAGGTAATAGACCAAAATTGGATCCAGAAATCAAAATGTTTTTTGAGACAGTTGTTAAAATGGAGGAAGAATCAGATAAATGTTATGATATTTGAACTACATTCAAGCATGGATCACCATCAACTAGTAAGAAAGGTGTTGCAGTTAAAAGGATGAAGAATAAAGGTGTACCAATGTCTCAAAACCCTAGAAGGAATTCTACTAGGGTTACCAACAAATACAGGTTGAAGTCCAAAGCCATGTTTGATCCCTCCATCAAAGAAGCAAATGTCATAGTTATATAAGATCACTCTAAAGATGTTGCAGTAGGTACCAGTAAAAAGGAAAGAAGACCTCTATTACATAAGAAACCAACAAATAGAGGTAAGAAAATTGTTTCACTCCCTACAAGACCTGTAACAAGAGCTACTACTAGATTGGCAAGAGCTAAAGAAATTTCTAAAGGTATCAGTGAGAATCCTGAAAATAAAAATTTTTACCTTGTAGATTCAAATCACATATCAGATATACCTGAAGCTATGGATTCAACAAGTTCTGATGAAGAACACATCTCAGGATTGGCTTCTAGATACCAAGTCAAATTGAAATAACCAAAGGTTTCCATAGGCCTGAATGAGCCTGCACCTTCTCAAGAGTTCCTCAAATTCAAGTTTAAGTTAAGAACTGATAAAGAAAGGATCAAAGAACTCCAGAAGATAGTGAGACAATTGAAGAAAGAAAGGGCCCTTATAGAACAATGGAGTGCTCATCAGCAAGAAAAGATTGAAGGTTTCAAGAACAATAAAAAAGAGCAAAGGGAATTTCTCAAAGAGCTCAGAGAAAAAAACTTCAAACTCTATTGACATAATGTTGTGCTTACCTCAAATCTCAAACAGAAAATTGCCAAGGCTATTGCTGTTGTCATATCCTAAAGGCTTCATGAAGAATTTGGCACAATCATAATTTTGATGTTTTCCAGGGAATAGGAAAAGATTCACTTGTTTTGGCTTGTGAAAATCAAAGACCTCGAATTGTATGACTAGATCAAACTAATTCATGTTTTATAGGATCGAATGTATTGTAAAGAGAACATTTGAAATTAAGTTGTTGAGCTATATCTATTTTTGGAATGTAGAAGCTCTTTTCGAGCTAACCTCCCTATTTAGATGGATGCTAATCAGATCTAGTCATTAATAACATGCTAGAAGTTAGGATCTGAGGTATTTTGTATAGTTTAAGTAAGAAAATGAAAGACTTTGTTCAGGTCGAAAAATTGGAGATCCAGAGGACTTATTTTGAAACTCCTTGTAAGGCATTACTGTTATATTTGACACTTAATAGAAAAGGCATATGGATGGTTAGACACTCTTTTCTACTCTATTTTTCTTTCTTCATGCTTGAGTTCATTATTCATACTGCAAATCATTTGTTTCTTGATTGTTAATTAATACAGTAAAGAATTTGTTGTGGGAATTATTTTCAAGTTTTGATTTCAACCTGATGGTCTTGTTTCTTTATGATATTCTGAGACAAGAATTTATGTGAAGTTGACAAATTGAAGGCTTCATCCTCTCTTTTTATTATTGGTCTAATATATCTATGTGACTACCTTTTAATCAATCAATGGGATATACTATGTTATGATTTTGATTTTCATGTGATGTTATAACCTTGAGCCAGTTTTCAACCACCTTATTCAAAAAAAACAAATCATAAAAACTTTCAAAACACTTTGCAATAAACCGATGATGCCCTAGATTTCCCTCTCACAGTCAAGTGCAACTTTAGGTACTAACACAAGGTATGTAAGGTATTGATGAACTCTGACACTACTTGGCCTCTCTCTTGACGCAATTTGGTCCATCTCATGTACTCATCATCATACTTACCAATAGGGTAATATTGTTCCTTGAGCGCATCCACAAAAAATTCCCAAGTGGGCTCGGCCCCATATATTCTAGACTCCTTTGTTAAAATTTTCTCCCAGTAAGTTTCCCACTAATGTTTGACATGGGGAGAGCCTTAAGGAGTGTGAAAGTGGTATTTTCCCTATTGGAAAAATTTTGAACAGAGAAATAATCTTTTAGTAGATTTCACCATTTTTCTAGGGCATCCACATTTATCTATCCTTCAAATACAGGAATATAAAAATTAACTTGTACCTTGAAAGGAGAGGTTCCACCAAAGTGGTCTCTTGATGAATATGTGTTTGTTGTTATCGACAAGAGTTGAAGGATGTCGGAAGGATTATTCTCTGTAGCAACATATTAATAGAATCGTTTGGTCTGTCATTTTTATTTTCTTATAATATTGAGGGTTTATTGGGCGTGTGAGAGTTATTTTCCTCAAGAGAGACAATCTCGAGACACAATTTTCTATACATGGACCTCATTGGGTACATGCACTGAAAAAAAAAAATATCAAGAGCAACCTTCTTTGATACCACTGATCCAGACTATTTTCGGCACGAAATGAGAGCGGAGATATAAAACAAAAATATACAGAGATATTGCAAGAGAGACAATAATATAACATAGATATATCGGATATATAACAAGAGGCACATATATACAACAATACACAATTTCTATTAAGGAGTGAAATGTACAAAACTGTAGAAATACAGAGTGAAAAATTCGCTAGAATGGTGGAAGGTTATCTCTGAGAAGAGATGTGACGACTACTCCCATTCGCAAGAATATGATTTTAAAAAGAGGATCCAAAGTCCTTTGTCTCATAAATTAAATCCAAAACCCTACCCCGAAAGATGAAAAACTAATAGTTTTGTGGACCTCATTTTGGGTAGTTTGGTGTATCAACTTCTCGGGGGCATAAATTTGGCATACAATCTCTATTTGGGGCACATGATAGCTCGCTGGAAAGGTATAGATTCATTTTGGGAGCTCAATCAAATACTTTGGCTATCCTTGAGGTGATCTACTTTGAAAAAATGTCATTTAGGCCCGCAAAATGGCCTTGGAAGTTTAGGAACTGAAAAACTGCTAAAATAGTACATTGACATAAAAATGTTTCGAGCCAATTGGAATAGGTGGGTGGCCACCGATATCCACCTGGATAATTGATTACCCTAAAATTATTTTACTCCTTAACTTCCAACCTCCTCCCTTAACCGATTTCTTGATTTTTCCTGTTTTACCTGCTTTTACTCTCTTTTTCTGTCTTTTATTCGTATAACACACTATGATACAAGTTTAACCTACACAAATCCTCTAGTGTTCAAAAGGACATTTGTCCCTATACAGTTTCATTCGAATCCCATTCACTAGTCCTTCAATGACTTTTCCATCCAACTTCTCTCACTGAACAACACTTGTGTCAGTCACATATATGATCACGTATGACCCTATCCATTGCATCCTAAAATTTCCTAGGTGTTGTAAGAACTTAATTCCATAAAGTAATACTATATCTCTTGTCTTGAGCTTCTAATGCTTGATGTGTCTATCGTTCCATTCCTTTTCTCATAATTTATGTACGTGTTGATAGAATCCAACGATAAACTGATCTTCCTCTAGCACTAGTAACCGTAATAGTATTTATTCTATTGTGTCGTAATCCATAAGGTATGTCATCACAACAATGCACATACCCAGTACAAGAAACTCCATAGGCATGATTGCTTCTTGACCATATGCTAATCTAAAGGGTGTTTGTCCTATCAACTTTCTTGCAGGTAGTTCTGTAATCCCAAAGCACTACAATGATCCTTAAATCCTTGTCATCTCACCCTACGTTGAACACCTTGGTCAATGTATTCTCTAGTATATTTTTGAAGGCCCCCATAGTTCCATTTTCATTTGGTTGATATGGAGTGCTATTTTGATGCTATATCTGTAATTCTTCTTTCAATGCTGCAATTTTCTTGTTCACAAAGTGAGTCCCTTGATCACTTATTAGTACTTTAGTACATCCAAACCTTGTAAATATGTTCTCGAACAAGAACCACACAACTTTCTTCACGCTATGATAGATGACTTGTTCTTTCTCTTCCCATATTGTCAAGTATTCTATCGTGGAAATTATTTATTTGGCTCCTTTTCTTCTCGTTGATGGGTTAATCGGCCTAAAAAAATCCACTACCCATTTATCAAACTCCTACAAGGTAACTTGTGGATTCAAAGGCATTTCATCTCTTCATGATGGTCTTCCTACTCTCTGGAAAATGTTGAAGCTGTGAAAATATTCCTTCGTGACCTTATGGAGGGTAGGCCACCATAGCCCTGTGCACAAGACCTTTTGTATTGTCGCATTTCCTACATAATGTCCTCCTACAGTTCCATCATGTGCCTCTATTAATATCATGGTTTTTTCGTATTCTACCACACATCGTCGCAATATCCCATCTATGCCTAACTTATATAGGCTTCATGTGATCATCTAATAATCTGTTGCTTTAACCACTAGTTTTTGCTTCTAGGCTACTATCATATTGGATGGGGATACTCCTGTACTGAGGTATTGGATAATTTTTGCAAGATGGTCGTCCACCATTTGGACTGAAAATAAGTGTGCATCTAGTAAGCTATCATATGGGTTCCTTGCATCTTTCCCTATTAGTATCCACGACAAATGGTCTGGTCCTGTGTTCAATTTTCCTGGCTTCATAATAACTTCGAAATCATAGTCCTGGAATAACAATAACCATCTACAGATTCTCTCCCCCCCCCCCCAACACTGGATTTTTCACTAGGTATATGAGTGCAGAATGGTATGTATACATCTTGAAGTGGGACCACTACAAATAATTTCTGAACTTCTACAAGTCATACACCATTGCAAGGCCTTCTCTTTATGTCGTTCTGTAATTCTTCTCAGCAGTTGACAACTTCTTGCTAGCAAAAACAATTGAATGATCTAACTCTTCCTCTATATGATGGGCTAACAATGCACCGAGAACTATCGATAATGTGTCTACATGAACGTGAAACTCTTTCTGCCAATACGGGAATAGAAGAATGTGAACAATTACTAACTTTTGTTTTAACATGTTCAGGCCCTTATGACAATCTTCATTCCACTGAAACTTAGCTTCTTTATTCAATAACTTCTCCATTGGGGTTGTAATATGTGAATAACCTTTAATAAATTTTCGATAGTAACCTATATGACCCAACGTTTCTCTCAATTGTCTTATTGATTCAAGTAGTGGAAAATTAGTAATTATTGTTATCTTAGTGGGATCAACTAACAAACCCTGCTTTTATACCACGTGACCTAATAGTATCCCAAATGGTGCACAAAAAATACATTTCTTCAAATTTAATGAAATTGGATATTGTATACATCTATCAAGCATCAACCTTATATTTTTTATGTGATCTTTCAATATAATAAATACAGTCCAATCATGTAGATACACTTCAAGAAACTGATGAATAAACTCCTTAAAGGATACGACAACTATTCTAGAGAACACAACAAGTGCATTCTTTAACCCAAACAAAATCATTGTGCACTGGTAGCTTCCCAATTCCATCATGAATGTCGTCTTATGTGTGTCTTCTGGCACAATCTTTATCTAATGGTATCGTGAAAATACATCGGTGAATGAGTAGGCCTCCTTCCCTCCTACGTTTTCCAATACCTCATCATTAAAGGGGTTCAGGAATGGGTCATGCAAGCATGCATCATTCAACTTTCTTA
The DNA here is from genome assembly GCA_009831015.1 of Picea engelmannii. NCBI lineage: Eukaryota > Viridiplantae > Streptophyta > Pinopsida > Pinales > Pinaceae > Picea > Picea engelmannii. The sequence goes on along the minus strand of ML801110.1, from coordinate 40,805 downwards.
GGTCTACAAAAACTCTAATACCCCCTATTTTCTTAACTTGAACCACAATCGGAATTATCCATTCGGATTTTACGATGAGCTCAATTATTCTAGCCTCTATCATACTGTGAAGCTCTTATTTTACTTTTTCCTTGTACTTTGGATTCAATCTGTAAGGAATATGTCTCTAGATATTCCCTTCATCTATGAAAAGGTGGTTGGAAAAATATCCTGATACTTGCACAATAGGTCAATGATATTTTACATAGTCTCATCATTCCAATAATCACCAATGTTTGCAAACTTTTGTTTCTCCTCTGTTCCAATATTCACTTTTGTACTCATAAGGGATTCGTGTAGGTGTCATATTCAAGCATTGGACCTACTATGTCACGCTCCCTTTCAATATCTGATACATGTACATTTCTCGGGTCTTCTTCTTCTTGGTATTCCTCAATAATATTATAACATTCCAATAGTTCATGAATTGTTGCAGACTCTTTGTGCACACTACATGTAGGTACTATTTATACTTGTCCTTCTATAAAATTTTTACCTCTAATGACTTGTAAATCCCCATATACTAACGGTGACTCAGCTTCAAAATTAAATGTTACCTTAAAGTTTAATATGAGCTCCTCCTAGTCTATCGTTCCTCTGCACACTTCTAGTTCTAAATACCAGTTCCTGGGAACTGTGTCCAGCGTATGTATGATCTTGTGTGTCCATTCCTTCTTGAAAACTTGCATCCAATTTGTAATACATCGCGCAACATGATCCTTCAGATAACTTGTCCCCATAAATTTTTTCATAATGTCCTATGTTCCAAACATGATCTGCATCGACCTTTTATAATGTTTTAAATCTTATATCCCTTCCTTGTGGGTTTCCCACCATTCCGCTGGGGTCGATGTCATTGAAAAAGATAATGTTAATAACCTTTTTTGTTCGGGTATCTGCAAATCAAATTAATTAACAAAATAACTTACCTCAGTTAATCCTTCATACTTTCACACATCTTGTACCTATGTTCCAATCTATCCTAATGAGCAAGTAATCCATGCACACCTTCTGGTCGACACTTCATGCAACTGGTGTTACTAGTGTTCAAGTCCTTCCTCTGAGTATGATGCACAAGAGATTATGTTTCTCGAAATAAGAACACCATCCTGTTGATACCAATTCCAATTTCTGAGTTTCCCCTCCCCTTTCTATTTTCCCAACTTATTTTTTCCCATTTCTTTTCCATCTTCTATACTTACCCGAATTCCCCTTTTCTTTTCTCCCCTCTCTTTTCCCTTTCTAGTTACTATACTTAGCTGTTTTTCAAAAATGACGGGTTCACGGGTTGGTGGACTCGTGGATTTTCACATCCATCCATACTCACATATCACGAGTTCGATCGACCGTCATGTTATTATATACTTAACGGTTTTTTCCAATCACAGGTTCACGGGTTCAATCTCTCATACTCCAAGTTCCAGGATATCCATTTTGCACCCAAAGATCTTTGATCTACATTATGACCATCAAACGTGTCATGGGTACCAGGCTATAAGCATCTTTGTTCTCCTATATTGAGTCTCACCAACTGCAGTACAACACTTAGCCTATTTTTTATCATTCACAACTGCGGGTTCGTGGCTTCCCGGTTTGGCGGGTTCACAAAAGTTCACAAATCCTAATTTCTCTTTTCCATCCCCACCACCTTTGTGGTTTTCCAAATACACATATAGTATGGTTTAATGCTAATAACTCATCATGCATGTTCCATAAAGATCATCATTAATAAGAGAAGGGCTCGAGGATATTTCCCGTTAAACCACATTAAAGAATGATTTGTTGAAGATTGTATTATTGTTATCTCTCTCAAGTGCTCATTTCAAATATTATCTGGTTAAAGGAGCGCTCTCATCAACCTATGGAAGCAGTGGCTCAACAGTAGTTTTGCGGTGATACTTTGAATATTTTTGGGAGTGAAGACTACAACTTTCTGTAGTCTAGAGCGTATTCTTACTATTCATCTCCCTCTACTAAAAAAGAAGTGGTATGGGCATCCGAAATTTCTCATGCAAGGTGTGTCCATAAGGTTTTCGACTGCAAGGAAGTGGTTTTATGGTGCATTGAGAAAGATCGTTCCCCAATATCCCTTTCATCGCAAATATTTCATAACATGTTGAAACTCCCTGAGCCAACACTTACCTTCAAAGGAGAAGATTGCAAGTATTTCCTGAAAAGGAATGAAAACGTCCTGGACCTCTTTCTTGATTTCTTGGAGAATCCCACGACATTCCCATAAGACATTACTTGGATTCACGTAGACTCATTTAAAAATCCCTTTCGGGAAATTTCTTGGTTGTTTACTAGTCTAACAGGCCAAGAAAGCACCACCACTATTTCTTGAATGATTCTTTATATTTTATATTTTACAGTTAAGGAGAAATCTATTTTCGATTGGGGAAAATTGTTTTCCATTGAAATCTACTCCCAATTGTCACAGTACAAAAAAGACGAGAAATTATTCATGGCTTCTTATTTGGTGTTTGTGATAGCATATTGTTGTCACTTTCCAAAATTGTCTATCTGTAAGAGGGTGAACTGTGAACTTGATCTAATTACCTTATGGTACCAAGAATTGTGGAGACACAAGGATTCTTTACATGTTTATGAAGTTTACAATGATTGTTTTTTAGTTTTTAAAGAACTATTGTTTGGTAAAGATACCCCCAGAATATTTGACCAAGAAAACAAATTCTTAGTTAAAAATGGGACATTAGAGAAGATTGAAAATCATAATGTCATCAGGATTTTCGACTTCAAGGAAAATCCCTCTTTTCTTCCATGCCATGTATCTGATAAAATATTTATCACGAAAGTAGCAAGGAAGTATAATTCTTGACTGCACTTTTTCCATGAGAAACGGAAAAATCAATTCATACCCTTGCCTTGGAACATAAGAGACTTTATATTCAGGAATATAAACAAAATCGATGAATTTGTGAACCACTTCCTTAATGTGAATCTGAAATATGATGAAAAGATAAAGGGGTTTGACCCTAATGGAATTTCCGTGGAACATATGATGGTAGTAGGATTCAACAATTCATTTATTCATATTGTTCTGAGTGAGGAAGAAGATAATAACTTAGGTGCTCCTGCTGACAATGTTGGTGACTTGGAAATGGTACTTAGTACTAATGAGTTTTAAAATAAGAAAGGAAAGGGTCTCAGTGAGAAGAGTGCCCAGTCCCCAACTATTACTCCTAAAAATAACACATCTCGGAGAAATGCTCCAATGGTCCACTCATCTATAAAAGTTACCAACACTAGTTCCAGCGGTGGAGGAGAAAATAATACCCCTCCAGGAAAAATTGAGAGCTCGCACAAGCTTCCTTTGATAAAAAAGAGGAAAAACATCGTAAAAGAGGAAGAATACCACTGCATAGAAAGTGATATCAATAGATTCTCTCTTGAAGACATGGAGCTCAAGGTGGATATCAAGAAAAATTTTCCCATCATTCATCATCAAGGGAACCTAACCCATCAGAATTCATCATTGGAAATCATTGAGAATGAGACCTTCAACGAAGAAGAGTCATTTTCTTTTCAGAGTGTTGTCTTTGACAGGGAATCAAAGAAATTGATTATTGAAAAAGGTGATGTGAAGACTAATAAAGGGAAATCGCGTTCATAGGTTGACCTAAGAGATATGAAGCCTTCCCATATTTCTAAAATTCACAGATAAACTAGGTATGCTCTGGATGACTCCATTGGTGGTCTTGAAGTGAAAAAAATGAAATCGAAAGAAAGGATCAAGGAACTAGAAGATGATTTAATGCCTCTTCCACTTCTTTCTAGTCCTTTGAAAATAGTCATACCCACCACACCCACTGCTAAATTGAAAGGATATTCAATCCTACTTACATCAACCAGAATCTATGTAGAAATAAACATTAAGAAAATAATGGCATTGATCACAAGGGCATGGGAAATTTAAAAAACATTGATTCCTTTGGCTCGAGGGAACTTGCCTTCCATGAGTATTTGCAAGATGACCCGAAGAATGAAGAAGGTTTTTACCTTACTACTGTACTACCCTTTCAAAACAAAGTTTCCAACATGAGATAATTAAGGAGAAGAGATGAGGATCTTCCCTCTCCAAGTCGGATAAAACAGTTCAACTCGTGTTGGAAAGAAAAGATAAAAAACTTGAATAATATTGTTCAAGCGTGTACCCAAGATATATCAAGGAGGGAAGAACTATTCAAAAGACTCATGGACGTATACCTAGAAAAAATCACAAATGAATTACAAGACCCCAAATTAATCCTCAACTCGTTGTTCCTAACAAAGAAACAATTTGATGAATAAGTTGATATTTTTAAAGGGTTTTCAGTTGAAAATTTATATGGTATACTTGAATATGATGAGGACAACATAGACAATTGGATAGTCGCTACTCCGTGAAAAATCAGAACATTGAAGAAGCATTGCACGGTATTTCCCTTGATTTACGAGACTTGGAGGGAGAGTTGTTCAACATCAAAATCTGGCATGAGATCAATGTGGCACCAATGAAAAATTATATTGAAGAATGGTTTAAGAAAGATATCAACAAATTGACCACTGAGGGGAAAGAAATAGTTGAGACGGTTCCTATAATAGTTAATGAAGAAAATAAAAGGACATCAGCAAGAAAGTGAAAACAAGGATAGACCATCATAGTAATCTTATGTTGTTCACGTCTTTTTTTCTTTATTAGTTCCTTCATCTAGTTAATCTTCTTCTTTGACTAGAAAGGATTAACCGAAGTTTGATAACTTCTCTTTTCTTCTTTCTAGGTCTTGGTGTTCTTTTACTTCCCATAATATTCCTTCTACAAGACTAATTCTTGTGTATATTTTCTTTATGGTCCGCGGGAGCCCCAATCCTAGTATTTAAGACAAACACATTTTAAATTTCAAAGAATATGTAACATAATATATATTTTTTAGAAATTTCAAGAGATCTATTTCAAGATCAGTTTCGAATGTTCTTTGTAACTCCGAGTTTGAGTATGAAGTATTTGAGATTGATCTATCATTATTGTTATTTGAGCTGCCTGTGTGTCCAATCTGTTAAAGTTTTCGTATGCATGCAGATCATCTTCTTTTTATTTTTATGTGATGAAAAATATCTAGTTTAAACTATGATGGATGTGAGGAAATTTTTCTTATTTTCTTTAAATGTGTGAAAGTGCATGGTTCTTGGTCCTTTCTCAGTAAATTTCTCAAAAAATAGAAAACAAAACATTTTCCTTTTATTTTTATTGCTATCTTTATATTTCTTTGATTACCACAAAGGACTTATGCAAAGTCCCATATTTTGAATATCTAGAATCCCAAGAAAATATTAAAATAAAGAGGAGTACCACCTCTACAAAAACGCAAGGGGATTTATATCCTCGGGAGGTTTTTGTTTCGGTCCTAACAGATTCAAGCATGAGCACATCTGTAGTGGGGTTGACATAGTCATACATGCATGTTTTATTGTTAAATAAGTTCTCAATTTCCTTTCTCATGGGCTCCACATATATTCTTTCCTCCATAGGATCTAATGGCACAGTGACCATTGAGCCTCTTGCCAAAATCATCTCTATTTTATTTAAGTTAATAATTTCTTGATTGTCGAAGGCCCAATCTAGTCTGAGCAATGTTGGATACAAATTGTTGTTATCCACAAATTCGATGACTTCAAAGTAAGATACACTGCACAATCCATCTATGTTCTCAATTACTCCTACCAGTCTCTCGATCACTATTATATTATGTTGGTTAGACAACCTCAACTGAATAGTTGACCAAACTAGCTTTGATTTCCCCATCATATCCCACGTCCATCTTGGGTGAACATTGACCTCTAATCCTAAGTCTAAGATGACATTATCCACGTCATATTCTCCTATGTACACACTTAATCTAAACTCTCTTTTTTTCTTCTTCTTATGCAAGACTTGGTTCACTTCTCTCTACGTCGTAGGTACTTCTCTATATTGTGCACATTGTGCATATTGTACTTCACTGTTTTCTCATCCTGCATCAATTCTAAATAAAATTTTATAAAGTATTTCAAATTATTTACCTTCTCAATTGGCCTTTCTATAATAGTGTGATCATAAACCAACGACATATCGTATAATAGTAGTATCTTTGACATTGAGGATATCTAGTTCGGTCCTAGTATCTCCTTTCTTGCTTGCTAGTAGGTTTCTTTTTCTTTCTTTGGATTGAATGTTTGCATGGGATCAACTGCTTTCCTTATCCATTTTTCCACTCCCTTTCCTTTCTCTGTCACATCTGGTCGTGTTCTCGTTCCACCGTGTGTAACAACTACTACTCTTGGTTGATTTTCATGTTCTCGATGACTATCATTTATAGGTTCAGGTTTTGATTATGATGTTAGGTATGGTGTTGGTTCTGATTCCTTCTCACCTGCCACTTCTCTATCAATTGAGGGCATTCTTATGACACATGATCCAAGGCTCTACAATACATGTACGTCGTGCAAGGATTTAGGAAATATCTTACTAAATGTCCTGGTTGAATGCAGTTGTAACAAATTATAGGTCCTCTGCCTCCTTGACCAAATCCTCCACGTCCTCGACCTCTGTCGAAACCTCCACGTCCACCCTTATTAAATCCTATTGGAATTTTATATTATGGTTGAATTCCTTCTTTTGTTGCGACATTTTCTTCCTGAATTGTGTAAGCATCTAAAGTGCACTCTCTCATTAAGTCGAATGCGCAACGATATTTCTCATAATTTTCTACCGATTTACAAAAAATACAAAATACATTTCTTGGATAATATGATATTTCTCCATTAAGGGACAAGTAGTGAGATGATGCCCCCATGTCTTACATATCTTGCAAAACCCCACTCCTCCTCCTAATGGGTTTGGTTCTCCTGTGGTCATATACTATAAAAAATATGGACAGTCTTCCTTCTTATGGCATTTTATTTTACATATTATACACCAAACATGTTCATTCTTTTCCTCTTCCTTTATTATCTATGACAATTGGATTCTCAGTGCATCCAAATGTGACTATACATGTGCCATACCTGCTCCATATCCTACAAGAGATGCTTCCAATTTCATTGTGATTTCCAACTCTTCTGGTTGTGACGTGACCTTCTACTATGTTAGCAGACAACGAATGTGCGACAATAGGCCTGCAATAAACCATTCTCAATGCTAGTCATCAAGAATATGAAAGGTTAATTGACCCATTACATATTTAAATCTTTGGTCGTAGTCCCACACTCTTTCATTCTGCAGTTGCTTGATTTCCTTTAGTTCTATAATATATTGAGATTCAAATTTTTGACTTCTTAAATTCCTTTAAGAATGCTTGTCTGATCGCTTCCAAATTTATTGACTGCCCGATCAGTGTGGCTGTCTGGAAATTCATATACCATAGAAATGCACAATCATGGAATGTCATGGCCAACTGTGTAATCTTGGTCGCTTCATCTTGGAAATTCTTCTATAACATCCCGCTCTGGCACACTTACCAAACTTATTCTTTGAAGACACTTGCTCGCAAGTGATCTGGATTTTTATGATGATAAAACTTTTCCTTCATTATGATGCATTAAGTTATATGACAGGATGTTTTTACTACGTTGATGTAGACAGGTGCTGCTGACTCAGTTTCATTGAGTGTGCAGGGTTTCAGACCATGAGGACGCAGAGGCATCGGTGGAACTCCCTTGGAATCCGGATTGAGTCAGGGAGTGGGCTATTTGAGTTGTTTCATTTACGGTGATATTGTTTTGTTTGGATGATATGCTATTGATTTATGATATGTTGTTGACATGATCTGACATGATGGTTGATGATGCAGGCTAACGATAGCTTGCCGACCAGACTCACATATGGAGTAAAGGGGCCACACTCGAGTTCCAGAGAGATTGAGGGAGAGGTGTGGACAACAGCCCTGACACAACCTACTAGCACTCCCGCCGTGGCTCGAACTGTAGGTTAATGATTACCTAGTTCGAGAGGATCCACGATGTCGTGAGGGCAGACTGAGACAGTCACTCATGATGATTCTAAGGGGCGTGCAATAAGGCGGGGGCCTTATTCTTTAGAGCCCTTAGTCTCCAACAATTTCACCTGGCGGAGTGTTGACTCCAGGGGTTATAGAGTCTACCAATCCGTCAAGTCAGCGAGTGACACCCTTGGAGCACGTGGTGCATCCTGAAGGGCACGTCGCACAAAGAAATACAAGCCAGTGAGTGGCACCCTTGTAGCACGTGGTGTGTCCTGAAGGGAACCTCGCGCAACAGAAGCAAACGAGGCGAGTGGCACCCTTGGATCATGTAGTGCGTCCTGAAGGGCACGTCGCATTGAGGATGATGATGAGACAACCTAAATGACCCTGAGACCTTAACACCTGATAAATTCTTGAAACGTGTCCCCTAATTAAATTGTCGCCCTGTTCAAATCAAAACCTAAATTAAAAAATCTCTAAGATAAATTTTTACAAGACCTAAGAAAAGATCCTACAAAAATAAACATAGGGCGTAAACTAAAACCCTCCTAGGTGTTAATTAAAGTCTTCTTAATAGTAAAGGGGGTAAAGAAATGAGGGGGATAAATTAACTGAAACCAAGGATTTTTAAATTTTAAAGAAGATTAAATTTATCTAAGAGAGGGGGGTATAAAAATTTAGGATTTTAAAAACATTTTGAAAAGACAAATAAGCGCAATTATCATTTTGGGTTTAACAATTTTTTTTTTAATGAATATAAAAAAATAAAAGAGAGGAATAAAAATTAGAAATGAGGAAACTTGTAATAAAGGAAATTTAATAATGGAAAGTAGGAGACATAGGGTAAAAAGCAAAAAGGAATCAGCATTTAAGGAGTTACTAAAATTTAGAAACTTCATTTTAGGAAAGTGATTAAAAGCATGAGAGGGGATCTAGGAACCCTAGGAGTAATTTAAGGAGCGATTTTTTGGGGAGTGAGGAAATTGAGTCTTTTAATTATTAAAAAGAAATTAATTTTTGGAGAACCGTAG
>ML801109.1:167766-178075 GCA_009831015.1 Picea engelmannii | reverse complement strand
CCTTTCACCATGCCCCACACCCATAACCAAGAACTTGAATAATGCCTCAATACCTTGGAATTTGATTTCTCCATGACTTAGCAGGAAGTGTGGAAAATAAATAACAATGTTACCACCATCAATGCCAAAATGCATTCTACCATAGACTCCAAAATGGAAACCCTGAAATAGGGCCTCTCTACCCAAATGAAAAGCCAACTTGAATCCTTCACTGCCCATCTCTACCCCAAGTTGAATATTCCTAGAGACCTTACCTCATATGACGACCCTTTTCACCCCAAAGGTGAGAATTCCTCCAATTCCTAAAATTTTTCATCCCATCACTTTCAACATAATATATTCATTCCTTGGGTGGATGTGAAAAAATTCAATGTCTCAGGTCCCATGGGATGGGTCACCTAAATGGAACATTACTTCTCTTTGCATGGCATTACCGCTAAGCTAGCCAAACTTTGTTATGGCATTCTCCATTTGGATATTGAACATTGGAAATGGTGGCAATGGCATAAAAAGTCACACCAAGGGTATATGGCTTGGGCATAGTTTGTTGCAGAGCTCTATGACCCCTTTGACACCAACACCCATCATTTAGGTTGTTTGAACAAGTTGAAACAAACTGGCCCAATGGAAGATTTTATATCTTACTTTGTTAAATTAGATTTCATAATGGAGGGCATGATTGATACTTTTTTCATGGAATGCTTTATCAATGGCCTCAAGGATGAAATACATTCCCATGTCCTCATGGCTCAGCCCCAGACTTGGTTGGAAGCTACAAAACATGCCAAGGAAGCACAATAAGTCGTGTCCTCCCAAAGCATAAAACCCCCTTTATTCCTCTCCCTAAACCCCCCCTTCTCACCCCTCCTGCCACTCCCCTCAAGATACATAAATTGACTCAAGATGAAATGGTTGAACGCCAACTTAAGGGTCTTGGTTATAATTGTGATGACAAGTATTTTTCGAGGCACAAGTGTAAGGAAAAAAATATTTTTATGGCTATGTATGACTATGTTTCTAAATAAGAGGAAGATGCTTCTCATGTACCCGAGCTACCTCCACCCGATGATATTACTCCACCCTTTGATTCATCAGTAGTTGAACCACTAATTTCTCTGAATGCACGCACAAGTTTCACTTATCCCCAAACTCTCAAATTAATTGTCTTCATTAATAACTGGAAAGTCATCATTCTAGTTGACAGTGGAAGAACCCATAGATTTATTCATCGTTGCAATGCCCAAGAATTTAATTTCTATATACATCCAGTTAATAATTTCTAAATCATGATTTCCAATAGGGGTTCCAAGAAATGTGGAGGGAATTATGAAAATGTGCACTTCCAAATTGGTCAATATCACCTGAAATAGCATATGTTTGTTGATGACATGGGTGGTTGTGACATTGTACTTGGTTCATAATAGTTACACACTCCCATCCCTATCACCGTGGATTTCCATAAATTAATCATGTAATTCCAACAAGAGGCCCAATATCACTAGTTCTAAGGCATCTCAACAGGGTCACCAGAGATCATTAGTTCTCACTGAATGGAAAATATCCTTAGAAAAGGTCATTATGGCATTATTTGCCAACTTAATGTCATTCATGCGGTTGAGAAACCCTCTGTACATCCTGAAATCCAATATATACTCTTCCAACACCAAGTTGTGTTTAAAACCCCTCAGGGACTTCCACCTTCACCTGGTGTCCATGATCATTCCATTCCTCTAGTTTTGAGTAGTGTTCCTCCAAATTTTCACCCTTATCATCAACCCTTCACCCAAAAGAATGAAATTGAGAAGATTGTTCAAGAACTGTTAGAATTTGATGTCATCCATCCTAGTATCTATCTCTGTTCTTCTATAGTAGTCATGGTGCTCAATAAAAAACGTTCTTGGTGCATATGTCCTTATTTTAGAGCTCTCAACAAACTCAACACCAAAGAAAAATTTCCCATTCCTTTCAATGATGAACTTTTGGATGAATTAAGTGGTTCTTGGTATTTTACCTTTGTGGTTGAATGTTATACCTATCAAATCAATAAGGGAGAGATAGTCAAAACCCCATGCAAAATCCAACCCCTTCCGATCCAACCTACTATTTAGATAAATATTTCTATGGACTTCATTTTTTGCTTACCTAAATTAGGAAATAAGTTAGTCATCATGGTAGTATTGGATCTCCTTTCCAAATATGATCATTTTTGTTCTCTTCAACATCCGTTCACTTCCTTCATTGTAGTTCATTTTTTTATGGATAACATCTTAAAACTCCACGGCATGCCTCATTCTATTGTTTATGACTGTGATCCCAATTTCAATATCACTTTATGGCAAGAACAGATGTTGGCTCACCTAAATTAGGAAATAAATCATTCATCATGGTAGTATTGGATCGCCTTTCCAAATATTCTCATTTTTTTGCTCTTCAACATTTGTTCAATTCCTCCACTGCGACTCAATTTTTTATGGATAACATCTTAAAACTCTATGGCATGCCGCATTAGATTGTTTATGACTGTGATCCCACTTTCACCATCACTTTCTGGCAAGAACTGTTTCGACTCCAGGGAACCCAATTACATCTCAACACATCATATCATCCTCAAACTAATGGTCAAACTGAAGTAGTCAACAAGTGTTTGGAAACCTATTTGAGGTGTTTTTTATATGATAGAAAAAATTATTGGGTTCAGTGTTTACCCCTTGTTGAATGGTGGTACAAACCTTCTTACTACACAACCACTCGAATGACTCCCCTTGAAGCAGTCTATAGAAAAATTCCACCTTCAGTTGTATCATACATGCCTAGTGTCTCAGGTTTAGTAAGTGGATCAAAATATTACAATTCACGCGACCATCCTCCATACTCTCAAAGAAAATTTGGTCATGGCTCAGAATCACATGAAATGACAAGAAGAGCAGGGTCGTTTTGAAACTGAATTTTTTGAGGGGGACCAGGTGTTTCTTCATCCGGAACCTTATAAGTAGACTTCACTTAAAGCCCAAAACTATCAGAAACTCACCCCCAAATTCTATGGACCTTATCATATTCTCAAGTGAGTGGGGTTTGTGGCCTACCAATTATATTTTCCTAGTCACTCTAAGCTCCACCATGTTTTTTGTGTTTCCTACTTAAAGAAATTTATCAGAACTAAGTGCCATACTCATACCATTCTACTTGAGTTGGATGAAGAAGATTCCATTTGGTTATATCCATGATCAGTCTTGGAAAAGCGTGCACATTGTCTCCACCAGCACACTATCAAGGAATTTATAGTTTAATGGAAGGACACACAGCCAGAAGTTGCCACCTCGGAGTTGGCCACCATTATGTAGAAATTTCCCAATCTCAAGCCTTCATGACAAGGTTGTTTTTAAGGGGGAGGGAATGTTAAGGGCCTAACCTTCCTAACCCCTCATGTAGGTAGGATAATATATTTTCCATGTAATAAAGGATGATATTAATAAGGCCTAGAAATAAGGAAGAATAAGTCAAATGTAAGAATACCTAATAAAAGCTTATGCTTCTAGAAACATATTCATCTATATTATTCTTTTGGTAGATGGATTTAGTATAAATAGGAGTCGAGGGAATGAGAATTTTTGTCTTGAGAATTATTGTAATAGAGTGCTTCTTTACTGAAGGTTCCCCCCTAGAAGAGGTAAGTGAACATTATTTCCTATCAATAAAGGTATTATTTTGGTGTTGTGGTTTCATATATTGTGGTGTTCCAATGTTATTCTCTACATTATTTTTGTTTTCTACTATTATAATATATCTGGTACCTTACAACAGACTTACAATGAAAAGCAAATGAACCCCATGAGTCCGCCAACCTGTGAAGTATCAATAAAATGGCTAAGTGTTGGTGAATTTTGTATGCAGCGGAGAAAGAAAGTAAATTTTGTAGAAAGCAGAGTTCTTTTGGAAAGAAAGTATACCCGCCATGACTCAAAAAAAATTATAAGTACAGAGAAACAAGAGGAAAATATTAAGCTATAAATAGGACAACAATTCGTTCCAACTGTCGGATGGTGACCCCCTGCAAATTACCAAGAATAAAGAATATCTCCTATTGGGCATGGATTCCATAAAACAAATGAAAATATTAAGAAGGATGTACAGCAAAAACAAAAACTATGTACAGGTAAGGGAAAATATTGATTAAGTAAAGATTTTTTTAAGATGTTGGTCATTGACAGGAAATGTCCACATTATTCCTTTCATGTCCTTGATCAAATAAGAATTCTACCCCAATATTTTTTCAATGATATAAGGCCCAATCCATAATTCCTCAAACTTTGTATGCATAGAGGGTTTCTCTTTAGCATTATTCTATAGTAGTACTAATTTCCCTTCTTGAAAATTTGTCATTGTTATCCTTTGATCAAAATATTTTTTGACACTTTGTTTCCTTTGATTCATTTTATGTGATGCTTTCTTTCTTTTTTCCTCCATTTTGATGAGTTGGTTGTACCTTTTATGTAGTGGTGAGAATTATTTTGAATCCTCAATATTTATTGCATATGTTAAAGCATTTATTTCCAAATTGATTGGCATTCTCGCTTCTTTTCCTTACACCAAACTATATGGAGATGTCCCAATTCTATCCTTTGGTGTCAATTTTTTCACCCATAATGCATTTGTTAGTTTTAAATGCCAATATGTTTTATTTTGATCAATAGTCTTTTTGAGGATTTGAACTAAAGTTTTATTTGTAAACTCAACCAGGCCATTTCCTTGAGGATAGTAATTAGATGATTGTCCCATTAAAATGGAAAATTCTCGATAGAACTTTGTAAATTTTGATCCAATAAAAATTGATCCATTGTCTGTAATAAATTTCTCACGAAATTCAAATATTGATAAAATATTATCCTTAAGGAATTTTATAAGTTTTTCTGAATATGCTTTTCTTAATGGTATTGCCCTTATCATTTTTTGAAATAATCCATAGCAGTGAGAATGTATAAATGGTCTTTACTTGATTTAGGGTTTATTGGTCCAACAAAATCAAGTCCCCATTGTGAAAATGGTTATTATACTGATATAGGTTGCAAAGGCATTGCATTCTTTTTCATTTTTCCCAAAACTTTATGACAAGACATGCATTTTCTTATTTCTGAATATGAATCTTTAAAAATTATTGGCCAATAATAATCAACTCTTATTATCTTATGTGCAATAGTCATTGGTGCAAAGCAACCACCACAAACTCCTTCATGAAATTCTTTAATTAGTTATTGAGAGTTTGTTGCATCTACACATCTTAGCAACATTCTATCAAAATTTTCGTGAAACAATATTTGAGCAACTAATACATATTTATTTGATTTCATTTTCAAATCCCTCCTTTCTTTTGATGACATGAAATTTGGAAATTGTCTTGATTTAAAGTAAAAAAATGATATCTTTATACTAATCTGAAGTTGATGTAGATCCTCCTATTGTGAATGATATATTCCCATTTAATGAATCATTTCCAACAATAACCTTACAAATCCTTGTCCCTTGATTGCATGCATTGGTTTGATTTCAATATCATACTCCTGGATTTTAGCAATCCAATTAGCCCATTTTCCCTCTCTTAATTTTTGATTGAGGAGCATTTTTACTGGAGAAGAAGCAACATATGCTATAACATGAGAAGATAAAATATAAGTCCTAAAATGAGCTACTTCCTTTAATAAGGAGAGTGATTTCTTTTTCATGCAGGAACATTGCTCCACCTCAGCAAATGCACCAGCATGCAGACACGCAATGGAGAAAGGGAGAGGCACCGACCCTCCCATTTTTTAAATTTGAAATATGATCCTATATGGATTTTCATGTTGCAAGGATGATAAATGCCAGACCATGCCTTTGTACAGGTAGTGGATATGGTTGCCTTAAATGGTCGCGTGTAGTAGGTCCATATCATAGTCAGGTCTGGACGTTCATTTTTGGAATGTAGTCGTAGAGGTATGGTGTCATAACTGAGACAACAATGACACTAAGGCGGTGAAGAGGATAAGCTCGTAGATCCCTCTTTTGTAATAGGAGACTGAGGAGGACTGAGATTTAGGAGACTTGGGATACTTAGGAGGTATAATAGTTCTGAGAGAGAGCTTGAGAGAACCGAGACTCTGTTGTAGTCCAGTTTTTATGTAAACATCTGTATAGACACACATAGATAATAGAAAAGTAGTTTTTCCTACATACAATGTGTTTATGTATTTCATGAATGAATGTTGTATATGTATGATAAGTTTCATTTTCAGTAGGAAGATATATTTCTCTATCTTTGTTTGAGTTTGTTGTATCATTTTGGGTTCTTTAGGTGGTGCAAGGAGTGCACAATAGAGCATCCAAGTCTTTGTGAGCCAGGGCAAGGAGTGCACATCTGAACTCTATGGAGTCAGAAAAGAATTTGCCAGGAGGGCACACCAGAGAGATCACAAGCTCAAGAGGAACCTCAAGGTTACTGAATACCTTAAAGTGGGGGACTGTGCAAAAGAAGCATAGAGAAATAGAGTTACTGAGAACTCTACCGAAATTATGTCAGGTGGGCATTGAGCTGATGAAAGCGTGCATGGGAAGAACTCTTTATCGATTTCAGAGAGAAGAAATAATTGTTGAGGATTCTGTGAAGCTCTGTCAGATGGGCATCGAGCAACTTCAAGGAGTGCACAGAGGGAATCTGTTTTAAGTTCTGACAAATGAGAAGTGTCGAGGAGAAGACATTTACAAAGTTACTGAACACTTTGTTGGCTCAGCAAGGTTTGCTTGAGAAGGAGGTTTCTAGGAGGGCACTTATATTCCTTCAATTAGTGAAAGGGTTGATACAGAGTTGTTGAACACTTTGGAGGAGACCCGTGCAAGGAGTGCACTAGGCCAACACTCGGACGAAGTGTTTAAGGAAACCTAGATGAAGGTCAATAAAAGCACAAGGAGTGTGTGTAAGTTTTAAACCTGTGAAGTAAAGCAATGCATGTATATTCTTAAGCAATACAAAAATTAATCAATGGCTCATACACAAAATACACAGAGATTTTTACCGGAAACCCTCAACCGGGAAAAGAGATTTTTATCGAATTTCACCATTCGCCATACAATATATACAATGTTTTAAGGTATTCTGTAGATACCAAAACCCTAATCCATTAATCCAAGATTAATTTACAAATCAACTAAAAATAGCAAAATCCGCTAAAAATAGCAAAAAACCGCCCAAAAAAAAATTGTCGTATCGTCAGACGCAGTTGTTGTATCTAGTTTGTACGGATCGTCAGACGCAGTTGTCGTATCTGACGCACCCACACACACACACATGCAAAGAATATAACACATACCCAACAGTGTGCATGGAAAGAAATTGTTTTAAGTTCCAAAGCTTAGGAAGTTGAGCGCAGAGTGTTCCAGGAGGAGCACCAAAAGTCTTCTAAGGAAGTAGAGGGTTGAATCCCTTAGAGGCTGAGCGAGTTGAAATCTTAGAAGAGATAGAACAAGGAGTGAGAAAGAATGGAATTATTTCAAGTCCCGAAGCTCAGGAGGAGTAGCATGAAGTCACACACAGAGTGAAATTATGCACAGGGTCAAGGTGGAGATTCATCACCAAAGCTTAGGAGGGACAACATTTCCAAAACACAGGTGAGACCCAAATTTTACATGGTTCGCAGGAGGATGAATCAAAGGACGAGACCTTGGACACTTAGAAAATATTCTAAGTTAGAAAGAAAAATAAATCTTAGGAGGAGGAGCACAACTGCCATTGGGTCGACACTAGGAGGGGAGATCTGGACCGTCGAATCCACGTCCAAAAAAAGGAGGAACACACATAGGGAAGATCAAATATGGGTCCCCAGATCTGAGCGCAAAGGACCAACAACCATTGGATTTGAAGGAAAGTGTGCGAGGCTTAATCCTTGCATGTACAGGGGAACACACTTTGCCAAGTTGTGAAGTCTCGAAAGCATCGGAGCCATCCATCATCGAAGACAGGTGGCAGCAGATGCGGGTGTTCATGAAATTGGACATCGAGATATTTGCACAGAGGAGAGGAGAAAACTCGCAAAAGGAGAGTCCATGAAGTCATCAGAACCGTCCATCAAAAGGGATGTGTGGTGAGCAGTTAGTTTTTTGCTAACTCGCGACTTGAAGGAATCAACGAGTAAAGTTTTAAGGACTCGCAATAGTGAAATAGTGAAAGGATATGAGTCGCTGGATTGAGGCAGGTTGTGGATTGTTGATCTAAATTATCGACATTTCAGGAATGGGAGTGTGGAAGAACCAACTACCTGGAAGTTGAGAAATGAGAAATCCCAATGAGATCCTAGCCATTGATCGAGGAGCAATCTTGATCGTTGATTGTCTGGGGAAATATCGACATTTCGGAAGTTCAGGGATCAGGAGTTCGGAGAATGGAGAGTCAGAGGTGACTCGTTTAGAATATCCCGACACGTGAAGTCATGACACGATCACAGTCGTCAATCAAGGAGAGAACAGGATCGTAGATCTGGTCACTAGAGAGAAATCGTTAATCGAGGATTCGGGGAATCGGATTCAAGGGTGGATTGCATGCAAAATACTCGAAGTCCCGAAGCACAAAGCACCTTTTGATAGGTGTGCGGTCATAGCTCATGATCATGTGGAGGTGAGGCTTGTGTTTGGTGCTTAGTTGCACTGGGAGAGTTTCATAAAAGGACTTGTGGATTGGATCATAGGACTCTAGTAGGAAATCAAAGAGTTATTTTGGCTCAGGTTGTTGAAGATCATTAGACCGGGAGGTTGATAGACCTTATCAAGGTAGGGGGACTGCATCAAGTGGTATCAGAGCTAATTTTTCGTTTGTATATTTCAAGAGAAGGAGGTAAAGGAGACAGTTTGATACCATGAGGTGGTATCAGAAGCAAAAGACAGGGTGTTGATGCTCTGTGCATGGAGATCTGTTTGCATGTAGGAAACATACATTTGAAAGCCAGGTGGGATGAAACCAAAGAGGAAAATGATGGCTACTGAAGGCCATGAACGTGGTCTAAGCGAAGACCGCGAACAGAAAATCAAGGATGAGATAGAAAAATATCTTAGAGAGATAAGGGCACAAATGGAGAGGCTTGCATTTAGAATGCGACAGGATGCGAAAGCACATTGGGTGTATGAGTGGCCCATGAAGAAGAAGGTAAAATGGCCGATTAAGAAATTGTTGGCCAAGGGAAATAAAAAGTTGTTAAGAGGATGGCTGAGGTATTTTGAAAGCCTCATAGATGAATAATAAGTGGTTCACATCTGTGGACCAGAAACTGGAAGGAACCTCAGTGATGAGGAGGAGATGAGATTAGATGAAGATTTCATAAACTGTTAGGAGGGCAGATATGGATTTTCATACTGCTAGGTGGGCAATGGAATGAGGTCATTGGAGGATATCATAGACTGTCAGGAGGACAACAGTGGAAATTCATATTTCCAGGTGGGAAATGATATGAGATCGACAGAAGGTTTCATAAATTTCTAGGTGGGTAGAAATGGACTTTCAAGTTTCCAGGTGGGCAATGGGAAGGGATTAGTGGAAGATCTCATATACTACTAGAGGAGTAGTAATGAAAGTTCAAATTGCCAGTAGGAAAATGAGATGGGATCGGTTGATCTCATAGACTGCCAGGTGTGCAAGAGAGAAGTCTCAAATTTCTAGTTGGGCAGGGGCAAAGAGATGAGACTGTCTAAGAGTCTTATAGACTCTGTTGAGAGTTCATATCAACAGGGAGTGCTAATGAATAAATATTCATGTGCACTTGCATACCATGTGAATGAATATGATGAGAAGTTAAATACTCTCACCATCTAAGAGGAGGATCAGAGGAACATTCTAATTATTGGGGGAATTCAGATATTCCTACCAGATAACCCAGTTGAGGCCAGAGCATGTGCTGCATATGCAACTGCAGAAGAAGGACATCCAGTGGTGACTGTCATGATGAAGGAGCAGATATCAAAAGTTTTCCAAGGAGAAGAGGAAGAAATGGAGCAAACACTGATGTTTACCCCAACAAATGTTATAGCAATATTTTCCTCACCATTACTATCTTGCACAGAGGGGCCTTTTTCCATTTCCCTATGCAAACTTATCATCCCTTTTGTTGATACTGAGAGGGGGGTGAATCAGTATCAAATACAATTTAATTTTTTTTTTCAATTTATACTTAAACCATTCAATTATATCCAATGAGAAATGAACAATAGTATAAGAGTTACACCAATACACCATAATACACCATGCACAATATATGAGAAATAATCAATAGTTTTTGTTCAAGGGAAGTAATGACTT
>ML801109.1:38726-74640 GCA_009831015.1 Picea engelmannii | reverse complement strand
GCTTAAAGCAGCCTATGAGAATCAGGCATTCTCGCACCGAAATATACTAGCAGCCTGCGAACCTTCTCCAAAAATGAGTTTTCTGGGAAGAGATGAAAGTAACTTTTCTCAGGAAAAAGTTCTTATGAAGAGCCTGAGTACACCATCATTAATACATCATCATGACGACCAAAATCATGGGTAACACTTACTAAGGTGACAATGGTATGATCTTCTATAGTTACGCAAGATTTTGGGATCTTGTGTTGGGATTTTCACAATTACAAATCCTACAATAACAAGTCCTATCAACATCATTGCTACCTAATTCCTCATTGTGTTGTGCCATATGTTCAAGGGAATTCTAAGCCTAAGTTGGTCATTCTTTAGTATTGTTGACCATTCATGTCATCCATCCCTACCTTAGTATGTACTTGGTGGTTTCTTTATTCACAAAAAAATATTGGTTCTTGTTTCATGTTGATTGATGTGAGATACATTAATGTGCTCCTTTTCGATAGATCTCTTCCTATAAATTCCAAATCATTATCTAGAAATTAGGTGTATAAATCATGATAGTACCTTGGTACTTGCAGACATCGGTGGTAAGTTCTCTCACGATTGAAAGTGGGTTTAGATCATTGACCCTTTATTGATTGATTCTACAAGTGTTTGACATCAAATATTTTATTTACACTTGATATATTTTTCTATGTTATTTTGGGTCCATCTTTGTTATTGGCGGGTCTCCTCACATATGTTAACAATTTTCATCAATGACTAGTAATTAGATGGTTTCTACCATGCTTGAGATCAGCTCATTTATTCACATGATGTAGATTCATATGAAAATATCACTGAGTTTGGATTGAATACATTGGGCTAGGGGAATCCTCTTTTAGTGCTACCTTCCTGAGTTGTGCAATATTGTACCACTTATTAATGAGTAATTTCAAGACCATATTACACTCTCATTTGTCCTAAGTGTCTTCCTAATGTAAACTATGACATAGATCCACTTTGTATTTTCTCATGGCTATGATTTTCTATATGACATGGATACACCATTTACTTTTTTCATGGCCATAGTATTACATTCTATATACTTCATGGATTTGTAGTGTATTGTGTTTATGACCATGCTTATTGATATATCCAAGCATGGGTATGCCTGCCTTGGGGATGATTTACATTTGATTTTTTTATTTTTTCTTGTAGGTACCTCTTAGTTCCTTTATATATAGAACTCTTGGTTAGTCCACTCATCAAGCACCTGTTATTTGTAATGTATTTTTTCCATTCGTTACTTTTCTAACCTCATATATTAATGGGCATTTGTTACACCTCTATTTGGAACCATAGGCCAAGACATATATAATGAACCAAAGTACATTATTGGATCAAGATTAATTTTCTCACAAAATACTTGATTATCAAAGGGACATTAAGGCCATGATTTTTCCTAATAAAAGAGCAGCTAGCCATGGCATTCCCATAGATTAGATGTGGCCATTCACATTTTTCCCATAAAAAACTCATGGACACCTCTTAAATATTTTCAAAATTGAGATTCATGAGAAGAGATGAAAAGATCTAAGTTGGATAAATCCAAAAGCTCATGTTGTTCATGGCTCACCAGTGCATTAAATGCATTCCTTGCAACCCTTTATTCTCTCCTCAAGAATTTATAGGTAAGATAGCCAAAGCTAAGGGAAGATAGTCGATATGCAATCATCCTTATTCTATTGAATTGCAATAGAAACCCTAGTTATGAGTTTGATACCATTGTTGAGCATTGCGAGTCAATATTAGTGTGATCAGAGATTAGGTGAGAGATATTATCCATTCACTTGGCTATCCATCTGTGATATAGTTCCAAATCATGCGTGTTCAATGGAAGTGGACTTGTGACTAAGGAGGAGGACTTTGGGTATTGGATCCATGAGTACAATGGTGAATATCAAGGTAATAATTTATGTTGTAACTCTCATTTAATAAATACAAATCTATCTTCTACACCTCCCCCCAAAACAAATCTCTTTGTTTATTTATCTTATTGCATCTTTAATGAGGTTTTGTGTTATTTTAATTATCTTTAGTTATTAGATTAATATTTTATTCATGCAAGTTATCTTTATATTTTTATGAGGAAAGATGAATATATTTCTTGTTGGATGATTATGCAGGTTATTCGATTAAGCAATTGAGATAGATTGAGATCAAGATAAAGTCATTGGATAGTTTGGACAAACATCCAGAATCATTTTTTCTCCTTATTCCTTCTCTCATTTACTTTTGAACATGCATGTTAGTCTTAGGAGAAAGAAATATGTTATCTATCCTTCTATGTGTCATTGAGCCTCACCCAGCTAGTGACGGTTCTATTTCTTATATTTAAGGTAGTTTTCCCTATAATAGGTTCTTATGATTTTAATATGAAATGTAATTAAGCATGCAAGTGAAAGATGAAAATATTCTAGTTTATCTAGCCCTATCTAATCCTATCTATATTTCCTGTCTAGGAGAACTTTCAATAATTGATTTGACATGAAAAAAATAAAGGTACAAAGAACATGGAGAATAGTCCACCAAGTACCATTGACATTGAAATTAAGGAACACTCTAAGGACCAAGTATAGCCTACAAATTGTCTATAGAACACCTATACCACATCAAAATGTTAGACATAAATCAAAGGGAGAAATACAAATAGTATGGAGAATAGTCCACCAAATACCAAATGCACAAAACTTTG
Source organism: Picea engelmannii (assembly GCA_009831015.1). Taxonomy (NCBI): domain Eukaryota; kingdom Viridiplantae; phylum Streptophyta; class Pinopsida; order Pinales; family Pinaceae; genus Picea; species Picea engelmannii. The sequence goes on along the minus strand of ML801109.1, from coordinate 71,906 downwards.
AGCGTACTCTAAGGATTGATGATAACACAAAATTTGTCAAGATCATACCCTCCTTGCACCCTTGAATGTTAGAAATGTATATAATAAGTAAGAATAAATATTGTAAGTAAGATAATGGTCCACAAATCACAACATCCATCCCTATAAGGCTTAAGAAGGGAATGGATAGAATAGTCCACAACTATCCAAAACTTTGTAAGGATATGTATGATAACACAATATAACATTTCCACTGTATTGAGCATATAAATATATTACAATTCCAAACAATGGACTATTTGGACTAGTGAAAAAGTCTCCTTTATAGAAATTCATATGACTTTTGGCCTTCCACCTACTTGACACTTGTACTTTCACCTTCTTGGCTCTTGGCCTTCCTATATTATTTGTCCAACATACTTTACAAAAAAAATTCCTCATCCCAAATAGTATGATGATGATGTTTTTAGAATAAAATAATTAAAATTATAATATTCTCTATCCATGTGTATTTTCACCCGAATCTTTATCTTCTAGCACTTACAAACATAAAAATGGATTTGGGCACTAGTTTTCCTTATACAACATAATCGATGATTTTCACACCATAGGCATACTCTCTCCTTTTCCTTAAAAATTTGTGCATCTTGGAGATCATCATTTTGTTAGTTTTCTTGTACATAGGTAGCTTGCCATCTTTCTCCCCTTCTATGATTTCCACTTCACCTTTAATGTCTTCCTCAAATATTGCATAGTGGTCCTCCCCCTTATTTCAAATATGTGACTTTGTCTTTCCCATTTAAGCTTGTTGTTTTCAAACAAGTGATAAAAATATACAAGTAAGAAACCTTGAAGCACAAGTTTGAGTATTTTCAAGGCATATTTGTTCCAACAACCTCTCCTTTTCCTCTTGTTAAAAATTTGCATAATGACAACATAAACTTCATCAAACATTCATTGTAAGAGATTTATGATATAGAAAGTTTTATTTTCTATCAATAACATGAAGTTCACAATATATTCTTAACAACGAGTGATGAAGTGAGCTTTGTATTGAATGGTTAAATTTATGCAAATGTATGAATATTTGATCTACCAATGACCCTTTGTGAATCAAATATTTATAATTAATGTAGACAAACAATGGCTCTTCTTATGGCCTTCATATAAGAGGTTTTGTTTCATGCTCTTCATCCAAGACTTCTACAAAATATGCAAAAAGGAATGCAAATTGTAACAATGCCATTAATTTAATTGACATTCAATGACAACTTATACAAATTTATGCATTAAGCAAAGTCTTTTTTGAGGCAATGTGATCAATTATTTGAATGAATATTCTTCAAGGAAATTGATTTAACACCATGATAATTTCATGAGTATTTTTATTAAATTAATTTTGGATTTCCATTCTACCAATTATGTGTTTCATTGTTGAAAATTTCATAATAATTTTGCATGGATTTGGGAGAAATGGTAAGGTTAAAACAATGGGGTATGGGCCATACTTGTTGTAGGTATATTTGTGAATATTTTTTATGAAAAAATCATAAATATATCATTCACACATTTTGTCAAACACTAGACTAACCTGAGATTTTAGTCTTTAATAAATGCCTTTAAAACATAAAGCAACTGAAAGCTAAAATACTTAAGTCAAGCAAATCAATAATCCATACTTTGATAATGCAACAAGTAGACAAGTGATTTTGGTCCAATGACTAGGGGAAAAAGCCCACTTTGGGGAAAAACCTAGAGAGATTATTTCTATTATTCAAGAGCAAATCTGAAATTTCTTTTACAACCCATAAATTTAATGATTTCAACTCAACAAAATGGAAATTAACTTATCTCTGCCATCTAATTTCTCTCTAGAAATTCATGCCAACATAAAAACGCTTCAACTTCCCACACATGCCAACCAAACTGAAACTCGATTTCTGGGAAGTCGTGTCACTGTACAAATAAAAAACAACAACAATAAATACACAATAATATGCCTCGAGAATCATGCCAGTAGGTACAATACGACCTGTACGGATTTATTCTTTGAAAACTTTGCCTCCCTCTTGCTGTACAGACTATCCTCTCTCTGTATGAACTATTATATCTCTTGCTGTATAGACTCTTATGATGTCACTATCTTGGGAACTGTGCACTCTAATTTACTTTGGAAACTTTTTTCTAGAAATTTCTCTAGAAATATGATCTCTCTCTACTTTTCTCTTGTGTATTCTCTGTGTATTTTTCTTATTTCCCAAACATGTATATGTACTCTCTCTTTTCCCAAGAAACCCTAACTTACATAACCAACTCAATCTAATGGCTATCATAAGTCTAATAAGTGTATTTTTTGCAACTTTTTTTAAAGCTTTAGATGACATTATACTTTACACATTTGGGGCATCGATTGTTTTGCATCATCTTTTCATCATGGCAATCCTTTCCAAAATCATGATTTTGGATGTAAGCCCTTATTAATGTCATCATAGTGACAAAATTTGTGTCACTTAATTACATACGATGTCATCAATGCATTATAGATACTAAAAAGAACCAATTTTAGCATCGTATTTGCATTGTTATTGAACTGAACATGCTTTTGTTGCCTCATAGTAGTGTTATTTTGAGTAATTTGTTTGTGAATATTTGTCTACATGGGAATTATGTCTTATTGCATCAAACATATGTTGTATTGTGTTAGATAATTACTTTGTGTTAGTGTCAAAGTTGCATTGTGTGAGCATTGAAATTGTGGCATGATTATTATTGATTATTTAATTATTAGTTATTTACTTACATAATTATGTAATTATTATTAATTTAATTCCACCAATCTTTCATAACCATTCCTCAAGGGTACTTTAATTATTTGTCAATGTGTTAATAACTACAGTAATTTAAATTTATGTAATAAGAAAAAATCTTATTTAATTGATCTGAATTGGACTATTATACTATTTTTCATCTATCTCGATGCTTTATGGGTAAAAAAATTGGAGGAATCAACTTGTAGAGCCATTTTAGCGGCTGGCACAATTTGGAAATTTGGGTCCAAAAAACCATCTACAATATTCTGAAGCCATTTTGAGGCATAAAACAACACTTTTTTGTGTTCCAAACCCTCCTATGATGTAAGTGAATATAATCTAAATGATGGTAAATTTTCAATGATGCAAGAATCACCTTAATTGGAGTTCGTATGCGGAAGTTATGCCTCTCACAAGTTGACCTACTATATTGATCACCATGGTACGAGTGGGGCACATAGTGGATTTTCTAGAACATTCTAAAAGGTCCAAACTTGATGACTAATTGAGGGTTGAGGAAGTCAATACCCCGAACCTTGACAACTATCATGATATGTTAAATACTAGGCCACTATATGGAAAAGGGGTTCCATTCTTTTTCATTGTATCTTGTTCCATTGATAAGCATAACAACCAAGAGTGGTATTTTTGTGAGCATGACATAGGAGGAAATATTCTAGCAAGTTTTCTCTTGTATTGGGTTCTGCAGGTCATATATTGTGTTTATTTGTGGATGACGTGTGAGTATTTATTTATTTTCTCTATTTTTCACATTTTAGTTATTTCATAAATTTTAAGCAGAAAACTAGTAATTAAAGAATCCAAGATCTAAACGAAATTAACCTTCACAGTGAATATTTCAATATTTTATTAGATTTGTTGTGATGAACTGTTCAGTGGAATATCCATGACAGTTTACAGATCATATTGGTATCAAAGAAGGTTTTATTGGGGTGTTTGTGGAAAGTTGTAGGGATACAAGAATTGATTTAAGAAGAAAGTTGTAGAACTTTGGCCATGGCTGAGGAATCTATTCACAACAACCCTAGAGATACACTAGAGTATATATTTGTGAGCTTGGAAGAGAAAGTTGTTGACATATCTTGCAATGTGTCCCTCCTCATGGAAGAGAGTTTGGAGGCTCTAACTTTGAGATCAAATCAGAAGGAAAATCAGGTGATAATGAAGACCCAAAAAAAGAGTATTGGAAAGATCCTGAGAAATATTATCCAAGTTCTATTACTATAAACCCTTCATAGTATTTACTCAATATGGAAGCAAAAGTGGACATAAATCCATACCAAGGTGATATCGATGCATTAAAATTGAATCATATATTGTGTTGTGGCTACAACAACCACCCTTCAATTTTTCTTTTATAAGTGAAAGGAAAGAACTCCCCTACTAAAATTTGAACTATAATGCCTAATCCTCTACTACTATAAACCTAATACTTATTCTTTACCTACATCGTGCGAGTTGTGGGGGGGTTTGATATTTATTGATGATTGTATTTGATGGAGGTTTGTTAACCCTTTTGATCTTATACATTCAAATGTATTCAAATTCTTTTTGAATTATGATGCTTTGTTGACATTTGTATGATGAAATTGACACATTATCTTCGGGACCTTTTGCAATTTTTGAAGTATTTGATGATCCTAAATGGATGTAGAGTTTTATGTTCTATTTCATGACTTGATTGAGTTTACTTTTGAGGACTATTTGTATGGATGACTTAAATAAATAACATATATGCATTATGCATCATCTTTCTTACATGTTGCGCTTAATGTCTTCATCTTTATCCCCTTGTATGTTGATCATACTCTTCAGTTTCAAACTCTTAGCTAGAATCACAAGATCATTAATCCTTTCTATGATTTTGAGACTCAATACATGATATTTTCAAGACACTTATCTACAACATACAAGATCATGGATGATTATCTTTGAACAAACTCAACACTTATTCACAATTTTGTTGAAGGAAAAGAATGTAATGTTTATGATATACTAGCAAGTGTCTTCTTCCTCGCATAATTGATCTCATATTTTATGTGGTTAGAGAAACATGGTCGCAGGGCCACTTCCTTTACATGACTACTTTATCCTTGAAATGAAAGTGGGGAATCCCTTTATCTTCTCCATATTGACTAGACTTCTCTCTATGTAGATATTTTCTATTATTTGAATCTAACGTTCAACAGTTGGAGTTAAACCTTGTCTTGCCCAAACCTTAGCCGAATTTGCTTCTCTCACCATTTCCCTATTTTCTAGTTTCACTTTCGTCCAAAGGCCTAGATTTTATTGTATTATATTATGTGGTAGGAAACCTGATCCATGTTTAGAACTCCGATCCTTATCAATAACCTTGAGCCATCGGGATCCCTTCATTGGATTTATCTCATCGAGTTGGCAAAGTGAAGTCCCTTGTGATATTCTCAAGGTTCAAAAGGTGTGAGATTATTCGGATTGATCTCTACCGGGTTCTTCTTTCAACCTCCCCGTTCTATGAAAACCCAGGCTCGAGCCTATCAATATTCTCATATGTGTTACCTTATTGTATTTTCACCCAATGCTTGTTTTCCACTTGTCGTAACCATATTCATGCATTGTGGTCTGATGTGGGAGTTTGTTTCCTAATCCTATCATATTCCCTCTCCTTGCAAGATTATTGTATTTTTCCCTCTGTTATTTTCACCTTTACTAGATTGACATGCCTTATGTTACTGACTAGCGTCAAAATCATTCTTATTATGTGGGTCATTGTTTGTGACGTTATGATTTCATGTGGCTTGTCGGGATTTTTACTCCCTCGTCGTTTTTCATTTGTCGCATCCAAAATTAAGAGGTTGTGATGTCCATACAACATACCTAACCGACTCGACAAACAATTACTCAAAATATACCTTATATGCCATGCTTATATTTTTTATCCCTAGGTGTGAAACCCTGACTGGTGTGGAGCCCTGATCCATGTGGAATTTGAACTCATTTTTCTAGTTTTTTTTGTATATAATTTGTATTGTTGATTTATTTTATTTATTTATTTATTTATTTATTTTATTTATTATTTATTTTATGTGTTTTTTTTTTCATTTTAAATTTTCCCAAGGTTTTGCAAAATCTCACATGGTTTTGATTGCCCATGGTTTTTGCAAATTTTCCATAGTTTTGGTTTCCCATGGTTTTCCCCAAACCTACACTTGGTATTTATTTTACATGGAAAAGTCAATTTTACTTTAAAAATCGTTTTACGTGGGTAAAATTAGTTTTACATAGGTAAACTTACTTTTACATGGGATTGTTTTCTTACATTGTGCATTTTCCCCTAAATCTCTAATGTATAGTTTTCATATGTATATTTTTATTATTTTTCCATGTCCCCGTGAAATTAGATACACTTTGACTTTTTTCATTTTATATGTGTGTGTTTATTTATTATTTTTATTTCTTCTCCTATTTGAGTTTAACTTAGTTTTATTTTTTCCTATTTTTCACATGTCCTAGATTGTACTTTATGAATAATTTTTCGTATTTTATTCTATTCTTTTATTATTTTTATTATTTATTATATTTTTACTTTTTATTTACTTTTATTTCTTTTATTACTATTATTATTGTTTCCTCCCCCTCAACCTTTATTAGGCTTCAACCCCATTGGGATTCACTCTTTGGTAAACCTCCTTTAATTCTCGGAATCCCCTCCTCCTCAATACCTTTGAAACCCATTTGAACATTTTATTCATGCTTAACCCATTTGAATATTTCATTAATATTTAAGACATACATTACTTCTTTAGGATTAATCCATTGGGATTTACCACGACACACCCTCTCCATTCTCCCCGAAACCTCATGCTCCCAAAGATCGTCATTTAACTTGGAATTTCTATTATTTTATATTAGTTTCCAAGAACTAGAATTTTATAAATATCCTATCATAGATCATACATCGGATTCCACTTATCACTTATCAGGTTTGGCCTTCTCGGCCATCAAAAGCTGATAGACCTATCGGGCTTGAGATATCAGAATCAGCTCATTGGATTTATGCCTTTCAAAATTCACCCTCCTGAAATTCATGTTAGGAAACATCAATTTTACTAGTATTTATTAATATTTGGAGTCTGACCATTGCGTTGACATATTACCATTGGGTAGGACTTGCCAAAATTTCTATGTGAGACCTAGGTCCCATGCCTCCTCTATTTCCTTAAACAAATTGAGTAAGGTGGAAAAAAATATAAACCATTCAAGATAAAATTAAGTGATGCATGTGGGATAATGTTTTAAGGTTGAAGATCGACTATTTAGATTCCCCCACTTGTAGATAAAGGGTTATTGAGTGTCAAATTCAAATGGCCATATATTGAGCTACAAGGGTCCAAATAAATCCCAATATACCTTGTTGGAAAGGTATCGAGCAGGAGAATGAATTGGAGGAGAAACACAGTATAGAAGGGTGACAAAAAATTCTAGAAAATTCAAAGAACAAAGGGTCATGAGTTTAATGAAAAATAGAATATGTAATGTTTATACAGACATATATTGAGGTCTTGAAGATGAAATCAGGCCCATGATATCTCGTTGGAAATATATATCAAAGAGAATAACATGATGACACAACTAGTATTAACAGGTTGATGGAAGAAATCCTCCAAAAATGAAAATAATAGAAGAGACCCAAATTTAATTAAAAATGGGTTGTGCAATGTTCAGGTAGTCATAACTGGAGTTCCATGATTCAAAATCAAACGTACAAGAGCATGATAAAAATATATATAAAAAAAAGGAGATGGAATCATTGTATTCACCATATTGACACTAAGAAAAAATTCCTAGAAAAATTCGAAGTGCAGAAGAGGATACAAACGAGCAGAGTTAATGATATTTTTAATAAATATCATTCATGAACATCCTGGGGGTGAGACTACTTACTCATGAGTCATTTTAATTTTTTTTTTATAACATTTACATATTTATTTATGAAAATGTAAGAATAATTGGAAGTGTATAATGACAAAACAATGGGAAGCGAAATGAAAAGTTGTAACCGAATGAAATAAACAGTCACAAGAATTGAGGAGTCTATCTTATTTTATAACAAAAGAACTTGTTGAATGTAGGGAGGAGATTTTCCCATCGTTTGATGGCGATATTTTTATATCAACAATGAAGTGCAGAAGGAATTTTGAGATCATGATTGTTATCAATACATTTGGGACCACTCCATTGATGTGTTTTTTTATTTAAGTTTTTCTAAGTGCTTGTCATATGAACTATTTCTATGTTCAGTAATTGGAATACTTATGTTGTTATGATTTTTGGTGAATATAGTGATGGTGTTATAGAGCTTATCTACAACTATTTGTGATCAATTATGCAATTTCATTGTTTAAATACATTGTCGATGGGCATCAACTATTTCTTCTATCATTGATGTTATCTCAGGCTGTATTCATTTAGTTAGTTTTGCTCCTACATAAGATAGGTAAGAAGTATTTATATCGGATTATTTGATGCAACAGGGCCACCCGGCACGTCCGCTTCCACCAGGACCTTCTTTTCCCTAGGCCCGAAGAGCTAAATTGCTCCTCAAATCCCCTATCGGGACCTTTCTACACCCACAGGATGCTTCTTCGACGACCTCCCTTTGCCTTATCGGGAAATCGGAACTTCCGAGGTCGAGGATCACTTCATTCTTGTGCTTCCCCGACTCCTGATATTCTAGTCAATGATGACTGTGTCCCACCGTATCGAGACTTTTGGCTGTCGGGAAATCGGCACTTACAGTGTCGTGAGAATCTTCTTCTGTAATTCTCCGATCCCCGATCTGCGATTCCACCTGTCCTCTGCTCACGGCAAGGCTTGACCTTCCGACACCTATCTTCCACTACAGGCCTTGACCCTGTCAAGAAATCGTGTATCAGAGTATCGCGATTTTCGTGGTCAAAGTTCACAGGACTTACAAATACTTGAACTCCGATCTATTAACACATGTCCTCCAGTCAACACATTAACTATGTGGTTATCGTGTTTCGGGATATCACGACTTACCCAGTCGTGAGTCTCTCGTCACCGAGAACTCTAAAATGCCGAACCCCGATGCACGTGTGGGCGCTCTCCTCCACGTCACCCCTCCTCGTCACGCTATCGAGTATTGCGGGATCATGATTTCTCATGCAACAGTTTTGTTATATGCGAGAACCCTAAAATTTTGAACCCCGACTCCTCAGGATCTCGCACCACGTGTCCCTGCTGAAATCAACAGTTCCGATCCTCTTGGGAAATCGTGGATCATGATTTCGTTCCACAAGAGTTTCTCAACCACAGAAACCCCAATTTTTCGATTAGTCAAATCCTGATGACTCCTGGGCTCCTCCCCTGCACGCTAAGGCTTAACCTGTGTGCAACTTTCCCAGATCTGATGGTTGTCGAGATTTCGTTGTTTTTCCTCGGCGAGTCCCGACCGTCGATTTCTCCTCCTTGAGATTTTCTCTGAAATGCCTAAGAATTTCTTCTCCAGATTTACCCTTCTAACCTGTGCCTGCAAACCCTTCTTGATCCTTCTTCGTTCAAACCTCCGTGCTCCCTTTCAACGATATTACAAAGGTGTTGAACCTCCTGATCTTTTCCACTCTGATTCTTTCAGATGAATTCGTGCGCACTCCTTGCACTCGACGTTCAACTGCTTCTCAAGAGTTGAATCCTCTCGACTCTGTGCACCTTTTGCAACAACAGTCTTCAACCTCCTCTGCTCAGATTAACAACTGAGACTTCTTCTTCTGCCTGCGCACTCCTTGCACGGCTTCCACAACCCAAATCAACTTCTGGGCGAGTGAGAACAAAAGTTAACTACTGAGCCTTCATCAATGCACTCCTTGCAGATGAATTCGACTGCACTCTTTGCAAGAACCTCCTGGATCAGATAGAGAAATAATTGAAACTCATTCCCTCTCCCTTTCAGACTTCAATTGAAACATGAAATCACATGCACAACATATATAAAGAAAATCCATAGCCAGAAAACAAACATTCATGAGCACAAGCATGATACACAGAGAATAGACACATAACCATGGATTTGAATCAAATCTTTCTTCTATTAATTCAATATATGTACATGGATGTTCTCTACACAGTTCTCTGCTTGCTCTTCTCTTCTCCTGAATGTTGCTAATGTTACAATGATACAATGAGGGTGTCTATATCCGTTTCCCCTCTCGGACTCTAAAACTGACTAATCTAGGAATAAAAATCTATCTACCTGCATTAACTATATTAAATTCCTTCTTATCTACTTCAGACAAGAGCGTATGGCTCGAGGTCTGGTACAATACAAAAGGCGCTCCTTCATAAAGGATTCATTTAAGACTTGCGCTACAATCCCAAAGCACTTTCAAAATTTTGGGTTTGTTTTCCCAGCTAAATTTTCGCACTTGCTGAGTTGGCGATGCTCCTGCATCATACTCATTAGCTAGAAAGATTTCATGGGCTCCTTCCCAAGAGATCCTGCACGGTCTGTCCATGCTTGTGAATGACTGCTTCTGTCTCCCAGTTGGCATCTTCTACTGGATGCTTTTTCCATTTCACCAGATACTCGAAGTATTGCTTCCATCTGGATCTTTTGCTAACTCTTTTGTCAAGTATACACTCCATCTGTGGCTTATCTGCAATCGGCATCTTCTTCTGCCACTAAATCTCTGGTTGTTCATCACTTCCATCTCCCACTTCCTCAGCCTTATAGGGATATAAGTCTGAAACATTGAATGTCGGAGATATTCCGATCTCATCCGGCAATTCAATCTCATATGCGTTTTCTCCCAATCTCTTCAAGACTCTGCATGGCCCAATTTTCTTCATTTTTAGCTTGTTGTATGTTCCCCTTGGGAACCTTTCTTTCCTCAGATGTGCCAGAACTAGATCTCCAACTTCGAATTGAAGTTGTCTCCTATGCTGATCTGCTCTACGCTTATATTCCTGGTTTGATTCCAGCAATCGCTGCTTCACCCTGCTGTGAAGTTCTTCCATCGCCTCTGTGAATTCTTCAGCACTTGCACTCTTTGTCATCATCTGTTCTGAATCCCTCAACTCAGATACTCCTCTCGGCTGCCTTCCATATACAATCTCAAATGGACTTTTACCTGTGCTTATGTTCACTGAATCGTTGTAAGCAAACTCTGTCTGTGGCAACACGTTATCCCAGTTGTTGTGGTTCTCTGTCACTAGGCTTCTGAGTAAATCTCCCAAACTTCGATTCAATACCTCTGTTTTCCCATCAGTCTGAGGATGATAGGCAGAACTAAACATCAAGTTAGTTCCCATCTTCTTCCAGAGTGTCCTCCAGAAATGTCCAATGAATTTTGTATCCCTGTCCGATATTATGCTTCTGGGTAACCCATGAAGTCTAACAATCTCCTTGAAGAACAAGTTTGCAATATCAGTTGCATCGCTAGTCTTCTAGCATGGAATAAAATGTGCCATTTTAGAAAACTTGTCAACCACTACAAAGATCGAATCATGTCCTCTTTGTGTCCTCAGCAATCCTAGTATGAAATCCATGTTGATTTCATCCCACGGCCTTTTTGGTATGCGTAAGGATTGGTAGAATCCCACATTCTGCTTCCTGTGCTTCGAATGCTGGCAAATTCTGCACCTATCAACGAACTTCTTGACATATGTTCGCATCTTTGACTAGAAGTATTCTTCACTCATCTTTGCAAACGTCTTGTCATGACCAAAATGTCTTGTCAATCCACCACTGTGCTTTTCTTTTAGCAAATTCTCCCTCATGGAGCAATTTGGAATGCATAACTGATTGCCTCTAAACAACAGTCCATTTTGGATCATGTAATCCATCCACGAGCTTCTGTCTCTGAGAACTGGATTCTCAGCTGCCTCGTATGCCTCTGCAAAATCAGCATCACCTGCATACATGTCCTTAAGGTTTTCAAAACCCAATGTTTTGACTCGAAACTCCTGCAGCAACAAACACTTCCTGCTCAAAGCATCAACCACTTTGTTAGCAGTCCCTGAAATGTGTTTAATTACAAATGTAAAATTCTGCATATACTCTACCCATTTAGCATGTTTCTGATTCAGCTTCTCCTACTGAGTCACAAACTGTAATGTATGATTATCACTATACAATACAAACTCCTTTGGGATCAAGTAATGCCTCCACTTATTCAACGCCTGTATGATAGCATAAAATTCTTTATCATACGTTGAGTACTTCACTTTTTCCTCATCCAGCTTCTCGCTAAAATATGCAATTGTTCTGTCCTCCTAGCTCAAGACCGCTCCTATGGAAAAGCCACTTGCATCACATTTCACCTGGAAAACTTTCGAAAAATCTGGCAACACCAAAAACAGTTGTTCGATGATCTTTCGCTTCAATAGATTGAAGCTTTTCTCTGCCGCTTCAGTCCAATGAAAAGATTTATGTCTTTTCTTGACTGTGTCCATCATTGCTGCACTAATTCCACTGAAATTCCTAATGAATTTTCGGTCGAAACTTGCCAATCCGTGGAAACTTCTCACCTTGAAAACATTTCTCGGTGATGGCCAATTTTTAATTACCTCCACTTTACTTGGATCCATCTTCAATTCATTTTCCTATATGACAAACCCCAAGTAAATGAGTTCTTTCTTCATAAATGAAGACTTCCTCATGTTAATCAACAGCTTCTCTTGTTGTAGCTTCTTCATTACTGCAGCTAAATGCTTCAGATGCTCTTCTTTTGTTTTGCTGAAAATCAATATGTCATCTAGATAAACAATGACAAACTTACCAATGAATTTTTTCATCACTTCATTCATCAGCCTCATGAATGTACTTGGCGCATTCATCAAACCAAACTAAATGACTAGCCATTCATACAACCCTTCATTGGTTTTGAAGGCTGTCTTCCACTCATCGCCTTTTCTCATGCGAATCTGATGATATCCGCTTTTCAAATCTATCTTTGAAAAATATTTTTCCCCACTTAGGCAATCCATCAGATCATCCATCCACGGCAATGGAAACCTATACCTGATGGTTATCTTGTTAATGGCTCTGGAATCAGTGCACATTCTCCATCCTCCATATTTCTTCGGACTTAGTATCGTTGGAAGGGAACACGGACTTAAACTTTCCCTGACTAGTCCTTTATCCAATAATTCCTGCACCTGCCTTTTGACTTCTTCATTTTCCTGCGGCGTCAACCTGTATGTTGCTTTGTTCAGAAAATTGGCCCCTAGTATGAGGTCTATATGATGGCTCACTCTCCTCATCGGCGGCAACGAATGAGGTAATTCGTCTACCACAATATCAGCGAACTCTTCCAACAGTTCCTGAATTTACTCGGGCAGATCATCCACTCTTGTGTTGGTCAAAACAACTTTCGGTTTCCTAACCACAAAGAATTGTGGATCTTCCTTCTTCTTTACTTCTGCCAGAAGTTCTTTCCCACTCATGAGAAGTATCATGTTGTTCACTTCCGGTCTCACCTCCTTATCTTTTATCAGAAGTAACATATGTGTTCTCCCGTTCTTCTCTAAAGTATACGTATTCATCTTCCCATCATGAATTACATTTCTGTCATATTGCCAAGGTTTGCCTAGCAATAAGTGACACACATCCATAGGAATAACATCACAGTGTATTTTATCATTATATCCTCCTATATTGATGTCCACTACGCACTATTTAGTGACACTCACCTGATTTCCCTTCTGTAGCCATGATACTTTATATGGACTCGGGTGATCAGTCGTCTCCAGTTCTAGTTTCTCCACCATATCGTTGAAACGAGATTGTCGGTGCTTCCGCTGTCAACAATGACCTTGCACTTCCTGTCTTTGGTCTTGCATGCAGTTCTGAATAGTTTGCTTCTCTAAGTTGTGTCCTTCACCTCCCTCTCGGGTGTTAAGAGAACTTTACGCATCATCAGTGACCTTCCGTCTTCTGCGCCTTCTTCTTCAGCAGCTCGCCTTTGTGCCTCGGCGATGTGAGCTTCACCTCCATCTTTCTTTCTGTCTGGACAGTCAACTCCCTTGTGTCCATTCTTCCCACATGTGTAGCATGTGATGATTCCTCCTCTGCCTCTTCCTCTACCTCAGGTACGAGGAAAATTATTAACATCAGCGTATCCTCCGCTCTGTTCTTTCTGCTGCCTTTGTTGTTCAGCGTGTTGGCCTCGCTGAGAACCTCCACCTCTTTCCATTTTAGTCTGAGGCTTCTTCCAGTCATCCTTAGATTTCTGGAACCTATATTGAGCAACTGATTTTCCTCTCGGCTGGCTCTTACCTTTGCCCCGATGTGCTGGCTTACGACTTAGATTCTCTTCAGCCTTCAGCGCCATATGATATGCATCCTCAATCATTCTGATGATTTTCATACTCATCTCATCTTGGATATCGTATCTTAAGCCATTCATATACCTGGCTACTTTTTCATCATCACTCTCCCGATGACCTGCTCTGATATTGAGCTTGTAAAATTCTTCGGTATACTCCTTTACCATCATCAACTTATGTCTCAAGTTCTGCATTCTCCTGAACAGGGTGATCTGATAATCCCTTGGGATGAACTTTGCCTTCATCTTCGAAATCATTCGATCCCATATTTTGATATTTTGCTTGCCTTTGGAACGTCTATCAGTCTGAAGCTCGTCCCACCATAATGTTGCGTGTCCTTTCAATTTCGTGACAGCATGCCTTACCTTTTTATCCTCTTCGATATCCTCATAATCGAAGTAGGTGTCAAGATCTCTAATCCAGTCCAACAACTCTTCTGCATCCAGACTTCCTTCATAGACTAGAATGTTCATTTTTGTCTTTGAACTCATCCGAGCAATAGCCTTGATTAACCACTCATTGGCTATATCTTCGGCTACAACTTCTCCTTGTTGTTCATCTTCAGCTTCGCCCTCAGAGTTTCTCATATCTCCAACATTTGTTGTGCGTCTCTGCGCTGCTTCCATATCTTCCAATCTCGCTCTGAGATCGTGTATCTACCTCTCCATCTTTGGATTTCCTGCTGGCCTACCTCTTCTTCGCACATCCCTGACCTCTGGATCAAGTGATTGTCTTTCCCTTCTCGGCGGCATGGTGAATTCCTCTTTTCCCTCTATCTGAAGTATAAAAACAGAGACTCGTTCTGATACCACTTGATGCAACATGGCCACCCGGCATGTCCGCTTCCACCAGGACCTTCTTTTCTTTAGGCCCGAAGAGTTAAATTGCTCCTCAAATCCCCTATCGGGACCTTTCTACACTCAAAATATGCTTCTTCGATGACCTCCCTTTGCCTTATCGGGAAATCGGAACTTTTGAGGTCGCGGATCACTTCATTCTTGTGCTTCCCCAACTCCCGATATTCTAGTCAATGCTGACCGTGTCCCACCATATCGGGACTATCGGTTGTCGGGAAATCGGCACTTACGGTGTCATGAGAATCTACTTCCGTAATTCTTCGATCCTCGATCTACGATGCCACCTGTCCTCTTCTCACGGCAAGGCTTGATCTTCCGACACCTGTCTTCCACTACAGGCCTTGACCCTGTCGGGAAATCGCATATCGGAGTATCACGATTTCTGTGGTCGAAGTTCACGGGACTTACAAATACCCGAACTCTGATCTATTAACACCTGTCCTCCACTCAACACATTAACTGCGTGGTTATCGCGTTTCGGGATATCGCGACTTACCCAGTCGTGAGTCTCTCGTCACCGAGAAATCCGAAATGCCGAACCCCGATGCACGTGTGGGTGCTCTCCTCCACGTCACCCCTCCTCGTCGTGCTATCGGGTATCACGGGATCACGATTTCTCATGCAACAGTTTCGTTATATGCGGGAACCTTGAAATGATAAACCCCGACTCCTCGGGATCTCACGCCATGTGTCCCTGCTGAAATCAATGGTTCTGATCCTCTTGGGAAATCGCGGATCGTGATTTCGTTCCACAAGAGTTTCTCAACCACAGAAACCCTGATTTTCCGATGAGTCAAATCCCGATGACTCCCGGGATCCTCCCCTGCACGCTAAGGCTTAACCCGTGCGCAACTTTCCCAGATATGATGGTTGTCGGGATTTCATTGTTTTTCCTCGGCGATTCCTGACCGTTGATTTCTCCTCCTTGAGATTTTCTCTGAAATGGCTAAGAATTTCTTCTCCAGATTTACCCTTCTAACCTGCGCCTGCAAACCCTGCTTGATCCTTCTTCATTCAAACCTTTGCGCTCCCTTTAAACAATATTACAAAGGTGCTGAACCTCCTAAGCTTTTCCACTCTGATTCTTTCAGATGAATTCATGCACACTCCTCGCACTCGACGTTCAACTACTTCTCAAGAGTTGAATCCTCTTGACTCTGTGCACCTTTTGGAATAGCAGTCTTCAACCTCCTCTACTCAGATTAACAACTGAGACTTCTTCTTTCGCCTGCGTACTCGTTTCACGGCTTCCACAACCCAAATCAACTTCTGGGTGAGTGAGAACAAAAGTTAACTACTGAGCCTTCATCAACGCACTCCTTGCGGATGAATTCGACTACACTCTTTGCAGGAACCTCCTGGCTCAGATAGAGAAACAATTGAAACTCATTCCCTCTCCCTTTTAGACTTCAATTGAAACATGAAATCACGTGCACAACATATATAAAGCAAATTCATAACTAGAAAACAAACATTCATGAGCACAAGCACGATACACAGAGAATAGACACATAACCATGGATTTGAATCAAAGCTTTCTTCTATTAATTCAATATATGTACATGGATGTTCTCTACACAGTTCTATACTTGCTCTTCTCTTCTCCTGAATGATGCTAATGTTACAATGATACAATGAGGGTGTCTATATCTGTTTCCCCTCTCGGACTCTAAAACTGTCTAATCTAGGAATAAAAATCTATCTACCTGCATTAACTAGATTAAATTCATTCTTATCTACTTCAGACAAGAGCGTATGGCTCGAGGTCTGGTACAATACAAAAGGTGCTCCTTCATAAAGGATTCATTTAAGACTTGCGCTACAATCCCAAAGCACTTTCAAAATTTTGGGTTTGTTTTCCCAGCTAAATTTTCACTTGATGTGTTGGCTCGCTTGCTAAGTTGGCGATGCTCCTGCATCATTATTTATCTTTTGTTTTAGATTATATTTATAATTGATAGGATTTCTTTGGGGGATAGTTCATGATCTTTCCATTTATATTCATAGTGGCAACCAAGCCCACATAATGGTCAAAATTGCTACCCCAAACAAGAGTAGGTCTAATTGGGACCTACCATCGAGTGTTCTCCCTTACCTTATTGACATGCCATTTGGACCTATTAATAGAAATGGCACTAGATAGGGGGCCAAATGACAAGCTGAGTTTGTGGAGTCGTTATTATTAAATTATTTTTATTTAATAATTGGATCCTTCCCATATCCCTTTATGGATATGGTTTTCTAGTCTCAAATTAAATTTGATAAGGAGGGTGAAACATCTGTAGTTGAACATGATTTGAAATTCCGGAAATTTTGTTTTTCTCAAAATATTTCTCATGAAGGTATCATTTGCAGGTTTTTCACTCTCATTATTTCTCTAACATCCCCAATTTTAATCCCCATTAATTATAATGTAATTATTATATAAATGTGAATTAGAATAGTGAGCCAATGTGTTGGGGTGAAGAGACCGCATCGATTTAATGTGTTCAACGAACAAATTGAATATTATGAAAATGGAAATAATTAAAAAAAAGTAATAATTGTTGGTTGCGATACAAAGGGAATGAATAACAATGGGGCCTATGATTCCACATGAGAGAGGGGTCCAAGGGGAAAATTATTCAAGGCTATTTATCCAACCCACATTCCTAGAATTATATTATCATTGTGTATAACCTTCTAATGGTTGTTGAGTGTTCCCAAATAAATTCATTTAAACTCAGGTAAGAGGGTGGGTGTGAGTGGTCACATCCCATAGTTATTGGAGAGCATGGGCTGAAGTACAATCAACTTTGGGAAGAGTGATATTCAAGAAAGCAAGGGAGAAGAAGGGAAATTCATATGGATAACGGGGATAATTTTTACATCATTTTTTTGGGTATCAAGAGGAGAGATGAGTGATGGGAGAAGAGCACCAGACATGTTGTGCTTTAAGGAAATGATCATTGGAATGTGGTTATGCTGGAAAAGATGCATGTGTTTCTGAAAAATGGGACGTAAACCTATAGTACGCTTTTCTTATCGAAGATATGATTCAAGAGCCTTGTGAAGGATGTTGTGAGAAATTATGAAGCAGTTGAGAGTTGCTAGAGCCCCCAGATGAGCAATTCCTAGCCAAACGAGTGCACTATGGGCTCTAATAAATGAATGTTACAACCCAAGGTATTGTGAGCAGTGAAGGGGGTACATTCCTTGGGTAGTGTAGGTTGTGAGGAAAAGAGAGAGTTGTGTTGGGTTGTTATATTATTTGTAGTGAAATTTGAAGTTGATATGGATCGACTGGGTAAATTCGAAGTCGAAGAAATCGACAACAAGTCAAAGGTCGAGGTGAATTGACTAGGTAAAGTCAAAGTCAAAAAAATCGACATCAGGTCTAAGAGGTAAACCAACAAGAGGCCGACAGGAGGGAACATGGCAACCGACTAAATACGAATGGAGGTTGATTGGTAATTGAATGGTAAGCCAACTTAAATTCAACTGTAACAAAATCCTGAGATTCGCGATATTTGTATCCAATGATCTATGAGGATTTGCAACCATTTTTGGGGATCCTTTAGGTTTTTTCCTACTATAAATATTATAAATAAGGCTTGTAATGCTGTAAAATCTGATATTTAGAGAAATCATTTTAGAGTTTGTTGGTCATGTTGATGTAAGACGAATTGGCTACATGGTTGTTCTTGTGTATATGAAGAAGGTATGGTGTCAATTTTTTCTTAGGTGTAGACCAAGGTTAGGAATGAAACCTTTTATTCTGAAGGAATAAGACAACAAGAGAGAAAAACACTCAAGGAATGTTGGCTTTCCTGTTTGGGTTTCCAAGGTAAAATCTATGTGTACTGTATGCTTGTTGTGTCATTTACTTTCTTGATTAAACATTTCTTCCTCTCTTCTATTAGGTTTAGTGTGGAAATGTTCCTCATTTCCTCACATGTGGTATTATAGATTGGCTTAACAACCTTGGATCTAAGCTAAACCATAAGTACTTTAAGAGTCGTAAATCATAAATCTTTAAATCTTTTTCTTAAAGAATGGTGAGTGGCTCAAGGATAGAGATCTAAAAATTAAATGGCCATAATTTTGAGCTTTGGAAGCTTAAAATTGAAGATATCCTTGTAGATCGAGAACAATGGGTGACCATCTGTCTAGGTACCATTCTGATAGGTATGCTAAGGGAAGAATGGGAGAAACTTGAGAGAAGAGTAAGAAGTATGATTTGACTTTGTCTTGCAGATTTAGTATTGTTCAATGTCTTAGGTGAAGATCTAATAAAGAAATTGTGGGACAAGTTGGGGAGCTTGTGTTAGTCAAAATCTCTAGTAAATAAGTTGTTCCTTAGAAACAAAATTTATCTTATGAGGATGAGTGAGGGAAGTTCAGTGACTGAGCATTTAAATTCATTTAATACCATTATAATCGAGTTATATTCTGTGGAAATTAAAATCACTAAGGAGGATAAATGTGTTAGCCTATTATGTTCTTTTCCATATTCCTAGGATACCTTAGTCATGGCTATAGGGATTAATTCAACCACATTAGCGCTAGAATATGTGGCTACATATGTATTGTTAGAAGAAATGAAAAGGAAGAACATGGAAGGATCAACTAAAGATGAATTAGTGGTGAGAGGTCGATCGATCAATAGAGATAAAGGAAAATTATTTGGTAGAAAGTCTAAGTCGAAGGGTAGATATAAATCCATGATTTAGTTGACAACAAGAAGATGCTAGAAATGTAGGAAAGATGGCAGTACAAAAGGGACTGCAAGTCAAACGAAATAAAATCCAATACATGATCCAATTAGAAGCATCCGACTAAGAGAAAGATGACTCTAGATAAGGGAGGCGATGTGTACTTGGTATCGACTAGTACACAGTCAGATCAAGATGTTTGGTTGATTGACTCAGAAGCATCCTATCATATGAAAATACATAGATAATGGTTATGTGAATATGAATGATACGAAGGAGGAGATGTTTTCTTAGGGGATGAATCGACAACCAAAATTGTCGGGCGAGGAATAGTTTGAATGAAACTACAGGATGGGAGGAGCATAACCCTTCCAGGTGTGCTACACATTATGGGTTTGGAAAGAAACCTAATATCTATCAGCAAGATGAGTGATGTAGGGGTGCACACTCTATTTCATAAGGATATGTGCAAGATGTCCATAGATGTGATGGTCTTAATGAAAGGAGTTCATATTGAAACCCTATAAAAGTTATTATGGAATGTTGACTCAAATGGATGCAACGACATCATTGTTCCTGAAGTTGACTTGACTTCGACTCGACTCAACTCAATGTAGACTGAGTTGATTCAAACCAACTCGACAAGTCCTCAACAAAATGACTCGACCATGCTATGGCACAAGAGGATGGGACATATTGGAGAAAAATGACTTCGAGCTATGCATAACAAAGGTATGGTCGAATAATTTCCTGAATGTAATTTGGAATTCGACATTTGTGAACATTGTATATATGAAAAATAAATTTGGGTGAGGGTCCCATATAGAGTGACAAGGGAACAACGGATTCTAGAACTGGTTGATAGTGATGTTTTTGGACCTATCTCAATGCCTTCACTTAGTGGATCCCTATATTATGTCTCCTTCATAGATGATTTTTGTAGGAGGACATGGATATATTTTCTGAGGAAGAAAAGATGGGTTTTTTAGAAATTCAAATAGTTTTAATCTCTTGTAGAAAACTAGATAGATAAGAAGATTAAGGTGTTGAGAACTGACAACGGTGGTGGATTATGTGGAAATGAATTTGATCATTTTTTCAAGCAGTGTGGAATATCATGCCAAAATACCACACCATTTATGCCACAAAAAATGTATTTGTTGAGAGAATGAATAGGACATTGATGGACAAGGCAAGGAGCATGCTTAGTGGTGTTGGGATCACACAAGAATTCTTGGCAGAGGCAGTCGACACTACAAAATATCTAGTGAATATGTCTCCTTTTTCAATGTTAATCAACATTATTCAACATGAGGTATGTCTCCTTTGTTGCCATGATGCATTTTTGCACATTCCTAAGGAAAAGAGGAGAAGGATGGACAAGAAGGAAGTCAAGTTTATTTTCATTGGATACAAAGAAGGAATGAAAGGATATAAGCTCTAGGATCTTGCATCAAGGAAAATAGTGTACAGTCAAGATGTGGTCTTCAAATAATTTGGAAGGAAGTTAGAGTCTAAATTGATGGTTCAAACAAAGAATAATATAGAGAAGGTGTGGTTTGAACTTAGGAACGAAGAAGCTAATTCAGATGAGTTGATTGAATGAGATGAAGAGGTGGAACAACTGACCCCAATTGTAAGGAGGTCAGAATGAGTAAGAAAACCAACCAAAAGGTGTAGTCCTCCTGAATTTCATTATGCGTTTGTGCTAAATTCCATTGACAAAGAGACCAAGTCAGTTGAGGAAGCAATCAAATTAGCATAGGGTAAACTTTAGAAGGATACCATGGTCGAAGAGATGGAATCCTTGCATAATAATGATACATTGGATTTATTCTAATAACTAAATGGAAGAAATACCATTGGTAGAAAATGGGTATTCAAGAAGAAAATGAATGTTGCAGGTCAAGTCGATGAATTCAAATATTGACTGGTAGCTACAGGATATTCCCAAGTCGAAGGAGTTGACTTCGGTGATATTTTTTCCCCTGTTGTAAAATTAACTTCCATTAGAGTACTAATGTCTCTAGTTGAAACATTTGATCTGGAAGTAGAACAAATGGATTTAAATAAAATGTTCTTATACGAGGACCTGGAAGAAGAAATCTACATGAAACAACCTAAAGGATTTGTAGTAAGGGGAAAGAAATATTTAGTGTGCAAACTGAAAAGATCCCTTTATGGTATAAATAAATCACCAAGGATGTGGTACCAAAATTTCATCACATACATCCTTAGTTCGGGATTTACGAGAAGAAAATATGATCACTACATATATTTCAAATAAGAAGGTGGGTGTTTCATATATGTAGCATTGTATGTAAACGACATGTTGTTGATTAGAAATATCATGACCACAATAAATAAGGTGAAGAAACAACTATCCTCCAAGTTCGAAATGAATGATATTGGTGCAACGAACTTCATTATTGGAATGAAGATGAAGAGAGATCGAGTAGCTAGAAATATCTGGTTGAACCTAAAGAAGTATATTGAAACAATCTTGAAACATTTCAACATTCAGGATTGAAAACCTGTGAAGGTGCCAATTCCTATGGGAAAAAGGATAATTGTTGAACAATGTCCAAGGATATAGGAGGAAGTAGAGGACATGACACATGTTCCTTATGCAAGTGATATTGGTAGTCTAATGTATGCGATGGTCTGGACTTGACCAAACATTTCCCATGTAGTGGGAGTATTGAGTAGATACATGTTGACACATGGAAAGGAGCACTGGACAACTGTCAAGAGAGTATTCAGGTGTTTGTGTGGTACAAAATACTATGCTATATGATACCAAGGAAAACCTGGAGGAGACAGTGAATCAAATTTACATGGCTTTGTCAACATCGACTAATATGAAGATATGGATCACCGAAGTTCAACCAATGGATATGTGTTCAATATTTTCGGTGGAGAAAACATCTAGATGAGTAAGCGACAAGAGATCGTAGCCTTGTCAACAAAAGAAGTTGAATACATGTCAACCACTCATGGAAGAAAAGAAGAAATATGGATGCAAAGGCTATGTTAAGGAATCAGGTTTGCACAGAGAGATATGAAGATAAGTTGCAATAGTAAAAGTGAAATATTTCTGGCAAAGAACCCAACTTATCATTCCAAGACTAAGCACATTGATGTACAATACCATTTCATAAGAGACATGGTGGAAATAAACAAGGTATTGTTGGAGAAAGAAGACATGCTGGAAACAATATAAGACTCTTTGACCAAGTCTATGAGTTCTATGAAGTTCTGTTGGTGAAGAGAGGAAATGGGCATTGCTTCCCTGGGTCTGTGAACGAGATTTCATAAATCTCACAGTTTTAGAAAATAAGACAACAAGTGGGACAATGTTGGGTTTTTATATTCTTTGTAGTGAAATTCAATGTTGAAGTGGATCGATTGGGTAAATTCAAATTCGAATAAATCGACAACAAGTCAAAGGTTGAGGTGAATTGACCAGGTAAATTTGAATTCAAAGAAATCGATAGTAGGTCAAAGAGGTCAATCAACAAGAGGCCGACGGGGAGGAAGATGGAAACTGACTAAAGAGAGAATGGATGTCAATTGATAATCGAATGGTAAACCAACTTGGAGTCAAATGTTACAGAATCCTAAGATTCATGGGATTTGTAGCCGATGATCTACAAGGATATGTAACCATTTTTGGGTGCCTCTCTTTAGAGTTTTTCCTATTGTAAAGCTTTTACATA
Organism: Picea engelmannii; assembly: GCA_009831015.1. NCBI lineage: Eukaryota > Viridiplantae > Streptophyta > Pinopsida > Pinales > Pinaceae > Picea > Picea engelmannii. Next base: position 48,498 of record ML801109.1, on the reverse strand, counting down.
ATGCATGTTGTAATGTTGTAAAAGATAATCTTTAGAGAAATTGTTTTAGAGGTTGACAATCATGTAGATGTAATCCGAATTGGCTACATGGTTGTTCTTGTGTAAAGCAATAAGGTACGATGTTGATTGTATCTTAGGTGTAGACCAAGGTTAGGCATGCAATCTTTTCTTCTAAAGGAATAGGACACCAAGACCAAAAAAAACTCGAGGAATACTAGTTTTCATGTTTGGGTTTCCAGGGTAAAATATTTGTGTATTGTATGCTTGTTGTGTCTTCCTTACTCTCTTCTGCTAGGTTTAGTGTGGAATTGTTCCTCATTTCCTAACAAGCTGGAGGATTGGAATCACTATGGGAGTAGAACCTAGGTTTTGGGATTGTTGTGTGTGGAGAGTGGACAACCAGTGGGACGAATCTCCCTGTGGATTCATATCCTTACCTAGGGTGTGGTATTCTATTGAGAGAAAATTAACAACAACACCTATGACTGGTAGTTTCATCCTTTGTGCGTAACCAGTTGGATACATATTAACAAATAAGTGTTTCTATTGTGTTATTTATGATTATTCTATTGTGTAAATGATATATGAATGCTACGTTATGTTTGTTGGGTTGCATGCATTCATGAATTATAAATTTTGTAGATGCATGGATAAATTGACATGTTTGTTGTAGTTTTATGGGTTTTCTTCTGCTTGGTTTCTGTTATATGTATGGGGAATATTTAATTTGATTTTAGCAGGCTAAGTCATTTTCTACATTGACGAGAATTAACATGGGTGTTGGGTAAGTTACATTTTCAAGTCAGGTCAAGAGTTGGTGTGAGAATTTTTTGGGTGCCTCTATTCACACATGGGAGTAGTTAATATGTGATTTTTGGCATGCTTTTGAGAATTATGATTATGATGAATTATGTACAGAAATATTAGAGTTTAGGAAGAACAAAGATTAATCTTTTAAATAATTTATTCTTAGATTTATGCATCTTTGCTATATATTTCCTTTGGATGATAGGCCCTTTGTCAATGATTTGATTCTCCATTTCACTTCTCTTACTAATGAAACAAATCAATCACAGGATGAAGAATCTGAATTGTGCCTTAACGATACTTTACATGCTGATTTTGATTGACATGAAAATGTTGAAAATATTAATGACTTGGTTGAAGATCATATGTTTGGATATTTCTTTACTTTGGGAGATATATATCAAAGAGATAATTATTTTTCAGAAGAAGCATACATATCCTCCCACCACTCTATCGCCCCCTTCCTTCCTTGTGATAAAAAAGAAACCTCTTGTGTAATGAATTCGAGTTCAATTTTTTTTTGTAGCTAACCAAGAGGAGGGTTTTTCTGCTGATAATGGGACACTTCAAGTCACATCGATGGTTATGTTAGGTTCTCATGATCCTATCTCATATTTTTCATCACAAGAAATGGAGGAGAAAGCTATGGAGAAAAACATGAATGTTGAACAATTTGTTAATCAAGAAAATATGTACGCACGTGACATGAATCCTTCCTCACCTATGGATAAAGTGGAATCAATGTTTTCTAATTTAATTTATTCTACTATTTTAATCTCTCCTAGTTTAACTGATATAAATAAATAATGTTTTCCTATTGTTTTCAGATCATTTATTGAACCTTCTTGTTCTGAAAATTCTTGTGATTTGTTCCTCTCTTCTAACCATGAGTTTGTTTTGAAAGATATTTCAGATTCTCATATTTTGCAGGAGCACAATGTCAATAATTTCACTAAAGGATAAGAAATAAGCATACAAGAAACAACGCTTTTAGCACAACCATCCATTTTTTGCTTGAAAGAGGAAAACAATGTTGAGGAAGAAGGTGTTGATTGTGAAAGAATTCCTACTGTGGAGCTAACCAATTCACAATCAGTCACCAATGTGATTAAGGAAGAGGAGCTACCTTTCAAAGAGTCACCTTTTGGAAATGTTTCATGTCCAAGAGAGGCTTGTCTTTCTCTTAATTCTTCTACTTATTATTTTTTGTATCTTGATCTCTTTAATGGTTTGATCTTGGAGGAATACACTCATCATCATGTTCAAATAAACTCTATCGAGATAACCCTTCTTGAAGTACTTGATGGTGGTAATGTGAATATGGAATATAGAGAGGAAAAGGCCTCTTCGCATGAACTTACTACAAATGTGACTAATCAAACTTTTCATGGGATGAAGGAAATGTTGTAGCAGATGTTTCTCCTGTTTCATCTTAATTTTTTTTTATTAATAAAGAGTCTTCTTGTTCAAGTGACCCTTTAGTTGATATTGTTGATATTAGTGGCTTCCACCATTTTCTTGAAGATATGTCTTATACCACAGTGGGTGCTAGTCCATGTATATCTTTTTATCCCATTACTTTGTCTCAAGTTTATGGTTGTTTGAAGTATGAACCAAGGGAGGATTTCCAAGACAATGAGGCACTTAGGTATATGACGATGGTTATGTCAGTACCTCATTCTCTTGGATTGTATTAATGAATTAAAAATTATATAAACACACTTAGTCTCTCACCAAGTACAGTTCATATATATTTTATACATGGTTCTCATTTGGTATGCTACCTTCCTATAAACTCCCTCCATGAATTATATGTTAGTCATGCTAGATTTTATGATAGAATTGAAGCATGGGTGGAGGTTTCTTACTCGAATAAATCTCCCATGAATTATCATTGGCACATATTTAATATGGTGAAAATATTATTTATGTTTTAATTTTTCCTACTTTTACTTTATTTTTTCTCCAAGTTCTGTTACTAACGTTTTGTGATGAACATGTGTTTGCAATCTTGGAATTACATGGATGGCTACATTGGCATCATAAATTTACATAGTTCATTTTCAATCAGTGTAGTGTAGGATAGGAGTAGGATAGAATAGGATAGTGTATTGTCTTTGCATAGTTCAATTTTGGTTTCTAGTTTTTAAATAATTTTATTTTTTCCTTTTATTTTCTTTATTACTCTTTGTTGTACAGTAAATATATTTCTTAGTAAAGATGGAAATAAATAGAAGGATTACAGGTTGATTTTGTCCCTTCAATATAATTTTGGTTCAAAACTTGTTTTTATATGGGAAATTTTCCTTTCATCTCATTATCAAAGCCTTCTATGTGTTGGAGTAATTTTCATATCCTTGATTATATTCATTTCACCATATCGAATATTTTCACAAGTATTAAGACATCTTAGAAGTGAAATATTTTGAATAAAGAATACTCTTCAATACCTCTTGGGATAAAAAAGATCACTCAAAGGTGTTCAATATTCATATGAACATGATTCTATTTGGAATATTTTTATTTTTTTATTTTCTTTTGAGTTTTGAGCTTCCTATCCCATACACAATGAATGGAAGTTTGGTGTTGATTTTCTACCCATCTAAAATTCAAGCCACTCCAATTCTCTCTAAATTCCTTTGGATGATTATTTTTCGAGTTATGCGGGTGGATTCTTGCCCAATGCTTATTTTCTTTGGTTACTTTCAACCAACATGACTTTTTTTTATTTAGTATAGACTTTGCATAGTGAGCTTAGTTGGTTTTTTTTTCTGAGTTATTTCCTTTCAACACCCTTTATTGTTAATTTTTTGGGATTTTGGTTGTGCATACATTTTTCTCTATTGAGTCAATAATTTAAGTATGGGCCTCTCTATTAATCTTGTAGCTCTTTTTTTTGCTAATCTAAGTTTATTTGTATATACAACAGAGAGAGATATTTTTCAGACTATCTCAAAAAATGTTTTGACAATTTTGGAAAACACTATTCTAGAAATATTTCTATTCATATCTCTTTCAGAAATTTCCTATGATCAATCATTTTATTTACTAATCCATTCGATGACTGAAGATTTAATCCTAGTCCTATCAATCATGGGGATTTTGGACCTAGTCTTTTCTTGGAAAACATCCTTTGGAATTACTAATTTTGAGTCACTCATTCTGGTTACATTCTGGACTAATCTAATTTTGATCATGTCTTAGTACCTCCCTCTTATCTCAATGTTGAAATTATTCAAATTCTTGGGGGTTGTAAATACCTTGGTGGAAAATGTCAATGCAACTTCTAAGATTATAAATTTTTTTTCAACCTCTATTTTAATGACTGAAGATTTAATCCTAGTCCTATCTATCATGGGGATTTTGGACCTAGTCTTTTCTTGGAAAAAATTCTTTGGAATTATTGATTTTTAGTCACTCATTCTGGTTATATTCTTGAGTAATCTAATTTTTATCATGTCTTAGTACCTCCCTCTTATCTCAATGTTGAAATTATTCAAATTCTTGGGGGTTGTAAATACCTTAGTGGAAAATGTCAATGCAACTTCTAAGATTCTAAATTTTGATTTTTCAACCTTTGTTTTGACCTTAGCCATGGTAATAAGTTTTCGAGGTGTGAATTTGTCATGAGTATAACTCATGAATCTGATGGACTCTATTTTTAGGAATTATGTGAATCTGAACCTATAACACCAAAAAGAGCGTAGGTTTATTCACAACATGGAAGGATAAGATTGCATGGGTTCTTTTTATTTTTTTTATCTCTCTTGCCCATGATCATGTTGGTTTTGTTTTCCAAATTACATGTTCGTTTCTTTTGGATGGAAACCCTACCCACCAAAGAGATTAGTTTCACTAGAGAGATTGGTTGCACACTCATCAACATTTTATTTTCTCAATATTATATGTGGCATGTAATATCAAGGGAGTAAAATGCATAATTTGTCTGCTTGAAGCACTCTTGGAAACTTTATGATATAAGTTTCATGGATTTTCCCATCATGACAAAAATCAACTTATTACTTATTTGAAATCTGATTTTACTCACTTCATTCAATTATGATTTCTAATTATATCTTTTATTTATAATGGGAGAATCATCAATCAAGGTGGTTATCAGAGATTATTTTTCTAATTTCAGAGTGTCTTAACTACTTCCATGTCCATAGTATGTTCCTCTTGCCTCTCGCAAGATTGAATATAATCATACATGAATTTCACATTATTATCATTAATGAAAAGAGGAAATAAACACCTTCGCTTGCAAGGATGGTCATTTTTTAATCATATTTTTATTTATCTTGTAAGCATGAAAAAGGTTTGTTGATGGATAGGTATCTTTAGAGCATGGATGGAATTGAAAATTTTATGGTTTCATTTTTTTAATTTGATTGATTATGATTTCAGGAACAAGACGTTATGTCTAGGGATTAAAATATTACAACCATCAATGACACTAAGTCTCATGTTGAAGAGAATATTGTGAGAAAGCACATAATGCTTAGCCTTCAAGAAGAAGGATGTGACATTGGGTTAAACGAATGGAATGTGGATACTTGAATGACTACAATGACATTATGATTTTACATAAGTTTTATGACAACCAATATAGTTCAAGTTTATAGTAGCTTAACAATATTTTCTTAAGATTAGTTTTAATATTGGTCTTTGTTTTTTTTTTAGTCTAATTTTATTTTAATAAGTTATCCATTTAGAGGAAGATTTTTTCCAAAACCATCAAATAACTAAACATAAGATTCTTATCCAATGGTTATCCTCTTTATCAAATAAACAAAGATTTTTGTTCTGCCAGCAAACCTAAACCCAAATTAACCTCCTCCTCCTCCCCTTCTCATCGTCTCATCTCCCCGCCCTACAGTCAAGGGACCAATGATCTTATCTCCAAAATTTTGGCTAAGAATAATATCAAAACGATGTTTAAACCTTATAAAATCATTAAACAAATTTATCGAACTGCCAGAGATAAAACCAACTTGATGCTTGGCCCAAGATTTTACCAAATCCCCTTCTCCTATGGAAAATCATACATAGGTCAAATCGGTTGATCCTTCAAATCTCTTCTCAAAGAGAATATAGCTTATACTACTCACAATTGAATCTCCAAATCATATATTTTTTAACATTCCTTCAAATCCAAACACGTAATTTTCTTTGATATAACTAAAATCCTAGCATCAGCCCCCCATTACTCTTCTTGAATCATTCAAGAAGCTATTGAAATAGAAAGACATCCTAAAAATTTTAATCTCAATGACGACTACAAACTTAGCCAATCTTGGAAACCCACCATTCACCACCTTGATCATTAGCATTCATTTGTTGAGTTTTAGTTCCCTCCCTTTCTCCTTTCCTGTTCCCTTTTTCTTTGCTTTTATTCCTGGCATTCTTTTGGCTTCTTCAAATTCAATGTTCTCTTCTCTGAAAACCTCCTCCTCTCTCTTTAGTAACCCCATTACTCCTTTGATTCATTTTATCTATCTTTTTCACCTTTTATGATTCTTTTATCCTTTGATTCTTTTTCATTTTATCTATAATATAATATCATCATATTATATTATAATACTAGCCTACCGATATTAGCCTCCATTATAATTCATAATCTACTCCAACAACTTTTTTTTCATTATTATTTCATATCCTTTCCTTATTTTCACTTTATATTATATTATCTTATTAGAATACATCATTATTGTTTCAACATTATCTTCCTTTTTATATTTCTTGACAATATGTGCATACAATGTTTTCTTTTGAATAATTCCTTGTCAAATTCCTCATTATCTATGATATTATTAAATAATATAATTATCATAACCATATCCTCCTTGTTCCATTTCCTTTTATCTTCATACTTATCCTTAATGGTTATTTTGATGTTTTATCTTAACACCTCCCCTCAATGGCTAACTTGATATTTTTAATATTTCCTTTCTCCTCAAATTAAGTTTTCACCTTATTTAATCTCAACGACCATTCTGAGTCTTTACCTAATTCTCTTTTAACGTTCACCTACCTATACACTTCTTTAAATACATACCTCAACACTCTTTTCCTTATTACGATATTTTTGTTCTCTCTGATGATGGGTAGAGTGTCCACTTGAAACGTTGGACATTTCAAAACCAATTACATAGTGTATCCATAAACATTATGAACATATGATTATCTTCTGTTATACAGGTTGGAGAATGGATTTCACAACTAATAACTTAGGATTTTTCTCTTTAATGAAAACAAATTAGGGAATTATTAATATACACTTGGATGCTCATATTCCTTTGCAATTTTTTTAATTAATAAACCAATATTTTCACCAACTCAACAACATGTATTGAACCACTCCAAACAACCATAGGACGGGTTTTAAGTAGAAAGGTGCCCAAGTCACAATGTGGTCTCCCAAAGAGACTCATGCACCCCCTCATTCTACCCCCCAACACAAACATGGGTAATGATTAATTAATAAAAGCAGTATCCCCTCAACCCCCTCTCTCATGGAATCATATCCCCCTATCTCTTTTCCTTGTTGGTCTTATAGCCAATGACGTATATTATTGATATATATGAAGTATTACATTTCTAGGAACCCTGACCTTTCACATATCAGCTCACCAACCTAAGTCACGTTTATATAATACATTCTAGTTCATAGGGATTAAAACCAGGGAGTTGTATCCCCCTCCCCTTATTTTTTCACTATCCTCAGTGCACAACACCATACCAATGTTCTTAATATTATAAATCTAGGCAAACCAACCTTTAATCCACATAGGAATTCCAACCATTACTCATATGCATGGCCTCTCTGGCCTAAAAAAACATGCATACATAGGCACTATGGCCTAAAAAAACTTGCATACATAGGAACTCCAATCTAAAACATGCATAACAATATCAAAATTTATATTTCTGACAACAGTTCCAACCAAAAAGCTCTCATTCCTGATCAGTCTACACAACACAAGGAGTGCACCCCCTTCTATGCTCTACAGTCCCTCGGGTTGTACCACTTCTCTTCAGGGCTCCAATGCCATACTTGAGACCACTCTTACATGCAACACTCTCAAAATCTCATTCAACCAAACAAATTGTTAGCATATCATAACATATTTGCAATTATTAATTTCTCAAATTTGTTTTATACCGGAAAAACGAAATTCCCTTGCATGAATTTTCTACTCATTATGTTTGGTTCTTGCAATTGTAGATATTAGTCGTCCTTATGGGATTACATCATTTTCATATCCAAGACTACTCTACCTGCAACTTTCGCAATTTACACTTGTTGGACGTATGGGTTGACTCAGGTTCTACCTTAGTTCTCCAACAAAACCCTTTTCACCGTCGACCCTTTCGGTAAACCAAAAGGATACACCGTGCACAGAGTGTAGAACACAGTCTCACCCGAGATGGTTTATGGGTGACTGTAGGACGTAGGTGTCTGCATTCATGGAAGGGATTCGAGGATGTTCCTTTCACTTCTATTTCTACTTAACCATGCATTTTATTACATTATTCATAAGATACATTCATTCATTCACTCAAAACATTCATTCTGCATATTTATTCTAGTGTGTGCTATAAGTAAAACCATTCATTCATCTATATAACAATTCAATCATAACTGCAGAAATAACAAAGACACTTAGACACATTGCACACATAGTTTTACAGTGGTTCACCCCCCTAGGGATATGTCCACAAATATCTTCAACTTATTTCTTATTCATCAAAAAGGAATTGTGCACATTACATCATAGGATAATAGAGTGTAGTGAGGCAAACCAGTGTCACACCAAGATCCACAACTTGTGACCTGATCGTTAGTTACATCTCTAGATTGACCCCATCTAATCTCCGCAACTCTCAACCATACAAAATTCAAACTCAAAAAGGTTCTCCAAGTATTTTCTTCATGCAAGAAGTCACACACACCAAAGGATCTATGGATTCCTTAATCTACCTTAGAACGCTTTTATTTATACTACAAAAATGGGTTAAAAACCATTACAATACATTACAAAACCCTAATCCTAACATGGCTAGGTTTGTCCATATCTACGTTGGATTTCCACAAATCCTACTACACGCTACGTTTCCTCAAAATATGGCGCTCTCTCATTCTTGGTACAATCTTCCTCATTCAATGCGTTGTTCTCCCAAAAAATCTTGCTCTAACAAGCCCTCGAAACTAACATGTGTCTCATCCCAAGACACTTAGTTCACCTTCTGTAGCGCTACCTCCAATGCATGAAATGTATTTTCCAACTATGTCGCTTTCTCCTTAGCTTGTGCATGATTTCCTGCTAGTATCTCCAAAATCTGCACTATCATGTGCTCTATCAACACTTCTATGCTTTCTACATGCACCTATTTTAAATTGGCTTTCTCTACTTCCATTTCTTCTATCATTCTTTTGACCTGTTGTTGAAATGGCTCCAACTGAGCCTGCCTTGCTTGTTTCTCCTCTTGTGTGGTCTTTACTTATGTTTGCAAATTTTTCAGCTCCTGTGCGGCCTTCAATCTGAGGGATATGTCCATGGTCTTCTGCCTCTTCTTTAATTCCTAAACTGCATCATTCAATTGTTCCATCGTCTACTCCAGTTGTTGGATCTTCTCATATTCTTCCAAGCTGGTCCAAATACATGCAGTCTTCTCATATAATTCTACCACTTCTTTTATCTCTTGCACTATGCTATCTACGTGCGCAATATCCTCCTACTCTCTCTGTTCCAATACTTATGAAGGTGTTCTCATATTTAGTTTTTATGTTAACTTTTCTATCTCTTGTTTGTATTTCTCCATGTTGGCAGCCAATTCATTTTTTTTTAATTGCTCTTAAAAAAGCTGCCTACACCCCTGTCTCGTTAATGACAAATCATCGTCGCATTGTGCTACTAGACATTTGTTTCATTTCTGCGACAATTGCAATTTGGTTTCGATT